>JAFHAW010000290.1:0-530831 GCA_019022515.1 Quercus aquifolioides
AAAAAAGAAAGGAAGACAGAAAAAAGCTAAAGCAAGAAAAAACATAAGTGTTAAGGTTTTACCATCCCCAAATATCGTTTGAGGCAGAGGAAGACCTCTCTGCTCCTCATGGTCCCAGCTGCTTCATGTCCGCAGGAAGGAGCAAGCATCTCTCCACCGCGTCGGCCACATACGCGCCTTCGCCATCCCTAAAATCCCTGAGGGAGGAGTCATCCCTCAAGGGTGCCCCACGGAGCATTGGGGCGGGGAGCTAGGCCTGGACCTCGGGCGGGGGAGCGACCTGTTTATCCTGGGTTGAAGAGCCTATTCTCAGCTGCTTCGATGGCCGCCGAGTGTCATCGCCCTCCCGCGTGGGCCCAGATTTGTCCTCAAGGGCCCTCTTGCCCTTGTCCTTCTTCTGCTTAGGATCAGCAGGCTCGTGCCTAGACGGCGGGTTCGTCTGAGGCGGAGGAGGAGGAAGCCTGGATTGGGTTTGAGGCCGACCTGGTCTGAGTAGGACGATTCTTTGGAGAAGGGGGAGGAAGCCTCGGCTTGGACTTTCCCTGCTGACCTTCGATAAGGTCGAGTAGACTGGGTTGGGCCTTCTTCTTGTAGTCCATCTCAAGCCAAGAAGATGTCTCTGACGCTAAGAGGTCTGCCTCGGTTAGGACGAGGATCACCCAAGTCTCCAGAAGGGTCCTTGGACTGATGGAGTTGTTCAAAAATGTCAAAATCGTCCTCGGCAGGACCAAAATCTGCAACGTCCCCTTCCCTCTCTAAGTCCTCTTCCGCGGCCTCTGGGAATGTGTGGGAAGACGAGGGGACTGCTACTGTGACGCCTTCTGAAGTAGAGGGATCCTCGGAAACTCGAACCCGTCCTCGGTCACTTTTATTTTCTGCAGCTGAGGATCCTTTGCTTTGATCACGTGCTTTGGGGCCGCGAATGACTTTTGGAGTGGAGTGTGCCCCAAAAATCTTGTGCGCGGCTCTGACTTGGTGGTCTGCTTCGTTCTCAAAAGCCGCAGACCCTGAGCACCTTCTGCAAGTCTTCCCTGTTGATCAAGCTGAAGTGGCACGCAAAAGAGTGCGGATCTGCAGAGAGAAAACACATCTACGGTTAGTAACCAAACAGTACAAAAAGAAATAATGCAGAAAAGAAGTTAGAATCTTTGAATCCCCTCCTATTCCCATTGCCCCACCTGGTGTTCCCTCTGTCGTCGGGCAATGAAGGCCATCGTGCCACGCTCTAGACACGATGAGAAAATCCTCGTTCATCCCCTTGTTGGACTCGGGGAGGCACTGGATAAGCCGGACCCTGTTGTCCCTCGTCCTCATGTAGTAGGACTTGTTCTTCAGATGTTGAAGATTATAACAGTAGTTCACATCATGATAGGTCAGCCTTAGACCCATCTTCTCATTAAGGGCATCCACGCTGCCCAGAATTCTGAACATGTTGGAGGCGCATTGGGTGGGGGTTAACCGAAAGTATGTAAGGTAACCCCTCATCACCGGCCCCATGGGGATCCTCATCCCCCCTTCAAGGAAGGCGATGATGGGAATCACCACCTCGCCCTCCTGCCTCCAGAGGTACCACTCCCCCTCCTGACAATACCTCAAGCCCACGTTGGCTGGTATCTTATAATCGGCGATGAATTTCTCCATCGCCTCCTCAGTAAAGACGTACTTCTTAAGTCTACCCATCCCAAATGACGCCTAAGAGAGCTAAAGGAAGATGAAATAAAAGAGAAGGAGGAGTAGAGAGGAAAAAAGCTCAGAGAGGGATAGAGCGACTTACAGAAATGAGGAGGAGCTCCTCGGACTGGCTTTTGATGCTGGAGATGTAGGTGGAAATTTGGCTGGACTCTGAATGGAGGCACAAGAGCTCTTGATTGTGAATGAAAAAGGAGAAAGCGGTTCGAATGGGTATTTATACCCTAGATGGAAGAGCCGCGCGAGTTTTCCCGCCCATAAATGCTAGATGCATCCCCACCGTTAGATTGTCATCTGCCCGTTGAACGTGGGGAGCATAAAGCCGCCCGAATTTAATGCAGGACACGTTACGCGCACCGAAGCGCCAGTAACGCACCTTGGGCAGGTGAAAAGGCTCCAACGCTGACGAGGGACAAGACTCGATTGGACACGGAGCAGGTCCGAGGATATCAAAATCCTGCTTTCCGCCCGAGGATGCGGACAGCAAGATTTTGAGGGGCTATTGTGGGGCCAGAATAAGTCAAGCAACCCCGGCCCACTTCAGACTAGGCCCAGAGGCCCACGCCGAGGACGCGTCCAAGGTCCGAGGACAAAAGTGCAGAGCCCAGAGCCCAAGGAGCATTGCCGAGGATGGTTACATCCTCGGGCGACCGAGGTCAGAAAGTGGGCAAACAGCATACCCTTAAGGGGAATCTCCCTGAGCATCCAAGGAGCAAATAGCAAGTACCAAGCACCGGACATGGAAGCATGGTGGAGGAGCAAGTCCCAGGTGAACTGTCACCTCCACATTAAATGCCCTCAACTAACGCCCTGACCGCATTAATGAGGATAGGACCTCTGAACAGTGCCGTCTTGGGCGCTGCAACCCACAGGAGGGATGGGAATGCGGCTGATGGGACAGGCTCTCAAGTGGAAGCCGGGTTGATCAACAAATGTAGGGCTAGGATCAACTGAGAGAGAAGTATATAATGTAAGAAGTCCCTCTTGAGAGGGGGACGGACGGAAAACCAGAGAAAAGAAATACTGTAGCAACTCATATTCTCTCAACCCTTGTAACCTTTCTGAAAAGAGATAATAAGAACTTCAAGCTCTATAAGGCCCGTCCGAGGAGCCTTATTGTGCATTCCAACCCACACTTAAGTTATTAGCATTCACGTACAACCATGCATGGCCGCTGCATTCCTTACTATGGCCTAGCTCTTGAACCCATACTCTATAAATTCATTGGAGGGTTAGCTGGGCTTGGGTCCACTCTCTCAATCTGCGGAGAGCGCTCGAAACCGGTCTCTACACTTATATTTCTACATTTTTATGTGTTTTATTATATATACCTCTTCTACATGTCAAGGTTCATTGAAAAAAATACAATGACAATAGTTCCTATTATAGTAATATGTTTTAAGCTTCAAAAGTTATAAAAGAAAATTAAGGATAGGATATAAAAAAATAAAAAAATAAATAAAGAAGAAACTTTTTTTTTTTTTTATACAAGATAGAAATTCTACTCTAGCATAATCTAAGTGTATATGTGTGTGAAGTTTCCTCCTGGAGACTTGAACCCCGGTCTTTGCCCCCCACATCCCAAAAGTACTTATACTTGTGGAGTGACCATCGTACCAAGGGTGTGCGGTGGTAGAAGCAAAAATTTTAATTAAAGAGAAAAAAATAAAAATATATTATTACCTTTCAAAAGTGTTATTAGTTTAAATTTTCTATGTAGCAACTAATTATTTATCAAAAGAATGAGCATAAGTAGTAAAATTTGAAAAAAAAATTATATAATAATTTTTTAAGTTAAAATCAAAAATTTTAGTTGCATAAATAATTACTCTGTGGTTTAAAATTGTAATAGTTCAATCATACTATGAGTTAAACAATATATATATATATATATATATAATTTCACTTCCTATAAATATATATATATATATATATATATATATATATTTAATTGTACTTGTGGGGCCAGTTAGCCAGACAGTCCTGGCCCACTTCGTACTGGGCCTAAGGCCCACACCGAGGAGGTATTCCCGTGGGTCCATGCCTAGGAGGTATTGAGGATCCGAGGATGAAAGTAAGAAGCCCACTTGCCCAAGAAGTATCGCCGAGGACGATTCTGTCCTCGGACAGCCGAGACCATTAAAGGGAGGAGCAATGCACCATCAAGGGGAGTCTCCAGAGCATCTCAAGAGAAAGAATCGGTACAGCGTGGCAGCCACAGAAGTATGTTGAAGGAGCAGTTCAGGGAGGAATTGTCACCTCCGCATTAAATGACCACAACTAACGTTCTGGCCGCATTAATGTGGAAAAGACCCATGAACAGTGCAGCCTTGGTTGCTACAACCCACAGAAGGAATGAGAAAACGGCTGATAGGACAAGCACTTAAGTGATGGCCTGCTTGATCAACAAATGGAGGGCTACGATCAACTAAAAGGGGATATATATTGTAAGAAGTCCTTCTGGAATAGGGGACGGAGAAGATCAGAGCAACGAGTATGACCATAAAAAATCCTTAGTAGCAAAGAGCAGAAGAGAGAAGAGCTACCACCCCTGAAGTGGAGGGCCGAGGACAGATTTTCACGCTTTAGTCCACTTGTAACCATGTTTAGTTGCTATAATCCTCACTAGGGCCTAGTTCTTCAACCCATACTCTACAAATTCATTGTAATGGGCTAACTGGGCTTGAGTCCACTCTCTCAATAGCAGAAGTGCTCAAATCTAGTCCCTACAGTACTTAAGGTTTATTTTTGATGTAAATCTATATATATATATATATATATATATATATATATGATAATAGGTGAAGTTGAGAGAAACTCAAATTAGAATTTCAAATTAGAGTTCCAATTTTGTGCCATGTGTCTTAAATTATTTATTCTTAAAGAGTTTTATTTTTTAATTTTAGAATTAAATGTGAGACCACATCATAAATATTCATCCAAGTGGGTTATTAAGTACAAAAATCAAAAAGTATAGAATAAATGAATCATAAAAAATAAAAAAATAAAGTGTTTTACAAAAAAAAAAAAAAAAAAACATGGACATTTTACATTTTATACCTAATAATATCCTTACAAATTTTTTTAAAGAGTTAACAAAATATAAAAATGACTATCAATAGTATTTAAATTAAATATATAGAAATTATATTATGCATCTTATTGTATATCTTTAAATGTATCTATGCATATGCATGGAGTTACAAACTAATTAGTTATAACGCATGTACATTGTGGTCGTTCATAATGTTTATAAATCTTTGTAGGTCCATTGATGTATAAAGACATATGTATTGGATGTAAGTTATAAATTTTACACCATTGGAGTCAAATCCTGTCTTGGCCAAGACTATTAATCATGTAACAAAAAAACAAATCAAAAACTATATGTTATATTCTTGAATGGAATAGATGGGCATATCAATTCCACATTATTCTTTCTCAAAAAAAATTCCACATTATTAATATGCAATATGTACGTAATCAGTTATAATTGGGTATTAATTAGTTGAATGAACATACTAAGAGTCTTGTGGTTCACTGACACCACTAAAAGAGAAGGGGGGCTGGCCTAGGGTAGGGTGTGGCCCCTAGTTTTTTTTTTTTTTTTTTAAAAATCCTCTCATTCCCTCTATTTTATTAATAAGAAATGAAATTAAACATAAATTTTACCAACCCCCTGCCCCCCAAAATAAAGGTTCTCTTAAACAAATAGGTTTAAATTTGTTTAGTAATATTCCAAAATCAAAATACAACCTTAAAATTATAACATGGTAAATTATCATAATATCTCCTTATCAATGTGCCAAATATATTTTATATGTTGTTAAATATATATATATATATATATATATATATTTTACAGAGATATATACTTATTAAGGACATGTGCAATCAATCCAGCTTCTGATAGTTGGAAATAAAAATTTTAAGTTAATTCCAAAAACCAAAACATCATACAACCTCCTTTAAAAAAATCACATAAATAGAACATTTTAAAATTTTCAAATATATAATCATACTGTTAATACTTATATGTTATTTTATCATTTCACTTCTAAGTATTCTAATAATTTATTTCAGTATCTTCTCTCTCTCTCTCTCTCTCTCTCTCTTATATAATCAGCTAAAATTATGACATAGCTTAAACATAGCAATGATTATACTAACTCTAATATTAGGCTCTAAGAAAATATCAAAACCAAGCACGAAAAAAAGAAATTATAACTTGTGTCGGGCCGGAAAGAGTCAGGCAACCCCGGCCCACTTCGAACCAGGCCCAAAGGCCCATGCCGAGGACGCGTCCAAGGTCCGAGGACGAAATTGTAGAGCCCACTTGCCCAAGAAGCATTGCCGAGGATGACTACTTCCTCGGACGACCGAGATCAGAAAGCGAGCAAGCAGCACACCTTCCAAGGAAATCTCCCTGAGCATCCAAGGAGCAAATGGCAAGTACCAAGCACCGGACATGGAAGCATGGTGGAGGAGCAAGTCCCAGATGAACTGTCACCTCCACATTAAATGCCCTCAACTAACGCCCTGGCCGCATTAATGAGGATAAGACCCCTGAACAGTGCCGTCTTGGGCGCTGCAACCCACAGGAGGGATGGGAATGCGGATGATGGGACAGGCTCTCAAGTGGTGGCCTGGCTGATCAACAAATGTAGGGCTAGGATCAACTGAGAGAGGGGTATATAATGTAAGAAGCCCTTCTTGAAGAGGGGGGACAGAGAAAAACCAGAGAAGGAAATACGGTAGCTTCTTGCATTCTCTGAAACCTTGTAACCTTTCTTCAAAGAAATAGTAAGAACTTCGAACTTTGTAAGGCACGTCCGAGGAGCATTATTGTGCATCTCAACCCACGTTTAAGTTATCAGCACTCACGTACAACCATGCATGGCCGTTGCATTCCTCACTAGGGCCTAGCTCTTGAACCCATACTCTATAAATTCATTGCAGGGTTAGCTGGGCTTGGGTCCACTCTCTACACGTAGGAGGGCTCGAAACCGGTCCCTACAATTGGCGCCGTCTGTGGGAAGAACTTGTGCGTTAGTAAGGACAACAGTCAAGCATGGTAGGATCAGGACCTCACCAAGGAAATCCCCATCGACCCGAACCGGCTAAGTCCCGGCATCAGGGTAACTATGGCGACCCCGGGGGTGGTCAGAACGATAACGGACAATTTCGAGAAGGAAGCGTGTATACTTCAACAGCGAGCGAAAGCCAAGCCTGCCGGGACGAGCACGTTCCCCAGAAGCGCGACGATGGCCAGGCCACGCGATCGGAAGAGGCCCATAGCCACGCATCCTAGAAGAAGGATGATAAGGTGGCCATGCAGTGCGAGATAGATGATTTGAAGAGGAAGCTGCGCCGTGTGCAGCGAAGACAGTCTGAACCCAGCCCTGACCTGCCCTCTGACGACGAGAGTGATGATGAATACAGGCAAAGGTCAAGAACGCCCTCCAGCGAGACTTTCTCCCACGAGGAAGAGCGCTACCAGAGGCGTAGGCGTGCCAACCCAACCCCCAGGGGCTTAGGAGGTGACACCATGAGCAAGGCGCTGGATCAGCTCTCCAGGTCGCCCTTCACGCGTCGTATAGAGGAGGCAGAGCTTCCTCAGCGGTTCCAGCAGCCAACCTTCATTGCTTACAATGGCAAAACGGATCCCGTGGAGCATGTGAGCCAGTTCAACCAGAGGATGGCTGTCCACTCCAAGAACGAGGCGCTGATGTGCAAAGTCTTCCCATCCAGCTTGGGACCTGTGGCAATTAGGTGGTTCAACGGTCTAAGGACGAATTCCATAGACTCATACAGACAGCTGACCCAGGCTTTTGGTTCCCGTTTTGTCACGAACAGCAGGCCTCCTCGACCCATGAGCGCATTGCTGTCCCTATCCATGCGTGACGGGGAGACCCTCAAAGCTTATTCGGACAAGTACTGGGAGATTTACAACGAGCTGGACGGCAAGTATGACGCCGTCGCCATCAGTACATTCCAGAATGGGCTACCAATGGGGCACGGCCTGAGGAAGTCCTTGACCGGAAAGCCCGCCACCAGCGTGTGACAACTGATGGATCGGATCGACAAGTACAAACGGGTGGAGGAAGATATGCTACAGGGCAAAGGCAAGGAGAAGGTTATCCCTCAGGAGAGGAGGGATTTCAGGTCGGACCGGTATGGCAACGCCCGATCGAGAAGGGATTTCGGTGGGCAATCCAGGGCGACCAATGCTCAGACTGTCGGCGCAGTATTCCGAGAACCCGTACACAAGGTCCTGGAAAGGATAAAGAACGAGCCATACTTCAGGTGGCCGACAAAGATGATTGGAGAACCTGACAAGCGCAACCAGAACCGTTACTGCCAATACCACCAGGACCACGGACATGCCACGGAGGACTGCAGGAACCTCTGGAACCACTTAGACCAGCTAGTCCGGGAGGGAAAGCTGAAGCACCTGCTGCACCACTCCAGCACCCAGCAGGGCCAGACCTACCAAGAGCCTCAGAGGGACACCGCCATGGGGCAGCTTGCTGGGACGATTAATGTAATCTTGGCGGCACTAGGAAGAACAGGCACACGCCCTTCGCGAGTGTTGTCTGTGGCCCAACAGCCTGCCGAGGATCCCCGAACAGAGCCGAAGAGGGCCAGGAGGAGTTTTCCCCCAGTCTTGAGTTTCTCGGAGGAGAACAAGATTGGGACCATTCAGCCCCACGATGACGCTCTAGTTGTTACTCTCAGAATCGGGGGCTACGACGTGAAAAGAGTGATGGTGGACGGTGGCAGCGCAGCCGAGGTCATGTATCCAGACCTCTACAAGGGGCTGGGGCTAAAATCGGAGGACTTGACGCCTTATAGCTCCCCCCTAATGAGCTTCGACGGAAAGCTCGTCATCCCAAAGAGCATGATCAGGCTGCCCATACAGACAGGCCCAGAGGTGGTGGAGGTAAACTTTGTAGTGGTGGACACATACTCCCCCTACACGGCCATCGTAGGAAGACCCTGGCTACACACCTTGGGGGGCGTTGCCTCCTCCTTGCACCAGAAGGTGAAATTCCCATTAGGGGATCAGGTCCTGGAGATCCGAGGTTGCCAGCCCACAGCAAGGCAGTGCACGGTGGCTGCCATATCATGTCGGCTTGACGCACAGCCCTCAGCCACCATTAACGAAGGTTTATAGCAATCAAAGACCCCGGCGGCACCTCCCGGTGCAGCTGCCGAGGAGGCTAAATGCGAGAGCCTGGAGAAGGTGGTAATTGGCGATGATCCGGAGAAGTTCTTCCAGGTCGGGACCTAGCTGCCTCCCCAGGAGAAGGAGGAGTTACTTGAGTTCCTCAAAAAGAACCTTGATGTGTTCACGTGGGACCCCTGTGATGCCCCTAGGATTGATCCATCCTTCATCTGTCACCACTTTAATGTCAACCTATCTGCGATCCCCAAGCAGCAGCCACCCCGGCGCCCGTCGAAGGAGCACGCTGATGCAATCAGGGAAGAGGTCAATAAGCTTAAGCGCGCGGGGGCTATTAAAGAAGTTTTTTACCTCGAATGGTTAGCCAACACCGTGGTGGTCAAGAAGAAAAGTGGAAAATTGAGGGTTTGTGTAGACTTCACGGACCTGAACAAAGCATGCCCAAAGGACCCCTTTCCAATGCCACGAATAGACCAGCTAGTAGATGCGACGGCGGGCCATCCTCGAATGAGCTTCCTAGATGCCTTTCAAGGCTACCACCAGATCCCACTAGCTTTGGAGGACCAAGAGAAGACAGCCTTTGTGACGCCCATTGGGAACTACCACTACAAGGTTATGCCATTTGGCCTGAAAAACGCCGGGTCCACTTACCAGAGGATGATGACGAGAATGTTCGAGCCGATGTTGGGCAAGAACATCGAGATTTATGTTGATGACATGGTGGTGAAAAGTAAAATGGTGTCCGGACACTTGGAGGACCTCGGCTGCACGTTTGACGTCCTAAGAAAGCATAAGCTGCGCCTAAACGCCTCAAAATGCTCGTTCGGCGTAGGCTCTAGCAAGTTTTTGGGATACATGATCACCCACCGTGGGATCGAAGTTGACCCTGACCAGATCAAGGCCATCCATAGTTTGAAGCCTCCGCAGAACCCTAAAGAGGTCCAAAAGCTTACTAGGATGATCGCGGCGCTGAATCGATTCATTTCAAGGTCGGCTGACAGGTGCAGACCCTTCTACCTTCTAATCAACAAGTGGAAAGAATTCGAGTGGTTCGAGGATTGTGTCGTAACCTTCCAGCAACTCAAGGAGTACCTATCCCGGCCGCCTATCATGTCCAACCCTGAGGCCGACGAGGTCCTATACGCATACCTTGCTGTAGCAACCCACGTAGTAAGCCTAGTACTTATACGGGATGACAATGGCGTCCAAAAGCCAGTCTACTACGTCAGCAAGTCGTTGCATGAAGCGGAGGTCAAGTACCTACCCTTAGAAAAGGCCATACTGGCTGTGGTCCACGCCACGAGAAAGCTCCCCCACTACTTCCAAGCTCACACGGTGGTTGTCTTAACCCGATTGCCCTTGAAGTCTGTACTCCGGACCACTGACTACACAGGAAGAATCGCGAAGTGGAACACAATTCTGGGGGCTTTCGACGTCAAATACATGCCTCGGACCTCCATAAAAGGCTAGGTTCTGGCAGATCTGACGGCCGAATTCGCTGAACCAGTCGTAGAAGTGACAGCCGAGGAGAAGAGCTGTGAGGAGAAATCAGTGGGGGCAATCTCCATCCCGGAATCACCATGTTGGAAGGTATATGTTGATGGCGCGGCAAACCAAAGGGGGTCCGGAGTGGGGCTGGTCCTGGTATCCCCTAAAGATCATGTCATTGAGAAGTCCCTGAGGCTCGGATTCACGGCCACAAACAACGAGGCCGAATACGAGGCATTACTGCAAGGGATGATCATGGTGCAAAAGATGGAAGGAAAGTCGATAGAGATGTTCTCAGACTCAAGATTGGTGGTAGGACAGGTAAAAGGGGAGATGAAGGCCAGAGATTCGAGAATGCAAGAATACCTGAGCCAAGTCAAGCGCTTGCAGTTGGAGTTTGGCCCCTTCAGCTTGTCCCATATTCCTAGGAGTGGGAATAGTCATGCCGATTCACTTGCCACACTCGCAACCTCTTCGGCAGAGGCTCTGCCTCGGATCATACTTGTGGAGCACCTGGATAGGGTAAGTGAAGTTCCAAGGGGAGTGATCCCCGTCCATCAAGTTGAAATGGGTCCCAGCTGGATGGACCCCATAGTGAGATTCCTCAAAGATGATGTCCTGCCTGAGGAGAGGTCGGAGGCAGAAAAGATACGAAGGAAAGCTCCTCGGTTCTGGTTGTCCGAGAATAACAAACTATACAGACGCTCCTACTCTGGGCCATATCTGCTGTGTGTCCACCCCGAAGCGGTAGAGTTATTGCTCGAGGAGCTGCACGAAGGAATCTGTGGGAGCCACACAGGGGGGAGATCCCTGGCTCATCGGGCCGTCACACAAGGATACTGGTGGCCGGGAATGCAGCAAGAGGCCCAGGAGTATGTCAAGAAGTGTGACCAGTGCCAAAGGTTCGCCCCAAATATCCGTCAGCCAGGAGGGGCCCTCAATCCTTTGTCCAGTCCATGGCCGTTCGCCTAGTGAGGCTTGGACATTGTGGGACCTTTCCCAAGAGCACCAGGGAATAAGAGGTATCTGTTGGTGGCCACAGACTACTTCACCAAGTGGGTCGAGGCCGAGCCACTAGCCAACATCAGGGACGTAGACGTGAAGAAATTCCTTTGGAGGAACATAGTTACACGATTCGGGGTCCCTCATACCCTCATCTCGGATAATGGGCTCCAATTCGATAGCAAGGCCTTCAGGAGGTACTGTTGCGAACTTGGGATTACAAACAGGTACTCAACGCCAGCCTACCCTCAGGGAAACGGACAGGCCGAGGCTGTCAACAAGGTCATCGTTAACGGCCTTAAGAAGAGATTGGATGATGCCAAGGGGAGATGGGTGGAAGAGCTGCCCCACGTCCTCTGGACGTACCGGACTACGCCCCGGCGCTCAACAGGGGAAACACCTTTTGCCATGACTTATGGCGCCGAGGCGGTGATCCCCTTAGAAACAAACTTCCCGACGCTAAGGACGAGCTCCTTCACTCCAGGCAGCAACGATGAACTGCTAGGGCAGAGCCTGGACCTGGTAGACGAACGGAGAGAGCGAGCAATGATCCAGCTGGCCTATTACCAGCAGAAGCTCAAGCAAGGATATGATGTCAATGTAAAACTCAGACCACTAGCGCCGGGGGACTTGGTGCTGAGAAAAGTCGTAGGAGCTGCCAAGAACCCTTCTTGGGGAAAGCTCGGGCCCAACTGGAAGGGGCCCTACCGAATTACCTCAGTGGCAGGGATATGAGCATACTATTTAGAAGATTTAGATGACAAACCTGTACCTCGTCCATGGAATGTAAATAACCTGAAAAGGTATTACTATTAATGAAGAAGTCTCTTTTTTGATTCAGATGTTCTGCCTATCATGATCACACGTCTCGCATCCCAACGGCAAATATATCTGGGTACTAGACAGAACCTAGGTCTTGCATGGTCCAAAGACTCAAACCTATGGGGAAACTAGTTACTTACAGCCAAACTGAAGTGTTAGACAGAACCAGGGCTCTGGATGGTCCTCGGACTCAGGCCTATAGGGAAACTAACCACTCATATTCTGGGTACTAGACAGAACCTAGGTCTTGCATGGTCCAATGACTCAAACCTATGGGGAAACTAGTTACTTACAGCCAAACTGAAGCGTTAGACAGAACCTAGGTCCTGCATGGTCCTCGGACTCAGGCCTATGGGGACTAACCACTCATATTCTGGGTACTAGACAGAACCTAGGTCTTGCATGATCCAAGGACTTAAACCTATGGGGAAACTAGTTACTTATAGTCAAACTGAAGCATTAGACAGAACCAAGGCTCTGCATGGTCCTCGGACTCAGGCCTATGGGGACTAACCACTCATATTCTGGGTACTAGACAGAACCTAGGTCTTGCATGGTCCAAGGACTCAAACCTATGGGGAAACTAGTTACTTACAGCCAAACTGAAGCGTTAGACAGAACCAAAGCTCTACATGGTCCTCGGACTCAGGCCTATGGGGAAACTAACCACTCATATATCTGGGTACTAGACAGAACCTAGGTCTTGCATGGTCCAAGGACTCAAACCTATGGGGAAACTAGTTACTTACAGCCAAATTGAAGTGTTAGACAGAACCAAGGCTCTGCATGGTCCTCGGACTCAGGCCTATGGGAAAACTAACTACTTCAGAAGACCAAGTGTTAGGCAGAACCAAGGCTCTACGTGGTCCTCGGACTCAGGCCTATGGGGAAGCTAACTACTTCAAAGGGATCCTAAGTGTCCACTCGAAAAAATTCTACCTGGCCCTTAGGAAACGAAAGGTCCACCCAAGCATACATGCCCTCGTTATAATAATTGATGCCGCGATTGGCCGAGATACAATCGAAGTTAAAATCATACAAGTAAAGAAAAAGCGGATAGCGTGTAAGTAAGCAAACAGCCACAACAAAAAGAAAAATAAACAAAGCTCGCATTTCATTAAGTCTAAAAGAATTACACAAGGGGGATTACATTACAAATAAAGAAAAAGGGAAGAAAAAGATGCAAAAGACAAAATGAGGCAGGCAGAGGCGCCAAGGAGCCTAGTCATTCTATTTAGTTGCCCGCTCCGGTGGGTGGCTGGCCCATAGCTGCCTCAGGGTCCTCTGAGCCTTGACTGAGTGGGATGGCCTGCAGAGGCACGGCAGGAATAGCAGCCCCCTCAGCAGAAGAAACCTGGGCATCAGGGGATGGCCTTGCAACCTGCTGAGGCGCGTCCTCGTTAGAGCCGTCACTCACTTCAACCACCAAGGGAGGATTACTCCCTTGGACTGGCTCACCAGTGGCTCCAGCGTCCGAGGCCCCCCCACCTGGAGTAGCAGCAGTTTCCTCAGTAGCCTCCTCGGCCTCAGGGCCATCTGGGGCAGCCTCGCGGATGGCAGAAGGGTAGTACACGCTCTCCTCCTTCCACAGGACAGAAGAGGCCTCCACACCAGCTTGCCTAAGGGCTTCCACCCAAGTTTCAGAGCAGTAGCGCCTACATACCCCAGGGACTTGGGATTTGTAGGCAGCTGCTGTCTCAGTTACCCCGGCAGCATAGGCAGCCTCCTCAGCTTCTTCCTTGGTGGCCCAGGCCTCCTCCCTACCTTGCTCTGCCTCAAACTTGGCCCTCACAGCTTCCTCCCTAGCCCATTCAGCCACATTTCTGGTCTCCTCGGCAGCAGCCTCCTTCTTTGTCAGATCTGCAATCAGCTCCTTTGCGATCTTCAGCTCCTCCTCTACCTCACCCAGACACCTCGTCTGGGTCTCGGCCTGCCTCTGGGCACCCTCAAGGCCTGCTACTGCGCTGTTCCGAGCCTGGGTCATGACCTTCAGCTCCTCCCTGGCCTTGGCAAGGTCCTCCTCGGAGTTCTTGAGAGTCCGAGTGGCCTCCAAGCGCTTCTCGCGCTCTTCTTCCATGGCCTTTCCGTGGTCATGGGCCGCTTCCTCCAGCCTGAAGGTGGCCTGGACAGCCTACCAAACAAAACGGGTACATAATAATAAGCCGAGCTAAAAAAAAAAAAAGGGAAAGGAAGGCAGAAAAAACTGAAACGAGAAAAGACACAAGTATTGAGGGCCTTACCATCCCCAAGTATCGCTTGAGGCTGAGGAAGACCTCCCTGCTCCTCATGGTCCCCAGCTGCTCCATGTCCGCGGGAAGTAGCAGGCATCTCTCCACCGCGTTGGCCACGTGCGCGCCTTCGCCCTCTCTAAAATCCTTGAGGGAAGAGTCATCCCTCAGAGGTGCCCCACGGAGCATTGGGGCGGGGAGCCAGGCCTGGACCTCGGGCGGGGTGTCTACCTGCTTGTCCTGGGCTTTAGAGCCTATCCTCAACTGCTTTGAGGGCCGCCGAGTGTCGTCCCCCTCCCGAGTGGGCCCAGATTTGTCCTCGATGGGCCTCTTGCCTTTATCCTTCTTCTGCCTAGGATCGGCAGGCTCGTGCCTGGACGACAGATTCGTCTGAGGCGGAGGAGGAGGAGGCCTAGATTGAGTTGAGGCCGACCTGGTCTGAGCAGGACGATTCTTTGGAGAAGGGGGAGGAAGCCTCGGCTTGGACTTCCCCGGTTGCCCTTCGATTAAGTCGAGTAGACTAGGTTGGGCCTTCTTCTTGTAGCCCATCGCAAGCCGAGAAGATGTCTCTGACGCTAAGAGGTCTGCTTCGGTTAGACGAGGATCACCCAAGTCTCCAGAAGGGTCCTCGGACTGATGAACCTGCTCAAAAACGTCAAAATTGTCCTCGGCAGGACCAAAATCTGCAGCTTCCCCTTCCCTCTTTAAGTTCTCTTCCGCGGCCTCTGGGAATGTATGGGAGGAAGATGGGACTGCTACCGTAACGCCTTCCGAAGTGGAGGGATCCTCGGGAAACTCGAACCCGTCCTCGGTCACGGTTATTTTCAGCAGCCGAGGATCTTTTGCTCTGATCACGTGCTTTGGGGCCGCGAACGATTTTTGAAGCGGAGTGTATCCCAAGATCTTGTGAGCGGCTCTAACTTGGTGGTCTGCCTCGTTTTCAAAAACCGCCGACCTGAGCACCTTCTACAAATCCTCCCTGTTGATTAGGTTGAAGTGGCGCGTGAAGGAGTGTGGATCTGCAGAAAGAAAGCACATTCACGTTAGTAACTAAACAGTGCAAAAAGAAATGACGCATAAAACAAGTTAGAATCTCTGAACCCCCTCCTACTCCTACTGCCCCACCTGGTGTCCCTTCTGTCGTCGGGCAATGAATGCCATCGTGCCACGCTCCGGACACGATGAGAAAGTCCTTGTTCATCCCCTTGTTGGACTCAGAGAGGCACTGGATAAGCCGGACCCTGTCGTCCCTCGTCCTCATATAGTAGGACTTGTTCTTCAGGTGTTGAAGATTGTAGCAGTAGTTCACGTCATGATGGGTCAACCTTAGCCCCATCTTCTCGTTCAGAGCATCCACGCTACCCAGAATTCTGAAGATGTTGGAGGCGCACTGGGTGGGGGTTAACCGGAAGTATGTAAGGTAACCCCTCGTCACCGGCCCCATGGGGATCCTCATCCCCCCTTCAAGAAAGGCGATGATTGGAATCACCACCTCGCCCTCTTGCCTCCGGAGGTGCCACTCCCCTTCCTCACAATACCTCAAGCCCACGTTGGCCGGTATCTTATAATCGGCGATGAATTTCTCCATCGCCTCCTCAGTATAGACGTACTTCTTAAGCCTACCCATCCCAAATGACGCCTAAGAGAGCTAAAGAAAGAGCAAATAAAAGAGAAGGAGGAGTAGAGAGGAAGAAAACTCAGAAAGGGATAGAGAGTCTTACAGAAATGAGGAGAAGCTCCTCGGACAGGCTTTTTATGCTGGAAATGTAGGTGGAAATTTGGCTGGACTCTGAATGAAGGCGCAAGAGCTCTTGATTGTGAATGAAAAAAAGGAGAAAGCGGTTCGAATGGGTATTTATACCCTAGATGGAAGAGCCGCGCGAGTTTTCCCGCCCATAAATGCTAGGCGCATCCCCACCATTAGATTGTCATCTGCCCGTTGAACGTGGGGAGCACAAAGCCGCCCGAATTTAATGCAGGACACATTACACGCACCGAAGCGCCAGTAACGCACCTTGGGCAGATGAAAAGGCTCCAACGCGGACGAGGGACAAGACTCGATTGGACACGGAGCAGGTCCGAGGATGTCAAAATCCTCTTTTCCGCCCGAGGATGCGGACAGCAAGATTTTGAGGGGATATTGTGGCGCCAGAAAGAGTCGGGCAACCCCGGCCCACTTCGAACCAGGCCCAAAGGCCCACGCCGAGGACGCGTCCAAGGTCCGAGGACGAAAGTGTAGAGCCCAGTTGCCCAAGAAGCATTGCCGAGGATGATTACTTCCTTGGACGCCCGAGATCAGAAAGTGAGCAAGCAGCACACCCTCAAGGGGAATCTCCCTGAGCATCCAAGGAGCAAATAGCAAGTACCAAGCACCGGACATGGAAGCATGGTGGAGGAGCAAGTCCCAGATGAACTGTCACCTCCACATTAAATGCCCTCAACTAACGCCCTGGCCGCATTAATGAGGATAGGACCCCTGAACAGTGCCGTCTTGGGCGCTGCAACCCACAGGAGGGATGAGAATGCGGCTGATGGGACAGGCTCTCGAGTGGTGGCCTGGCTGATTAACAAATGTAGGGCTAGGATCAACTGAGAGAGAGGTATATAATGTAAGAAGTCCCTCTTGAAGAGAGGGGACAGAGAAAAACCAGAGAAGGAAATACGGTAGCTTCTTGCATTCTCTGAAACCTTGTAACCTTTCTTCAAAGAAATAGTAAGAACTTCGAGCTCTGTAAGGCACGTCCGAGGAGCATTATTATGCATCTCAACCCACATTTAAGTTATTAGCATTCACGTACAACCATGCATGGCCGTTGCATTCCTCACTAGGGCCTAGCTCTTGAACCCATACTCTACAAATTCATTGCAGGGTTAGCTGGGCTTGGGTCCACTCTCTACACGTAGGAGTGCTCGAAACCGGTCCCTACAACTTGCATTTACAATTTTTTTTTCTTAAATTAATAAGACTTTTTTTTTTTTTTGGTATTAGTGTTGCTTTCACTATTTAATTTTAATCTTTTCTTTCCCTAATTGTCCCCCTTCATATTTAAAAAGAAAAATGTACAAACACTCATTTTAACTTGGCTCCACCTAAAAAAAAAAATGAGTGTTTGTACATTTAAATGAGTTTCAGTGACAGTGTAGCTTGGCTCCACCTAAAAAATATGATTTTAACTTTATCTTTCGCCACTTCTCAACTCTTCTTTCATAGGTTCAAATTGTACATACGTTGGAAACTTTATTACCTTACACGTAAAAAATAAAAATAAAAATAAAAATATATTAGTAATGTTAAAATATAAACTTTCATCTTTCAAAAAAATTCTTTCAAAGTGAGGAACAAAGTATTTTTCACATTTTTTTTCAAAAAGGGGAAAAATTGAGAATTTGTGTCGTTTTTATTCTTTGATCGTTCTAGTTTTTAAAATCACAGTCTAGACTTATTGTTTTTTTTTTTTTTTTTTTTGAGTGAGTTTTAACCTATGTCATCAGCTCTTGATGATAGTTTTTTATCATTAGATCAAGATACCAATTAGTTTTTGGTGTAGGTGGGGATTGAACCTCAGATCTCTTATACAACTACCAGAGACTTTACCAGTTGAGCAAACTAAAACCCACTTATTGTTATTATATATAGATATAAGAAAATAGATAGATAATCCTTATATGCTCTTCTAGACCAGAAAGGTATTTAAAAAATAACAAGTTAGTGGCATATTACTCTCTTCCTTTCCATTCATTTTAGGAATTTTATTATTCTTTGAAATAGACAGGACCACTTAAATTTTTTAATACGAGGCCACTTTTTTTCTTGGATGTTGTATAGATAGAATTATATAGAAGGGCAAACCAACTGTCAATGGATTTGTGGATCTGCTCAAGTGTAGGAATATTCTTATTATTTTTTGCTAATGGAATCTTATTATATTCTTTGAAATTCTTCAACCATACTTGTGTATTATTGAGACCACTTTAGGTTGTATAGTATGTATATAAAATTATAGTATGTATATAAACTTATGTTATCTACAGTTTGTGGATCTACTTAACGTTGATGTTGATTCTTTTTCTTTATAAGAGAAATTTTTTATTTCTTTTATTGTTATTGATTAAAGTAATATACAAGAGGAGCACTTTTTCTAATTTTTTACTTTTATAAAAAAGGGAGCACTAAAACTGAGAATTAGGCCGAATGTCCAATATATTATTGAGAATTAGGCCCAATGTCCACCTTAACAAACTCTCTAAAATAATCAAATTTTTTACTTAAACTGTTTTTTTTTTTAATTAAAAAGACAAATAAAGGCTGAAAAGATTCCATTCACACACACATACAGAGTTTTGCCAAATCTCTAAAATAATCATATTTTTTTGCTTAAACTGTTTTTTAAAAAAAAAATTAAAAAGACAAATAAAGGTTGAAAAGATTCCATTCACACACCCAGAGTTTTGCCAATGTCCAGGACGCTTCAATTTTTTACACTGAAATTCCTTCTCTTTCGATTTTCCTAGCATGTTATCGTATAAAATTAAAACAAGGGAAATATTGTTTTTAAAATAATATATATGTATATATATATAGCCAAAACTTAGAGAAAGTCAAATTAAATTTTAATTGAATTCTCAATTTTGCGCTACATATCTTATTTAATTTTTAATTTTATACCAAGTGAATTATTGAATATTATAGAACTTATCTATCTTCATAGATATCAATTACATATAGATATAAATTCCATACATCTATGTACATAGCGTACCAATTCTATTTCTTTGCTTTATCTATTTAATTTGTGTTGATTGCAATTATCAATATAAAAAAATAGAAGGGCAACTCTTACTCTTACGGTTCTAATTCCTAGAATTTATGATTCTTTTCAATATGAGAATCCCGGTATCCATCGAAAGAATCAAATCGATGAAGTAAAAAAAGTATAGGCGTATATTAATAAACGAGAATCACGTAATTTTTTTTTTAGCATTCCGAATAAATAATTGATTGAGCAGTTGACAGATGATCCGGGGGTTCGGTTCCATGGGG
This sequence comes from Quercus aquifolioides, assembly GCA_019022515.1. NCBI lineage: Eukaryota > Viridiplantae > Streptophyta > Magnoliopsida > Fagales > Fagaceae > Quercus > Quercus aquifolioides. The sequence continues at coordinate 19,457 of JAFHAW010000290.1, forward strand.
AACCCCTTTGGATTTCGAAAAGGATTAGTAAAGCACACTCATTTTGATTTTTAACGCTTGAACCGTGATATGAAATGAGTTCAATAAAGCAAGCATAGCATAAATCGAATTTCTAAAATAATACAACAAATAATAAAGCAAGCGGTAACGCGCAATATGTGACTTGCCCAAGGCAATATTTTATTATGTGGAGTATTTCGTTGGACAACCACTATGTCTATGTTGTTTCCCATAGAGAGTCTGTATCCACTTAATAACATAACCATTTTCTCTTTGAACAGTAAAAATACTATTATGGTCTTTTTTTTTTTTTAATTTAAAATATGCATCTTACTTGGTTCATACCTATACAATACCTATGGAAAACTATTTTAAATTATAAAATAATTTTTTTATTAACTTTTGATTAATAGTTTTTTCATACAAGACTCTCTATTTGTTTTTATAAATATATGTGATTTTAAATTTAACTATCTCATGCATCGCACAGGTTAGCGACTAGTTGAATATAAAAACTAAAGAGTCCAAATTCAATTAGATTCTAAATTGGATTTCAATTAGAGTCCAATTTTCCGTCACGTGTCCATCTAAGATTTTAATTTTTGTGACAAATGAATTATTGGGTACAAAAACTGAAGAGTCTAAAACCAATTAAATATTAAATTTATATATATATATATATATATATATATATATATATATATATATATATATATATATGTGGGGGGTGAAGCCCAACCTAACATATTAGGCCCAAGGCCCTATTTGAGGACTACTGTTTGTCCGAATAGATGTAAATACTTGAGAAGAAGCCCATGTAAAAGAAACATGTCTGGAGAGGAGCATGGGACATAGTCCGAGGAGATATTCAATTGTCCGAAGAGTCCATTATCCTCGGATCCGAAGAAGCTTGGTCAAACAAACATCTGGGAAGCTCAAATGATCCTCCTGACAAGTGTAATGATAGAAATGAACCTCAGGCGCGTACGAGGGTAGCAGGAACGGAGAAATATCTAGAAGACAAACCTCAACCACCACATTAAATGCACTGCATCTACTTTTCTGGCCGCATTAATGTGGAGAAGACCCCTGAACAGTGCATTCTCAGCTACCGCCACTCACACAAGGCTAAAGAGGATGCATGATGGGACATGCACTCAAGTGGATGTTTGAATGATGAACAAGTGGACGATGGAGATGAAGGGAGTGAGTGCTATATAAGGAAGAGAGGCCTCTGATAAAGGGGGATCGAAACAAAAGAGAAAGAGAGGAAGAAGATAACTTTACTGTAGCTCCATGAACTGTAATCAATCCCCATCTAATATATTTCCTCTTCAGACGTTCATGTTTGTACTTGTTTAAGTTTGATTGCATGTCAATTCAGCCATAAATATCATAATTCACCACTGTTTCGTTCACAACCGACCCAGCTCTTTCACCCATTCTCTACAAATTTATTGTCTTGGATTCATTGGGCTCACAATCCATACCTTTTGGGCTTGGGCTACAAAAATTGACCCTACAATATATATATAATGAGAAATCATTACATATTTTAGAAATGTATGGTTTTAAAAAAAGTGTAAGTTAATACCCTGTGGCCTGTATAATAATTTGAACCTTATAATTTTGATTATTTTCAATTATATCCATTTATATGCATGAGACTACACACTATTAATAATAACTCACATATACACGTTTGTAAATTTGCTCAATCATAATCAAAATGTTATTTTCTTTAAAAAGTTTTTCAGATGTTTGTCCTACAATTATGCACCAAAAAAACTTATCAAAATTTTTTTTTTGGTTGAGGGATTTCTCATATCAATTGAGATACCAATATCATATACCCTCATTAGTCATTAATCAAGATTTTCTATTATCGATTTTTATCTCATCTATATCAAATGATTCTATTCTCATCTATATATATTTCCAATATATGGTCAAATTAAAAATTCTGCAACATGTGTTGTTACATGCAAGGTTTTGCACATCATGCATTAACAAGAATTCCTATGTATCTCAATTCTCAAACAACTCCTGTCTATGTTTCACGGACGCCAAATACACAAAGGTTGGCATTGTTGGAAATTAGGATGCATAAATGTTTTTGCTCAAAATAACAACAAGATGTATAGATGTCATGTGGCTCATCACTCATGTCACATCATTAATAAGAGTTCCACTAAGTATATCAAACAACCCCATTATCTTTCTTTTTTTTTTTTTTTTTTTTTTTTTTTATAAAAACTCAATTATCTGTCTCTGATAGAGAACAAGTTATTTATTGTGTAACCTTTATATCACCGATCATTAAAATAATAATAATAATAACTTTGAAATTTATTTACTATTGTTGATATCTATCATTAACATTCATTCTAAATTTTATAATTTCTTTATCATTTTTCAAACTTTGTGCACATACAACTAAAACATATAGGGGTGGAATTGTATCTCAAGAACTTTGTGTGATTGTGTCTTGTAGCTTTAGATAAGAATTGGTAATTTTATCGAGTACCATATTGTTTTTTTTATTACAAAAATTCCATATTGAGTACCATATTGCTTTTTTTTCTTTTTTTTTTTTAGAATCATATCAAATTACCAACTCTTATCATTTTTTTGTGCAGCACTTTTACAACAGTATACTCAATGAGACCTCTGCCATCCGATGCTTTGTTTAGGTGTTATCTAGGGTAAGGGCCATTTTGCATTTTACTGACTTCCTAACAAGGTTTAAGGCTGGCACTGCTGCAGAATTTCCTGAAGATCCATCCTAGATCCATCTTCTTCTATACGGTCTTCTTTTGTTTTCTTTTTTTTCCCTTTTTTTTTTCTTTTTCTGCCACCTGCTACCATTAATTTTCTTTTGAGATGAGGACAACACCACATGTGATATTTGAGAACTTGTTAGGCCTCAAGCCTAGTCTATTTGACCTTTCCTATTCACCCAAATCCACACTTTGATAATTTGTGCAGAACCGAACCCAAAAGCCTAAAAATTTGCAACTTCTTTTTACACTTAACGCAATAGAGCATTGAAAAATCTGTAGGTACTTAGTTCACAAAAGTTTTGTATGAAACAAAAAGTAGGAAAAAAGAAAAAGAAAAACAAGGTACTCAACTTTGTGAAGCTCGAGTACTATAAAGAAGTACTCGATTTTCATAATATCGAGTACCATATTGCTTTTTTAATTACACAAATTTTAGGTCAGTAGTGCCACGCTGGCGACTCACCTAGGAACTCGAGTTTACAAAACTCGAGTACTATTTAGAACTCGATTTTGTGAAACTTGAGTACTAAAAAAGTGGTACATTGCTAAATATTTCCGAAACAATGCTAGTTTGCCACAAATTTTGCCAAAACGTGGTATTTGGCTATTTTCACCGAATATTTTTGTTTAATAGTTATTATTGGAAGATGGATTTGAACCATAGACGTTTTGGAGGTGCCAATTAGACTACAAAGTTTTTTGCCACAATTATTAACATGACATCTTATGATTCACTTTCACCCAAGTTTATCACTAACAACACTTTTATTATACACCAATCACAATAAGCAATGTCAACTATTGTAAAAAATTGTGTTATTAGACTTAAAATAATTATATAGAGAGGTTAGGAAAATATATGGATAATCCTTATTTGCTCTTCTAACCAGAAAGATATTTAAAAAAAGTTTTTTTAGGGAAAAAAAATAAAAAAGTTAGTGGCATATTACATTATTACTCCCTTCCTTGCCCCACGTTTTACGTTTTAGGAATCTTATTTTTCTTTGACATAGACAGGATCGCAAAGATTTTTTTAATTCGAGGCCACTTTTTTTTTTTTTTTTTGATGAATACGAGGCCAATTTTTTTCTTGAATGTTGTATGGACAAAATTATAGAAGGCAATCACAATATATTCCAAAGCAACTGTCATTGGGTTTGTGGATCTGCTCAAGTGTAGGAATCTTATTATTCTTTCAAATTCTTCAACTATACTAGTATGTCACTAATGTCGGATGCACAAAATCGTCATTGGGTTTGTGGATCTGCTCAAGTGTAGCAATCTTATTATTCTTTGAAATTCTTTAACTATACTAGTATGTCACTGATGCACAAAATCGTTAGTGAATTGATTATCCACATGCGCGGCAATTGAGGTATCTGAAGAACAAAAAGGTAAAGAACTTTAAAAAAGCACCGATGGGGTGTCGGCCAAAAACACTCCAAAAGTTAAGTTAGTGATAGAAAAATTTCCAATAACTCAAAAGTATAAGAGTTAGGAAATTGCACATACCTTGGAGAAGAGGAAGCTTGGTGCTTATATAGTGGCATAAGGCTGACCAAGATCTCATGAACATAGGATCTTCTCTTGTAAGAAAGATAAAGAGTTAATGTTCCGAGATCTTAGGACCTTAATTCCCATATTTGGAAAACACGAATATGTGGAAGGATTTTTGGACATGCTGTGTAAGTTCTTTCCATATAGGGATGCATGAGTGGAAAATACGCAAATAATGTGGGACCAAGTGTAACCAATTGTTGGTATTGGGTAACCCGATGGGTATCTTTCTACCCGTCGGTGAATGTGAGTGGAGAGCATGAGTGGTGTTGCATTGTCTTCAACCCGAAGGGGTCTAGTACCTGACAATCCATTGGAGACCGAAGGGCATTTCAAACCCGAAGGATAAAATGAGTTAGAAAAATTCTGAGCCAAAATATTCCTTATCAGAAAAATTTTGAGCCAAAATATTCCTTATCAGTCACAATGAAAACTTGTGTACTACTGAGATTTTAGACCACTTTAGGTTGTATAGCATGTATATAAAATGATTAAAGGACAGTATTTTTGAAACAAACTTACGACATTTACGGATTGTCGAACTGCTTAAAGATTATTTTTCTTTATAAGGTTTTCTAATGCTACATACACAAAAGATTTCACAATATTTTTACATCAATTAAGTTGTTAAGATTTTACTTGTTTTTATTTGCGACTACTACTAAAATCTTTTTCTTTTTTATACATTACTAATAATCATATTATTAGATGTCAAATTTTTTGTCAATTTTTTTTATGTATATAAACTTTCTTTACATATTTTAAAATATGCTCCAACAATTCGTAATGAATTTTTTTTTTTTTTTTAATTAAAGTACTTTACAAAGGGAGCACTTTAGATTTTTTTATGCATCTCAGTGTGTTAGTGTGTGTGTATATATATATATATATTATTGAGATTTGGGCCTGGTGTCCTCCTCAACAAAAATCTCTAATAGAATCATAGATTTTACTTAAACTATTTTTTTTCCCTGGAGAAGACAAATAAAAGACTAAAAAAGTACTTCATCATTTTTAAAACTAATACAAAAAAAAAAAAAAATATATATATATATATATATATATATATATATATTGTGGGTACCCGAGGCCCGAGGAGGAAGTGGAAGGGTCAAAACGTTGAGCTAAAGCCCGAAGAGGAGTTGGAGAGGTAAGGGAGATAACTGGGGGCACAACACCAAACCAAGGTTGGGCAAGAGCCCGAGGAGTTCTAGCACCCGAGGAAGGAGACAGGCCAGCTCAGACATCAGCAGGAAAGCTATGGACCAAGCTGTCGAATAATAATAGCAACGGAGGCCAGTGGCAGACAAACAGTTGCCGGATGGGGGCTGCCTGTCCCATCCGCATTAAATAGCGCCTTCCAACTTTACCAGACACATTAAATAAGGAGGTGACTTGAACAGTATTCACCACAGCTTTCTTAGCTACCGCCGCCCCCTACTTTAGAGACGTCAGAAGACAAGTGTTGGGAAGAAGAATGAGTGCCCAATAGAGATGGATGGAGTAGATGCAATAGGGAAGGCTATAAAAGGAGGAAGCTGACCATTGGTGAGGGGGTGGTTTTTCTTTGTGGGGGAAAAAGAGAGAGAAGCATCCAATACTAAATAGAGTAAAGATCACCCTTGGAGATAGATAGTTCTCAAGGAAGATCCATATTTGCTGTGCTATCCCATCTCTTATAAATTCTATTGGTTTGGGCCAAGTTTCATCAACCCAGTTTATCATTTAAAAAGGTATACTGTACAAACGAATTGTTGGTCCTTACAATTGGCGCCGTCTGTGGGAACAGCAAGCGCTCGTGGATTTTGCCCTGAGAATTGATGGCTAACGAAGGGCAGAGCGAGGAAGAGTCGATAGGTTCTTATAGGGAGAACCCTTTCGTTAATTTGGAACGTAGGAGAGATAGGCAGCATGCCCCTAGTACTGTGGTGGGGTCGCATCAAGCTAAACGCACTAAGCATAATCGTTCTGAGCCCAAGGATCGAGCCTCACCCGAACATGAAACGTTGGCGTTACAACGAGAGGTAGATCGTCTGTGTAGGAAACTGAGACGGAGGAGCCCGTTCGCCTTGTCGGGGGAGGACTCGAAAGAGAGCTGGGACGAATCGTATCGACGCAGGTCCAAAACCCCGCCCAGCGAAACCTTCTCAGCCTCCTCATGCGAGGACAAGCTGGAAAGGGGCCACGCTAGGCGTGAGAGGGGGCCCTCTTATCGCACAAGGGGGAACGATGCTATGAGTAAAGCTCTGTGACAGATTTCTAAATCCCCTTTTTCCAGGAGGATTAACAAAGCTAAGCTCCCTCACCGTTTCACTCAGCCAACCTTCACTATATACAACGGAAGGACGGACCCGGTGGAGCACGTCAGCCACTTCAATCAGAAGATGGCCGTCCACGCCGGCAACGAGGCTCTTATGTGCAAGATTTTCCCTTCCAGCCTCGGGCCTGTCGCCATGCGATGGTTTGACGCGTTGGATGAAGGGTCGATAGGATCTTTTGAAGAGCTGACTCGGGCATTCGGCGCTAGGTTTATAACCTGCAATAGGGTCCCAAGACCATTGGACGCTCTCTTGTCTATGGCCATGAGAGAAGGGGAAACCCTCAAAACCTACTCAGACCGGTATTGGGAGATGTATAATGAGGTGGACGGAGACTTTGAAGATGTAGCAGTGAGAACCTTCAAAGTCGGCCTCCCGCCCGAGCATGACTTGAGGAAGTCATTGACTATGAAGTCTGCCTCGAACATGCGCCAGCTTATGGACCACATAGGAAAGTACAAAAGATTAGAAGAGGACCAAATGCAAGGAAAAGGCAAAGTCAGGGCGCTCCCCGAGAAGAAGGATCCTCGGGGAGGAGGGTACCATAATGAACGATCTCGAAGGGACCTCCCTAGTCATCCAGCGTCTGGAGGAGGTCGTATCATCAATTCACTATTCAAGGAGCCGGTGCACCAGATACTAGAGAAGATAAAAAATGAGTCGTTCTTCAAGTGGCCCAATCGGATGGGTGGGGATCCGTCCAAGAGGAACCAAAGCCTTTATTGCAACTATCATCGGGACAAGGGGCATAAGACGGAAGAGTGTAGGACATTACGGGGCCACCTCAATCAGCTGGCTAGGGCCGGTAGACTCGGGCACTTCCTACATCAGCCTTCGGAACAAACCGAATGTACGGAAGCAGGGGTACATGGAAGCGGCCGACCTCTGCCAGCCTTGGGTACCACCAGCATGATTCTGGCTAGAGCTGGAGGTAAAGGCCGGTCGAACTCCCGAGTTATGTCCGTAGCGGGGGGTTCTTGCCTGAAGGTCGGAAGTCTGACTCACAAAAGACCAAAAGTGACAGCCTCGGACCTGAGTTTTTTCGAGGAGGATAAATGGGGAACCCATCAACCACACGAGGACGCCTTGGTAGTCACTGTAAGGATTGGGGGCTACAACGTTAGGAGGGTCCTAGTCGATCGGGGAAGCCAAGCCGAAGTGATGTATCTGGACTTGTACCGAGGGTTGGGATTGAATCCTGAAGACCTGGATGTGTGTGACTCTCCGCTGATCGGCTTTGACGGCAAAATGGTGGTCCCCCGTGGAATGATTAGGCTCCCAGTACAAGTTGACGGCTTGGAAGTTCAAGTGAATTTCATAGTGGTAGAAGCCTTTTCCCCATACACTGCTATCCTCGGCAGGCCATGGTTGCATGCTATGAGAGCTGTTCCCTCAACCCTGCATCTTAAAATTAAGTATCCGGCTCGAAGGGGAGTAGGAGAGCTAGCGGGCGATCAAGAAATGGCCCGGCGGTGCTCAGTATCGACGGTCACTCGGCAGTCGTCGAGACCAACCATGGACAATAAGGAAGCAACTCAATAGCAATTAAAGGGGGCTGCTGACGAGCAGCCAAATGGGTTATCGGAAGAATTTTCCGAAGGATTGGAGAGAGTGATGATAGGATTGGACACGGAGCAGTATTTTCAGTTGGGATCGCAGCTACCCCCTGAGGAGAAAGCAGAATTAGTGGAATTCTTGAAAGCAAATGCAGACGTCTTCGCCTGGAATGTGGGTGACATCCCGGGGATTAACTCTGAGCTGGCATGCCATCACTTAAATGTGAACCCCAAGGCGGTGCCACGCAAACAGCCCCCTCGACGGTCATCTGACGTTCACGCCGAGGTGGTAAGGGAGGAAGTAAACAGATTGAAATAGGACGGGGCCATCAAGGAAATATTCTATCCCGAATGGCTGGCCAACACTGTGGTGGTGAAGAAGAAGAATGGAAAGTGACGAGTATGCGTAGACTTCACAGACCTTAACAAAGCCTGCCCAGAAGACCCTTTTCCCATCCCCAGGATTGACCAACTAGTGGACGCCACGGTGGGGCACCTGCGGATGAGTTTCCTGGATGCGTTCCAAGGTTACCATCAAATTCCACTGTCATTAACTAATCAGGAGAAAACGGCCTTCCGCTCCCCCATCGGCAACTTTCATTATCGTGTAATGCCCTTCGGCCTCAAGAATGCCGGTTCAACTTATCAGAGAATGGTAACTCAGGTGTTTGAAAAGCAGTTGGGGAGAAACATGGAGGCATATATCGACGATATGGTGGTTAAGAGCAAACAGGCTAAGGAGCATTTTTCCGACCTGGCAGAAACCTTTTCAGTACTCCAGAAGCATAAGTTTCGCCTCAATGCCTCTAAATGCTCATTCGGGGTTAGCTTGGGAAAATTCCTAGGTTACATAATCACTCATCGCGGAATAGAGGTCAACCCTGAACAGATCACGGCCATCAACAATATGCACCCTCCTCGGAACCCTAAGGAAGTGCAAAAACTGATCGGGATGACAGTTGCCTTGAGCAGGTTCATTTCTCGGTCTGCGGATAGATGTCGTCCTTTCTTCCAGCTGCTGCACAAATGGAGAGACTTCCAGTGGACCGACGAGTGTGCTCGGGCCTTTGAGGACTTGAAGACGTACTTATCCAAGCCCCCGATCCTATCTCGACCCAATAAAGAGGAAGTACTCTATGCGTACCTGGCCGTCACCAAACACTCCGTTAGCTTCGTCCTAGTCAGGAATGAAGATGGAACCCAGAAGCCCGTTTACTACATTAGTAAGTCCTTGCAAGAGGTGGAGATGCGCTATCTCCCCCTGGAGAAAGCTGTGCTCGCCATTGTGCACGCGGCTAGAAAACTTCCTCATTATTTCCAAGCCTACACGGTGATAGTGCTCACTCAATTGCCCTTACAGGCTCTACTGAGGAAATCCGATTACACTGGCAGAATTGCCAAATGGGCAACTAAGTTGGGAGCCTTCGATGTCAAGTACATGACCCGGACCGCCATAAAAGGGCAGGTCTTGGCAGACTTCATAGCAGAGTTTGCCGAGGGTGTTCCCGAGGAGGAAAGTGCGGCCGTCGGCATAATGGTTTCCTCGGCCGCCATCGCCCCCACATGGAAGGTCTACACGGACGGAGCCTCCAACCGAAAAGGAGCAGGGGTGGGTATTGTACTGCTCATGCCCGAGAAACTGGTGATGGAAAAGTTGTTGCGACTGGGATTCCCAGCCACCAACAACGAAGCTGAGTATGAAACCCTGCTAGCCGGAATAAACATGGTCAAGCTGCTCGGAGGGAAGGCAGTTGAATTATACTCAGATTCCAGGCTCATCATGGGCCAGGTCAATGGTGATTTCCAAGTCCGAGACGAAAGGATGCAGAAATACCTCGCCGAGGTGCGGAATGCTCGAACTCACTTCAAGAACTTTACATTGGAGCAGATCCCAAGAGGGCAGAACTCTCATGCCGACTCCTTGGCCATGCTGGCCACATCACTAGAATCAGACCTGCCTCGGGTTGTCCTTGTTGAAGAAATCAGTGCCTCAAGTCTTGCGAAGGTACCTCTGGCAAAATTATGTAGCCTTCACGTGGGCTCGAGTTGGATGGACCCCATAGTGACTTTTTTGAAAGGAGGATCTCTTCCTGAAGACAAATCAAAGCAGAGAAAGTACGCCGGGCTGCCTCTCGTTATTGGTTGTCTGAGGAGCATAAGTTGTACAAGTGCTCCTACTTGGGCCCATATCTTCTGTGCATCCACCCAGAGGCCGTAGAGCCCCTGCTCGAAGAATTGCATGAAGGCATTTGCGGAAGCCATACCGGGGGAAGGTCCCTGGCACACAAGGCCCTTACACAGGGTTACTGGTGGCCCAATATGAGGCAAACTTCCCAGGACTATGTCAAGAGGTGTGACTAGTGTCAGAGGTTCGCGCCAAACATCCATTAGCACGGGGGAATCCTGAACCCCTTAATCTAGCCCTTGGCCTTTCGCCCAGTGGGGGCTAGACATTGTAAAACCCTTCCTTCGGGCCATTGGGAACCGAAGATGGCTTCTCGTCAGCACGGACTACTTCACTAAGTGGGTAGAAGCCGAACCCCTCGCCAACATCAGAGACGTTGATGCCAAAAGTTCATCTGGAAGAATATTGTCACCAGATTTGGGGTACCCTACACCCTACACCCTGATTTCGGATAACGGCCTCCAATTCGATAGCAAGTCTTTCAGAAGATACTGTGGAGAGTTGGGTATCAGGAATGGATACTCCACACCGGCGTACCCTCAGGGAAATGGGCAAGCCGAGGCCACTAACAAAGTCATAGTAATAGGGCTGAATAAGAGGCTGGATGATGCGAAGGGAAAGTGGGTGGACGAGCTGCCCCATGTGCTCTGGACGTACCGTACCACACCTCGAAGATCGACCGGGGAAACTCCATTCTCCATGACGTTTGGTTCGGAAGTGGTGATTCCTTTAGAGGCCGGATTTCCAACTCTGAGGACGGACCGTTTTGACGCTGAAGAAAATTAGCAGTTACTTCTACAAAGTCTGGACTTGGCCGAGGAAAGACGAGGGGTAGCAATGGTGAAAATGGCGCACTACCAACAAAAACTAAAGCAGCAGTATGATAAAGGGATTAAATCTAGGCCCTTGACCCCGGGAGACTTGGTTTTGAGGAAGGTGGTGGGGACAGCTAGGCTCCCCGCCTGGGGCAAACTAGGCCCCAACTGGGAAGGGTCGTATAGAATCACCTCTGTGGCAGGAATTGGGGCCTACCACTTGGAGGACCTAGATGGGAATGTAGTCCCCCGACCATGGAATGTAAATAATCTGCGACGTTATTACTACTAATGGATTCTGCGGTTTGCTGTATCTTGTTCTGTTGTACCTGATTATGGGTCTTGCCTGGCTCCTCGGCCACAAGCTAAGGGTAAATTAACATTGCAAGAAAAATTCTAAGTGTTAAACAGAACCTGGGTCTTGCCTGGCTCCTTGGCCATAAGCTAAGGGTAAATTAACACTGCAAGAAAAATTCTAAGTGTTAAAAAGAACCTAGAACTTGCCTGGCTCCTCCGCCACAAGCTAAGGGTAAATTAACATTGCAAGAAAAATTCTAAGTGTTAAAAAGAACCTAGGACTTGCCTGGCTCCTCGGCCACAAGCTAAGGGTAAATTAACATTGCAAGAAAAATTCTAAGTGTTAAACAGAACCTAGGACTTGCCTGGCTCCTCGGCCACAAGCTAAGGGTAAATTAACATTGCAAGAAAAATTCTAAGTGTGGCCACAAGATAAGGGTAAATTAACACTGCAAGAAAAATTCTAAGTGTTGAATAGAACCTAGGCCTTGCTTGGCTCCTCGGCCACAAGCTAAGGATAAATTAACATTGCAAAAAAAAATTCTAAGTGTTAAACAGAACCTAGATCTTGCCTGGCTCCTCGGCCACAAGCTAAGGGTAAATTAACATTGCAAGAAAAATTCTAAGTGTTAAACAAAACCTGGGTCTTGCCTGTCTCCTCGGTCACAAGCTAAGGGTAAATTAACATTGCAAGAAAAATTCTAAGTGTTAAACAGAACCTAGATCTTGCCTGGCTCCTCGGCCACAAGCTAAGGATAAATTAACATAGCAAGAAAAATTCTAAGTGTTAAATAGAACCTAGGTCTTGCCTGGCTCCTTGGTCATAAGCTAAGGGTAAATTAACATTGCAAGAAAAATTCTAAGTGTTAAACAGAACCTGGGTCTTGCCTGGCTCCTCGACCACAAGCTAAGGGTACATTGCAAGAAAAATTCTAAGTGTTAAACAAAACCTGGGTCTTGCCTAGCTCCTCGGCCACAAGCTAAGGGTAAATTAACATTGCAAGAAAAATTCTAAGTGTTAAACAGAATCTAGGTCTTGCCTGGCTCCTCGGCCACAAGCTAATGGTAAATTAACATTGCAAGAAAAATTCTAAGTGTTAAACAGAACCTGGGTTTTGCCTGACTCCTCGGCCACAAGCTAAGGGTGAATTAACATTGCATGCAAAATTCTAAGTGTTAGATAGAGCCTGGGACTTGCTTGGCTCCTCGACCACAAGCTCAAGGTAAATTCTAAGCGCTAGGAACACATAATAAATTTATCGAAAACTATTCTAAGTATCATAAGGGAGGCGCCAGCTGGCTTACCCTCGGGCACATTCAATTTCCGATTGATAAGAAAAAATAATGATAATATATATATATATATATATATATATATATATATATATATATATATATATATAGTAATAATAAGAACAATAGTAAGACTGGATAAGACGGAGGCGCTCAAAATTCTTTCATTGCAAAAACTTGATTACAAAAGGAGAGAAGGTCGGGCGCTACATGTACGCTGCCCCATTATAAAAAATTCCACATGGAAAATCCTAAAAAGAGAGAGAGAGAGAGAGAGAGAGAGAGAGAGAAAGAGAAAGAAGTCACGCATGGGGCTCCTTGTCCTTGGCATTTTTCTCCTTCTGCTTTTTCTTGTCCTTCTTCTTCCTTAGAGGCACTCCCTCGGATACCCCCTTATCAGCCTCCAGATCCACCACGTCCTCTTGCGGCGGGAGCCCCTTGGACGAAGCAGGAGAGAGGAGCGGATCCTGGGGCTCTGCAGAAGCAGGAGGAGTAGAGCTTGGATCCACTGGAGGGCTAGGGACTGAAGGGGCCAGGTGCAGGGCAGGGGGATAATACACTTTGTCGGGAGCCTGCAGCTCTGATTCAGGGCTGACTCTTGCGGCGTTCAAAGCCTCCCCCCACACCTCTTGGCTGAAAGCACGGGCAACGTCACGAAGCTGGGTAGTGAAACTTGCAGCGGTCTTGGTCATGCCTACATCATAGGCCGCTTGCTCGACCTGTGCTTTCTCCGACTCCTTAGCCGCTAACTGCTGATTTGCCTGTTTCAGCTCCACCATAGTAAGTGCCAAGGTGCTCTCAGCCTTCCTCTGAGCTTCCAGAGCATCGGAGGCCTGCTTCTCATAGCTCTTCAGGGCGGATTCAACGTTGCGGTAGGCCTTATCCGCCTCCGATAGCTGGGAAAGGGTCTCCTTCAGCTTCTTCTCAGCCTCGGCCTTGGCTTTTTCAGCATTCTCATAGGCCTTTTTAGACTTCCTGGCCACATCAAAAGAATGATCGACCCACTACTCCACCATGAAGGCAGCCTGAACAGCCTGCAAAAATTAAAAGCAAAAGAAACCGAATAAGCAATTAGTCAAAAAGATAAAACCACTTGACAGATGAAGAAGTTGGCCGAGGTACCTTGGCTAGATCCTGCTTCAGGGAGAGGAAGACCTCTCTCTTCCTGAGGGATTTCAGCTCCTCCATATCCTCAGGAAGGCACAATGCCCTCTCCAGGCATTCTGCTACCAGGCCCGAGCTACCCTTTGAAGAATCCCTCAGGTTCGCATCATCCAGCACAAGAGCGCTCGAGCTGAGGGTGAAAGCGGGCCTCTAGGCAGAAGCTTTCTTGGCCTGGTCCCCGCCATTCTCCTTCGAAGACACAATATGCTCGGGCCTCTTCCTCAGTTGACCTCTACCCGGGCGGGCCTCCTTAACCGGGGGCTCGGATATCTCCCCCTCCTCGGACACGTCCGCCGCTTTCCCCCTTGGGCCTCATTTCCGTTTCTTGTCTGCTGCATCGGCCGGGGACGTATGAGTAGCGGCAGGAGTTGGTGGGCGAGGTGGTACTGTCACCGCCGAGGAGGATCCCCCGGCATGGGCTGACAGCAGTGCTAGGAGGTCGGGGGTCTTTTCTTTGAAGCCCATAGCAATTGATAATGGGGCTTGTGAGGTGCTCGGAGCGTCGGGATGATAGAAAACTTCAAAGTCTCTATCTGTGACCTCTGGGACAGAAGTAGATGTGGATCCCTCCGCCTCTTCGTTGGACTGCAGTTGAGGTTCCTGGGAATACAGGAGTTGAGCAGCTAGATGCACGGGGATCTGGGCGTCTTGTGTCCCCTTGGGAGGCGGTCCTGTCAGCAAGAACCCTGGGACAACGACGTCTATCAAGGCCAAACGCAAGTCACAGGCCTTAATGACGTTCTTCGGACTCTAAAAGCATTTGGTTGAAAGTTTGTAGCCAAGGATGACGTGCGCGGCCCTGAGTTGCCCGTCCTGGTGAAGGAATATCTCAGACTTAAGAATCCGGTTCAGGCCGCGAAAATTCACCAGATGTTTAGCCGAGGCTGTATGATACTTGTCTGCCATAAGAAAGCACGGGCATCATTAGCAACGGGGCAATAAAAAAAAATATAATAATAAAATAAAATAAATACTCTTAAGAAGCCTAATGGTGACCCCAGTCCTCGGGAGCGCTACCTGGTTCCCCTTCTTGGGTAGGGCAGTGCCTCCCATCGTGCCACTCGCCCGAGACAATAAGGTAGTCCTCGTCCATACCCTTGCTCGAATCGGGCAGGCATGAGATTAACCTAACTGCGGGGACCCTACTCTTCATGTAGTATTTGGTTTTTTCCCCTCTCTGGCAGTTATAGACCCAATTCACGTCATGCCAAGTGAGGCGAGTCCCCATCCTACGGTTAATGGTGTCTACACACCCGAGGATCCTAAAGATGTTGGGGGAACACTGGGTCGGGGTTAACCTATAATTTATGAGGTAATCCCTAGTCACTGGGCTCATGGGAAGTTCCATCCCACCTTCAACGAAGGCAATCATGGGAATCACCACGGACTCAGAGGGCCGGTTCAAAACTAACCATTCGCCTTCCTCGCAATGCCTAAATTCTACGTTGTCAGGAATCTTGTATTGGGCCCTAAAGGTTGTTCTAGCTTCCTCGGTGCCTACTAATCTAGCATACCTACCCATGGTGTGCAAAAGAACAAGAGGGGCAAAGTATGAAACTTGAAAGTGAAGAACGCTCCTCGGGAGTAGTTTCCTTTTTTTCTCTCTTCGCCAAAGTCTAAATCGCCAGAATGTCAAAATGCGTCTCAGCCAACTTGGGTTTCTCCTTTTATAGGAGTAGAAAATAAGCAGTAAAATTCCCGCCCATAAATGAGAAGAAAAAGGAGCCGTACGATCCCCATCTGATCGTAGAATGTGGGCAGACAAACAGCCGTTTGACGCCATAAATGAGGGCTCGTGAATTCCGAAGCGCCAGCAACGTGCGAATGACAGATGAAAAGACGCAGATACGTATGAACACATATGGCACGTGCGTACTTCGCTTACGAAACTAAAACTTCACCCCTGTCTCGTAGACAAGTAGTGAAAGTTTTAGGGGGCTATTGTGGGAACCCGAGGCCTGAGGAGGAAGTGGAAGGGTCAAGACACTGAACTAAAGCCCGAAGAGGAGTGGGAAAGATAATGGAGATAACTGGGGCACAACACCAAACCAAGGTTGGGCAAGAGCCCGAGGAGTTCTAGCACCCGAGGAAGGAGACAGGCCAGCTCAGACATCAGCAGGAGAGCTATGGGCCAAGCTGTCGAATAATAGTGATGGAGGCCAGTGGCAGACAAGCAGTTGCCGGATGGGGGCTGCCTGTCCCATCCACATTAAATGGCGTACTCCAACTTTACCAGACACCTTAAATGAGGAGGTGACCTGAACAGTGTTCACCATAGCTTTCTTAGCTACCGCCGCCCCCTACTTTAGAGACGTCAGAAGACAAGTGTTGGGAAGAAGAATGAGTGCCCAATAGAGATGGATGGAGTAGATGCAATAGGGAAGGCTATAAAAGGAGGAAGCTGACCACTGGTAAGGGGGTGGTTTTTCTTTGGGGGGGAAAAAGAGAGAGAAGCATCCAATACTAAATAGAGTAAAGATCACCCTTGGAGATAGATAGTTCTCAAGGAAGATCCATATTTGCTGTGCTATCCCATCTCTTATAAATTCTGTTGTTTTGGGCCAAGTTTCATAAAGCTAGTTTATCATTTAAAGAGGGCTTCTGTACAATCGAATTGTTGGTCCTTACATATATATATATATATAGATATATAGATATATAAACACTAAACGAAAATTTAGTAACCACTACAAAAATAGAACTCCTACTAGAAAACAGTTATTAAATTTAAATATGGAAAAGGCACTTTTTTCATGTTTTCTCTAACTGAGTTTTTAGGTGTTTTCTCACCCAAAAAAAAAAAAAATTATGAATCTGTTTGGCACTTGTTTTCAATTTAAAATTTTTTTACTCAATACTTCTTTACTCAAAAAAAAAAAAAAAAAAAACAACAACACCAACAACTACAACAACAAAAATTCTGAACCACACGACCAACGAACAATAATAGTTCCCTATCACGACCACCGACATAAGCAGTCGTTCATAGTGGTGCACAATCAAGATACACCTAAGCCAACCAATCTAACAACTAAAACAAAATCAATCCGAAACTCAAACAACAAAAACAAATTAAAAAAAAAAAAAATAATCCTAATGAGTGCCCTTAGAACAATTATTAATAAACCATATAAGGAAAATTTTGACAACACTTTCATGAGAAATATAAAAAACCGTCAAAAAAATTAATTGCTTTATCATTCTTCTAAAAAAGTTTCTGAAAATAGCTACTAAACCAATACTCTGAAGGCATCTAATAACATTTTCAAAAAATAATAATAATAATAATAGTAATAAATGATGAATCGACAGCGGTAGATCCCTCTGGCAAAGAGATAGTGGGCTAAGGGCGACATAGTGAATCGATGACAGTTAAACAGTGCATGCAATCTACCTGTCATGGTGGAATGGGCCTGGGCCAGTCAAATCGAACTTAGTCTATAGCTTGGCAGCTCAACTTCTCAGTTGCGGTGGTTATCGTGGTTGACTCGCAGTGGGTTACTCCTTGGTAGAAAGAGAGAGTTATTATCATTGTAACGTTGAGAACAACAAATGAGAAAACACCCACACACACACACACACACACACACACACACAAAGCAAAAACTAAAAATTGTTTTGTAAAAATATTTTGACAAACAAGTCAACAATTTGTAAGACCCACCAATTTCTGTTATTAGAAGTCAAAACAAGGAACTAGTTTTTTAATATGATTACCAAATAGTTTCTCACTATCCCCTTTATGCTCTCACTCTTTTACTCTCTCTCTCTCTCTCTCTCTCTCTCTCAAGTTCTTCAGGGCAAAACTTATATACATACAATACCTTAGTTACAGTTTTCCCTTTTAAATTATAGTCACATGTTTGCTTAAATCAAAAAGCTAACAGCCATTAACACCATTTGGTTCTTTCTTCTTCTTCTGGTGGAAATTGATTGATTTCAAAGAAAAATAGGGAAATTGTGAACTACCTTGAATATAGAGGGGAAAAGTGCTTTTTTCCCATTAAAAATTGAAATAAAATACAAAAAAAATTTTGAGTTATTTTGCTCTATTGAAATAATCCAACAATGTAGTTTTGTGGTTTTTATATAATTTTCAAACATATTACATGAATTTAAAAATAAATAAAAAATACAGCCAATCTCTTAAGTACCTGGTATACTTGCATAAACAAAAAAATAATTTCAAACTTTTAAAAAATATTTTTTTATTTTGAAAAAAGACTAATTACAATAAAAAAAATTATAAACGTATATATATATATATATATATATATATATATTTTATACAAGATAGAAATTTTACTCTAGCTTAATCTAAGTGTATATGTGTGTGAATTTCCCTCCTAAACATATTAATTAGTATAGTATGTTTATTGATATATATTAAAGCAAAACTTTATTCATTTTATTGATATATGCTAACTATTACTTTATAATGTTTTCAACTTAAAACGGTTCATATGTTTTCAACTAAAGTGTGTTCATATGTTCACCTTAAAACAGTTAATATCTATTATAGAATTATGTTTAAGAAAAAAGGATAAGTTAATGGATATCCAAAGGGTATTGGTTTAGAAAATATTTTTAGAAACAATTTTATGGGAAAAGAAAAAAAACAAATAATTTTTTATTTTATTTTTTTATATTTCCTATAAAAGTGACGTCACTACCACGCATCCTTGGCACACCCCACAAGTACTTATACTTGTGGGGTGTGAGGGGTAAGGGTCGGGGTTTAAGTCTCCAGGAGGGAGTTTCACATACATAGATGCTTAGATTAGGCTAGAGTAAAATTTCTATCTTGTATAAAAAAAAAAATTATATAGATAAAAGTAATGTCAAAACTTTCCTAAAATGGTTCATTAACAATTGCCCTAAGTGCACCTTTTAACATGACCAAAAAAAAAAAAAAAATAGTAGAGAGTATTGATGTCTATATCTCACCAAAATAACATAAAAATATAATTGCTAACATGTTATTTTGACATATCAAATAATTATTTTATCTATTTTAACACATCACTTTACAATACACTCTATATCACATCGTTTATTCTTTCACCACTTTATTTAAATATTATTCCTTTTTTTTTCTTTCTTACTTTCTTATTCTTTCTTTTTGGTTTCCAAGTCCCAAAGCTAATGAGAGAGACAGAGAGAGAGAGAGAGAGAGAAATGTGATAATGTCAGCTAAACATAAGAGAGAGAAAAGTATGAATAAAAAATATCCAAAATATTAAAAGCACACTTGGTCATACAAGGCTATTATTAGAATTGTACTATAGCAAATGTCAAATTTATTTGGCATTTAACACATCTTATAATAGCACTAATATCAGGTGTGTCAAATGCCAAATATTTGGCAATTGGCCTCACCAAACACCAAAAAACCTCTCACATTAGATATTCTAAATGCTAAAAACTTTAGCACAAATGAACAGTACTGTTCTAAATTTGGAACAGTACGGATGAAATGCTAAAAACTTTTTACTATTTTTTTATTCTTCCTTTGGTACAAATCAGATCCTCTCTCTTCTATTTGGTTCTCTCTCTAGTATTGCTTCCTCTTTCACTCTCTACCCTCTCACTCACTTCCTCTCTCACTGCCACCAACCTCAGAAGCAGCTGATCTCGCCACTGCCCAGTCTCAGTCACCATCTTTCGTTGATCTCGTTACCTCTTTTACTCTCTCCCTTTCGGCTATCTCTCTCTCTCTCTCTCTCTCAAATGTCTTAGGATATATGTGGATATTGTTAGAGATATATGTTATGTAAATTGGCTAATCCTTTTACAAAACGCATTTTACTTGTAATTGGGTAGATTTAGGATGAGTTTAGTACTTCAAGGAACAAGAGTTCAAGTCTAGTATTGAAACCATGCAAATCTGTCCAAGAAACAAATGAAGAAGTGTTGTTCATTAAAACTCGACAAATAGCTCGATAGATATATCTATCGAGGTCTCGACAGAAACTTGACAGAAATATCTATCGAGATCTATGAAATCAAAATTTCTAGATCTGATTTTTGGCACATGCTTACATGTATGTGTAGGGTTTCTTTTCTCACAACCCTAGACATATATAAGACTTATTTTAAAGGTCGTCACATAAAAGAATATAAGGAGAACACATGCAAAAAGTGACTGAGTGCCTTATTCTCTAAAAGAAGCTATTGCATCTTTGCGCCTTAGGGTTTTGTAACTAAGTGCTTCTTAATCTTCATTGTTGATGAAGTGAAGAACTTTGCAGCCAACAACATCTTCTTTAAGTTGCTGGAGTTAGTCACATACTGGGAGTCGTGCATCATTGGTTAGTCACATACTGGGATCCGTACAAAAGTGTGGCATTCAAATATTGAAGAGTTCAGAGGTCCTGAAGTAGTAGAATGTTTCTACTATGAGTTTATCTACGGTGATTGTAGAGTCTAGGGATAAAGGTTTTGTACTAGATCTGAAACTTCTCTTTATTATAATGGATTGCTTTTCGGGAGGGTTTCTCCCCAGGTTTTTTTTACTGTGAAACTAGTTTGTTTCATTGGTTTTCTTGGGTCATCATATCTTGTCTTATTTACTTTTCCATTGTGCATGATATTGACATTATATCGATGGTAGTTTGTTTTAATAAGGTTTATTCATAATAAATCTAATTAACAACTTGGGTTTAAAACTTGTTAATTCTAACAATCGGAGTTTAAATTTCCCAACAAAATGGACCTGCAACATCTCGCCCTATTGGTGAGTTGTGGGTCGACTAATTTTTTTTCCCCCACTGGTTATGGTGAGTTTCAGGTGGTGATGGTCTTGTGTATTTTTCTTTTGTTCCTCCAGTGGTTGTGAGCTTATTTACTTTCCTCTGGTGTATTTTTTATTTATTTATTATTAAGTAATTGTGGTTGGTTTTTTAGATGATTTTTGTTGCAAATTTGGTTGGATTTTGTGGATTTTCATTGTGGTCATGGTGGTCGGCTTTTAAGTTATAGGTGGATTTGGTGGCCGGTGGTTATGAGTGGTGGTTATGGGTGGATTTGATGGCCGGTTTTTATGTCATATCTCAAGCTTTTTGGGCCACTATCATTATTGTGGTGATGGATTGGTGGGTTTGCGGTTGTTATGGTGGTGGCAATCGTTAGTGGGCTGTGGGTTGTGGCGAATGAGTTTTGGGTTTAGAGAAATTAAATGATTTTTTATTAGATGTTTATATTATTTTAATGTGGTGTAATGTTAAAATAGAACACTTGATGCAGGGTGTATTGTAAAATGATGTGGTGAAATAAATAAAGTATGTTTTTGTGTGTTAAAATGACATTTGGGATGGCACAGCTAATGCTAGTGCTCTAAAGTATGGGTGTTTAGTGTGCCAAATGCTAAATATTTAGCATTTGGCACAACTGATGCCAATGCTACTCTCTATTCAATTAGAACTTAGGAATTTCATGTGCATGGGAATTGGGAATTGTTTTAGGCGCAATTGATAATTGGGCTGCCTAATGAGGTTATGATGTCAATGTATATAAATGTTTGACCCATAAATGTGGATCCATCTGAAATATGCCGGTGGTACAAGAATTTTTCTTTTTAGAAAAATGACTTAAGGTCTATTTAGAAACAACTTATTTAACTTTTTATTGAAATTTTTTTACTAGAAGTGTGATAAAGTATATATGTACTTGAAAATATGAGAAAAAGTAATAAATAATGAGGTTCTAAAAAACTATACATAAAAACTAAAATAAAAAACGTATCTTATAAGCTCTTGGTCAAACAAATGCTTTAATATTGTTCCTTTACTCAAAAATTATTTTAATTCTTTAATTTTTGAAAATTTGTCATTTTAGTCTAATAATTTTGTCCAAACGTCAATTATTCTTTTAAGTTGATCCTTTTGAGTTACTTTTGGACAAAGTTACCAAATTAAATGAGTATTTAAATAACTAAAATGAATTTTTAGCAAACTTATTGGATTAAAAGACCAGCTTCAAGCTGCTTATATACTTATTCGAAGTGGTGGCTATCAAAAGTTTCCCCAAATCTGAAGTAATATTGGAATCTAACAAAAGAAAAACCAAATGGAAGAGATAAGTATATTCAATATCTTATCCTTCTTTCATACATAGTATTTGAGAAATCTCTTTTGCCTTTGAGCCAGAAAGGATTATTATTTTACTTTTAAAAAAAACAGGCTAGGTAAAGGATTAGAGGAAAATAAGATTGAAGTCCTGGCAGCTAGCTTTGCCATTCAGGGTCCATTTAGTTAGAGGGATTTTAGGGGAGATAGAAAATGAGGGAAAAAAAGAAGAGAGAAAATGATTTTTTTTGAGGTGTTTGATTGGAGTGATTTGGGAAAGGAAAACTAGTGGGACCTCGACGTTTTCTCATCGGACCCACCAAAACTCAATCTTCCTAAACTGAAGAGATAAAATGTGATGCCCCAATTTGATTGATTGTGTGTGGGTGTGTGATGAGTCCCACATCGGATATTTACTAGGTTGAACTGAGTTTTATTAACAGCTACAAGGAGCCTCAATTGTGACTAGTCCTTTTGAGGTATAGCGCAGATGTGGCTAGCGCTTTTCCTTGGGTCGTTACATATGGTATCAGAGCCGGCCCGGTAACCCCGTGTGGGCTCGGAGACACTACCCCACAAAGTGGGCCCTAATGAGGACGTTAGGGATTTAAGTGGGGGAGATTGTGATGCCCCAATTTGATTGATTGTGTGATGTGTGTGGGTGTGTGATGAGTCCCACATCGGGTATTTATTGGGTTGAACTGGGCTTTATTAACAACTACAAGGAGCCTCAATTGTGACTAGTCCTTTTGAGGTATAGCGCAGATGTGGCTAGCGCTTTTCCTTGGGTCGTTACATAATTATGCATAATTACTTACTAGATGTGGCTCACCCCATCAATTACTATTTTCAGATTAAAGTTTAGTTGGGGAACAGAACCTTTGGATTGCTTCGTAAGGTGCAAGGTAGAGCGTGAGAGTTTTAGGCAAAGTCATATTACTTGGAAGTCTTAAAAGATTATTAGTTATTTTTTATTCTGCTTTAGATTTCACAGTATTTTGGAGATTATTCTAAATTGTGGATTTAAGTATTGTAAAAAATTGATTAAGAGCATTGTTTATTTGGAGTTTTATTGAATTATGTTTAAATTAATTATGTTTATTGAGTTATGTAAGATCAGCAAGTTAGTCATGCATCTAAATTCATGTTCCATGGATTTGGGTCGTGACAGTGTTGGTATCAGAGCCGGCCCGGTAACCCCGTGTGGGCTCGGAGACACTACCCCACAAAGTGGGCCCTAACGAGGACATTAGGGATTTAAGTTGGGGAGATTGTGATACCCCAATTTGATTGATTGTGTGATGTGTGTGGGTGTGTGATGAGTCCCACATCGGGTATTTATTAGGTTGAACTGGGCTTTATTAACAATTACAAGGAGCCTCAATTGTGACTAGTCCTTTTGAGGTATAGCGCAGATGTGGCTAGCGCTTTTCCTTGGGTCGTTACATAATAGGACTGAAAACAAGGAGCAAAATTCCTTGGTGCTTTAGACAAAATTATCTTAGTAGCAACGTTCATTCAAACGTTTTGGCTTCTTTGTATTTTTTTTTTATTCTTTTTCTTATGTTCAGAATCATTCGTTTCCTTCTTTCTTTCCTTTTTTTTTTTGGTTATTGTTTAGAAAACAATTTTGTGTTCTTGAATTTCTTGTGGTTTTTTATTAAAAAAAAAAAGGAGTTTCCATTCATACATAATTTTTTATTAAAAGTATAATGTATTACTTTTTATTTTATTTAATAGAGACATGGTGTTAAATTTGTTTAAACTCCATTTTAAATCCTTTCAATTTTCTTCTCAACAATTTTTTTTTTCCATCCACCCATTTTTTCACCCCTCCAATCAAACACAAATGAGAGAAACTAAAATCTCTTCTATTCTCCCACTTTTTCATCCCCAACCAAACAAACCCATAGTCTTTTGGGCTTGAGGTATAATTATAAAGAGTATTGCATGTTTAACCTAATCTAGTCACTAGCTAGACGCAAACCAAGTGAGCCATATTTTTCACCAATTCTCTCTTTAATTTCTTCCAATTCAATGTGGAGTGATTGGTGTTAAAAGAGGTCTTGATTATTTTTGGGACTTAGTCGTAAGTGTTTTTTTTTTTTTAATCCAATAAATGAAAAATGAGAATTTAAACTCCAAACGTTTTTATTGAAAATAGCTGTAGGTACCAACTGAACTACAATACTCTTGACACAATTGTAAGATTTGACGGTAGCAAAATCCTTTTCTTTTTTTAATTTAAATTATTTGTATCAATGGACCCATGTTAAAAAGAAAAAAGAAAAAAAAAAGATATCAATGAAGAAGTGCTAGCCCACCTCACCCTTCAACAAAAACTCAAGAGGGTATATATGACAAGATGGGAATGGGCCTTAGGCATTAAAAAAGAGGTAGCCCAAATTGTCAAATTATGGACTAAGATAATAGACTGTCTCGGAGTATAGTAAAAAGCTCAAACAACAAAAGGAGCAAATAAATGTTTAATATCTGATGATAGAACAAGATGTCGAGATTCATAATTTTAAAAAATAAATACACAACTTTTATCACAACTCTCTACGTGGCTGACTATGATCGGTGGAGAAAAAATTATGGATCCATATGAAAATCACATATAGCTAATTATAGTCTTCCATGTAAAAGAGTTGTAATAAAAGTTGTGTATTTATTTGTGGTACTAGAAGAACTTAGACATTGAAAATTTTCCATGACACTTGAAGAGTCACCTTGGATCATGTGCTGTGGGATGCATGAAGAAGAAGGCAAAGGAGGAATGTTTTAGGTCCTATAGGAGATCTTCTAATGATGTGGTAGTCTCAGCTTCGAAAAACTTTTGGTCATGAGGACTGTCAAATTAATAATGGTGCTGCGAAATTGAAAACCTGTCTATTGAAAGATAGATGAAGAGAACCTTACAAGAGATATGGTTTCTCCTACATTCTTATAGAACGAAGGGCTACTAAAAGGACGACAAAATGAATACAAATTTTGGAATGTAACCTCTTCGCTTGAACTTTACTTTTGTCCATCATCTTAATTTGCTACCAAATACGGAGGAAAAAATAAATCAAGATAAAAGAGAGCTAAGGAGTAGTGTCAATGAGGAAAACTATAATCAGATTTGCACTTATATTCTAATAGAACTAGTCAAATTATAATTAGGGTTCCTCGTAGTGACTTATATAATCTAGTTCGGCCTAGTAAACACGCAATATAAAACTAATTATACACTCACATTACACACCTATCCAATTCAATCAATATAATCCAACTATCACAAGAAAGTTTGGTGTGATGCAGCATTCCCTTAGGCTCAACCCAATGTTTTATATTGGAACAATACAATGAAGGAAGATAAGTTTAGGAGAAAGCCAAGGACCAAACATGCCAGGAGGTTGCATTTCTTGAACTACCTTGTCCTCTTCTTCTTCTTCTATTTATTTATTTACTTTTTTGTGTGTTTGTGTGCATGTGTGAGATTTTTAGGGTCCGTTTGGTTTGAGAGATTTTAGAAAGGATAGAAAATAGTTTTCGTAAGTCTTTAGCTGGAAAGAAGAGAGGAGGAAAAATTGGTTGAGCCAAGGTATTTTCTCCTCGGGTCCACCAAAATGTTCTTTCCCCAATTTGCAGTCAAATGAAACTTTCCCCTCCTTCTCACTTGCTGCTTGTTCCATTTTTCTTTTTCTTTTTTGTTTTTTCCTTTTCTTTTCTTGGGCGTGATACATCACTCTTGTTTTTTTTGGTTTGGTTAGTAGGGTGTTTTGCTTTACTTCTTTTTTTATTCTATTCTTTTATTTTTCTTTGGTTTAACTAAACGTGGTGTTTTTTTTATAATAAATTTTCTTTTTTCTAGGCATGATTTTTCATTTTTAATAAACGTGGGTGATTGCTTTTTTATTTTGGTTGTCTGCCTTTTTTTTCTTTTTCTTTTTTTTTTTTTAAATTGGCCAACATTTTTTAATAAAGACATATGAGTAAATTTATACAAAATCATTTTTTTATTCTCCCATTTTTCTTTTCAACCATATAAAAAGGTTTTTCATCCCTCAATTTTTCCACCTCCAATCAAACACAAGTAGGGGCGAAACTAGGGGGATCAATAGGGGGCAATTGCCACCCCCCCCCCCCCCCCCCCCCCAAAACCCGCGGACCTCATGGAACCCACACCTCCTTAATATATATCTTCCTATATATATTTGCTTTGTATATGTTTCTATTTGCTTTAAGCTTATATTCTGCAACTCTACATGTAATTGTGGTACGTATACGGGGCCGTCACTCTTGGCTCCACTTGTAATGTACTTTTCTTGGCTGATGATTAGTAAGTGGCTCATTATATTCCCCTAAAAAATCATTTTTAGTAATAATAGCATTGACCTGAAATTTTATTTTGAAAATATTTCAAACTTGTCTAATATGTAGTCTTGAAATTAAAAAATGGTATATTATCACAGCATCTCCAACCGGTATGCGAAAATTTTCATGTTGCTTTCAATAATTCTTCTACCATGCTTTCACAATAAACACATTAATTATAGGATAGAATTAATAAGCATCAATACTTTTATGATTTATAAATAAAAAAACGTCATACAATCTATTTTTAAAAAATCTAATGTTATGCACAAGGAAAAAAAAACTTAACACTTACATTATATTTTATATGCTAATCAAATTGTTTGATTAATTAGTTAAGTATTTTTTTAATTATACTAATTAAAAAAATTGAAATTGATTTTGCCTTCAACTCTTTATTTTCATTAAACTAGAAATCCTGGCTTTGCCACTGAACACAAGTGAGGAAAACTAAAATATCTTCTATATATCCTCCCACTTTTTTATCTACACAACCAAATGGATCCTTAGTTGTAAGCCATGCACGGCCAAAAGAAAAGGTAGAGATGAAAATGTGATCTAGTACAAATTTTGTCATAATAATAGTAAGGACTAAAGAGAGAATGCACTTAAAAAATGAGAATGTACAAGTTTTTCCCCCCTAAAATGTACTCATTGCATGTATTTTCTTTTGTAAGAGATTAAAACTAATCAGCTAATCATACAAATATGAAGCCAAGAGTTCAAATCAATTGAGAAGTAGTTTTTGAAGCATTTTAACAAGTCAAATTTATGTGCAAATATTGACATGGAAATATTCAAATCCATCTTGGTATTTTGGCCATATCTTTTTACTCTGATGTCAGATTGACCTAATTTTTATGGTCACGAAAAGAACACTCAAAGATCTACAATTTTATAATTTACCAAAACTTCATAACCAACTATTTTCTATGTCAAAACTGACCTGAACATTGACCTATTGCTAAAAATCGGGAATGTTGACATTTTTTTTATTTATTTTTTGGGAGCATGTTTTTTAGGATCCATTTGGTTAGGTGGATTTTAGGTATGATGGAAAAAATGGGAGAGAAAAGTAGAGAGAAAATGATAATTTTGTGTGTTTGGTTAGGAGAGAAAGGATGAGAGAAAACTAGTTGGGCCCAAGAGTTTTCTCCCCTAACCCTCCAAAATATAATCTCTCCAAAATAGAGAGAAAATTGAGAGAAAAAGTGGGACTACCATTTTGGACAAATTTGTCCTTGTGCAATGTCCTTGCTTTTTTCTTTTGGCTTTTGTTTCTTTTTTTTTTTTTTTTTTTTTTTCATCAAAATTGTCCCCTGTGCAACCTCATATGGCTTCTTCTTTCTTTTTCTTTTTTTCTTTTTTTTTTTCCCTTTTTGTGTTCATATTCTTCTTTTTTACCTGTTTTGGTTTTTTTTTTTTCATCCTTTTATTTTCCCTCATTTGTTTTGAGCCAAGTGAGCCATATTTTTCACTAATTCTTTATTTAATTTCTTCAAATTCAATGTGGGCTGATATTGGTGTTGAAAGAGGTCTTGATTATTTTTGGGATCTAATGGTAAATTTATTATTATTATTTATATAATTTAATAGTTGCAGAAGGAGAATTTAAATTGTAAACATATTCATTGGAAATAGGCTATGCCCTGAGATTATTGTTCATGTTTTTTGTTTTGTTTCGGTTTAATTAATGAAGCTCCTTTTCTACCAAAAAAAAAAAAAGATAAAAAAGAACATATTCATTGGAAACATCGATACATACCAATTGCTTTAGTAAACTCTTGACACCCAATTGTAAAATTTGACCTTAGCAAAATCTTAACTTCTATTTTTAATTTAAATTATATGTCCCGGTGGGCCATGCTATTATTATTTTTAAAGTAAATAAGTGAATATTAAGGAAGAAGTGCAGCAAAATTGCAAAAGGCCTGAGGCAAGCCCATCTCACCCTTCAAAAAAAAAAAAAAATAAACTCAAGAGGGTAGCTCAAGATGCGATGGGGATGGACCTCAAGAAAGAGGTAGCCCAAATTGTCAAATTATGGATTAAGAAACTAGATTGTCTTGGAATATAGCAAAAAGCCCAAGCAACAAAAGAAGAAAATGAAAAGGGGTTAATATTTACTCATTACAGAGTGTCTTAATCATTTATCTTTCAATTCATTTGCATGCAGTTATATAAATATCTCAATTGTTTCCTTAAAACTCACAACAAACAACTAAACCAATATTGTCTTAATTTTAATTTTTTTTTTTACCAAAGAATAAAAGATTTACAAAATAGCTCAAGTCACGGGTCGGGCCGGGTTGACCCACAAAAAAAGTTCAAGTCACGAGTTAACTTGTTTTTGCTTCGGGTCAAAAAATTCGGGGTTAGGTTATGTCGGGCCAATAAATTCTAACCCTTTTTGCCATGTCTACCTTCTTAGGGAGTGACCTTCGAAAGGTGCACAGCTGCGAATACGGCTGTTTTGATTTCATCCCAAATGATGCAACCTTGGAATCAGGTGCTATAAAAAAAATGAATATTAAGAGCATTTGTATCAAGCCATACTAAAATTTCTATCTATTTTAATATAAAAACTTACTTTTTTATTTTACACAACCATTTCAGTTTATCTATTCTACACTTTATTTTATTTAAATAATAAATTTTTTATATTAATTTCATCTCCTTTTTATATCTCGCCTCTCAGCTCTCTTCTCAAGTCTCTCTTCTCTCAGCTCTCTCTCATCCCAAACCCACAAAAATTCACATGGTTTTCCTCTCCTCTCTCTCATTTCATCCATTTATACAGAGTCACCTTCTCTCTTTCTCTTAAGAATTTCACTCATTTCCCTCAAATTCTCTCTCTCCTCTATGCTCTCTCTCTCACACAAAGCCACAACCTCCACATCTCTCTATCCATCGCTGAAATTCCATCCTCTTCTTCAAAACGGCCAATTCAAGGCATACACGGCAATGACAATGAATTGAGTTTGACTTTGGGTTTGGGTTGATGGGTTTGAGTTGATTTTTCCGTTTATTTTTATTTGATTTTAGATCGATTTTTTGATTGAATTATCATGTAATGTAATGGGTTGTAGTGGTGGTGGTTGGGTGGTACTGGGTTGCAGTGGTGGTTAGATAATGCTAGGTGTAGTCTTTGAGTTAGCTATATAGCTTAATTTTTTTTATTAGAATTGCAGACCTTCATAGTTTATACATATCAAACATGCAATACTTTAATTAATGTCATCATAACATTTTTTTTTTAAGTTCAAAAGACAAAAAAAGTACAATGCTAAAATATACTTCAAACTGGAACATTATAGACACACTATATTTTCATAGACATGTATCTACTAAAATTAAAAACGACTTCATGTTTCCCTCATGTTTCCCCTTCTTCATTCATTTTATTGCCTTCTTAAGCTCTTGATGAACCATTCCAACTTTCTTATGGCCAAGTTGTGCCCTATAACGAACCCAATTATCAACCCACATCCATATCCCATCATTATGACTACCCAATCAAATTTACTTGGAAAATTTGAAACTCCATCTTGTTTGGAATTTGGTGGTGGTTGTGTCAATGTCTCAAAAGTTTTGCATTTCTTGTTTAGAGGGCTACTGCACAACTCTGAGTTACCTAAATATGAATTATTTAGAAATGTAGAGAATTGTTGCCCTTGTGGAATAGGTCCCATGAGATGGTTATTTGAGACGTTAAAGAACTCAAGGAATGTGAGTTGCAATAATTGATGATGAATCTTTCCTATGAGCTTGTTTTGAGAAAGGTCCAAAGATTCAAGCTCAATTAAGTTCCCAAGGATGGTGGGATATGACCGATAAGAATGTTGTTGGATAAGTTGAGCAAATGCAACCCCTTCAAATTTCCAATGACTTCTGAAATTTCTCCTTCAAATTTATGGCTTGAGAGATCAATGGCTGTAAGATGATTTTGGATCTTTTTGTATGGTGTCTCGACGCCTTTGTTTGTTATATCTAGGGAGTAAAAAAAAGATGATTCCCATGAGAAATGTTTTGATGTTATCGTTGTGAGTGTAACTATGGACGCCCGATTTTTCCACCCCGTGTTTCAAGGGGTGTCATCGCACATTGGGTCCTTGACGACGTGACTCATGTGTGATTGTGTATTTAAAGTGGGGGGTGTGTGTGTGTGAGGCCATTTTTCTAATTTTTATTTTAGAAGTTGCCACCAACCATTGTTTTTGTATTTGGTGTGATTGGTCACCTAGATGTCTAATTTATTTTAGGTTACCTAATTAACTAAACCAAATTTTAAAGGTCCATTAATTAAGGTAAACCAAAAGTCTTTGAACCAAAGATTTGAGACTCAGAAGTTTGGTTACGTGTGGAGAAGATGTTAAGCACCCCACAACGCCTATTCAAAGGATAGTACCTCATTTTAATTTATTCCCAACATTAACTTTTTATAAAGAAATGGAACACTTGGCATTTTGATTTTTTGAAAAGGTTTTAGCAAACAATATACATACATATGTACATGGGAGTAAATATTTACTTAATAGCTATCTTGTGAATAATAACTCCATCAAAATATACAACCAAACATGTAAAGTATATACATAGGTAGCATGTGGCAAAAGCATATAAACATATTATACAATAACATGTGAATATCTATTATATACACTAGCCTCATCACACTTGCGTCGCATGTGCGATGAGACTCTTTTTTTATTTTGAGTTTAATATAATTTTTCAATTTGAATTTATCTATTGTTAGTGAGGTTACACAGGAAAGGGTTTTTATAAAACTAAAATTTAGGATTTTAAATGGAGTAAACTGTTGGGTTTAGTGTGTGCTAGTTTTTAGGAAAAAAAATGTATCAAACATACATGAAATATGTTTAGATAGAAAGTGTGCTAATTTTTAGAAAAAGAAAGTTTCTCTGGTATTTTTTTTTTTAAATTTTGTTGAATTACAATTTTAACCCTATTTTTTATTTTTTAAGAATAATGATTATCTAATTAGATTAGGGGTATTTTTGACATTTTCTAAAGTCATAACAAACTTTCTGAATCCTTTTAATATATAGAGATAAATAGTGTGTGAATACTAAATCTATACAAAAATAAACACAAAAAAAAAAGAGAAGGTTGGAAGAATAGCACCTTGTTGTCATCCCCCACTTTCTCATTTTTTGTTCATGCAAAAAATATGACAAAAAAGCTTGTTAGTGCCAAATATGTTAGAGACAAATGTAAGCTTATTGGGTGTTCAAAGACCCGCAAACTACGCCTACTCTAAGGAAAGACTTGGAAAAAAAAAAGGACTACCACGTTAACTTTTATTATTTTTGAAGAACAAAACAAATTTTTTGGGAAACAAACATAACTCTTTTTTTGTTAAAAGGGTTTCAAGAAAACATTTTCTTTTTGAAGACTTGCATCTTTTTGAAGGAAAAAACTTTTTGATGTATGTTAATAAAAAAACCTTTTTGGAAACAATATTTTTGAAAAAAGAAAAGGGATCTTTGAAAACTTTTTTTTTTTTTGAAGTTTCGGGTTCCCCTAAAAAAGGATTATACTTAAAATAAAAATAAAAACAGATTTTATTTTGTTTTAAAAAAAGTTTCGGACAATAAATTTTTTTTTAAAGAAAACTGATTTTTTCCAGTTAAAAGGGTTTTGAAAAAAAATTTCATATTATTTTTGAAAACAGATTTTTTTTACTTGGAAAACAGTTTTTTAAAACAGTTTTGAAAAACAGATTTTTATACAGAAAACAGTTTGAAAAAAAAAGTTTTTATCTTATTCAGAAAACAGTTTTTATTTAATACAGAAACAGTTTTTATCTTGTACAGAAAACTGTTTTTATTATTTTCCAGGAAAACAGTTTTGGAAAACAGATTTTTTTTTTTTTTTTGAAAACAGTTTTTATAATTTTTTTTTTAAAGATTTGAAAACAGCTTTCTTTTATGAGGAACAACTTAAAAAAGAAAAAAAAAAAGAAACAGATTTCTTTGATAAAAAATATTTTTTTAAGGAAAAAAAAAACAGCTTTTATGCTTGTCTTTTTATTGTTGTTGGTGTAATTGGTAGTCAAGTTTGAGTGAGTTGAAAAAAGTGGACTAAAAAAGAGGCTCCGCAATCCTCATATTGCCTTTTAGTAATGTACAGAAAAGAGAGAGACATACATGGGAGAGGGCTGATGGATTGCTTGGAAGAAAGGAAGAAGGAAAGAAACTTACTACAGACTTACAAAGAATGAAATAGCTTTGTCTTTCATTTCGTTTGCTTCTATATATTTTAGATAAGTTCTTTTTAATTCTTTTACAGAAAAAGGGAAAGAGGGATATTTCTTTGGTTTGAGTTTGGAAGAGGGGTGGGATTGGTCTAGAATTTCACAATGTTTATACCCTAGGTTTTTTTTTTTTATTCGTTTTTTTTTTTTAATGTTTTTGAATTAAAAAAAATTAACAAATAAATAGAGAGGTGAGTTACAGAAATCTAACGGAGTTATATAAATTTAAGTGAGCAAAGTGTAAATTTTTAAACCGCAAATAAGAAATTTAAATTTAGGTCAAATCACCTAAGGAGTGGTGTCACGGAAGAAAACTATAATCAGATTTGCACTTATATCATAATAGGACTAGTCAAATTATAATTGGGGTTTCTTCATTCTTGTAGTGATTTTATAACCTAGTTTGGCCTGGTAAACACTCAATGTAAGCCATGCATGGCCAAAAGAAGAAGTAAAGACGACGATGAGATCTGGTGCAAATTTTGTAATAATAATAGCAAGGACTAAGGACTAAAGAGAGCATGCATTAGAAAAAATATTAAAACATAATTACAATAAAACATGCATTATACACAGGCATATTTGATCTTTCATTTGATTGCGTGACTTTAATGGAATTATAAAATAAAAATTAGAAGTGTGTAAATGTTATCATATTCATATATATGAGTAGCCGCCGAAAACAGATCAAATATAATATCTATTGCATTATAATCAAAGTTTATGCAATGAAAGCAAGGATGGAACCAGGATTTGAACCTAAGGGGCAAGCATGACCAAAAAAAAGTTTTGCAAGTGTTGATTTTAGCCAACCAAAAAATTGTTTATAAAAAAAAAAGCCAACCAAAAAATGCATACACATCATAATATCATATTTGTGAATGTATTCTAATATTAATTTTTAGGAATTTATCATATGTAACAATTCAAATTATTTCTTGACTTGCAAATTCAGGAATCTTTAACCTATATAAAAATTAATATTTTTTTTTATTTTTCTTTCCTATGTTTATTTCTTTAGTTTAAAACTTTAAATTAAAAATAAATAAATAAAAACCCACAAGCCACAACAATATTATTATTAGTAATTTATTAACACAATAAAGTTACAACAAAATTAATGGATATAAGTTAGTATACTACTACATTCATTTTAAAATAACTTTATGAATATAAGGTAGTATATACTATATGTTAGACCCAAAAAAAAATTTAAGTGGACGTGGCTTTATGTTGGCCACAAGAACCACAATGAGTTGTAGCCATCTTTGCCACAATCTCCAAGGTGCCATTGTCAATCATCATTTTGCAAAATAGCGAGAAGGCATGCACTGAAGTCTGAAGGTCGTGAAGTTAAAAAAAAAAAAAAAGGAAAGCAGTAGAGATGCAACCGGCCAGAGAAGAAGATGATGGTGGTGGTGCTGCATTAAAGGATTGTTTTGTTAAGGATTTGTCATTTGTATTTATCTTGTTGGTATTTTTTTTTTCCTATACTGGATTTGTGATTGTCTAAAGGTTTTTTTAATTATCCAGGTTTATGAATTGTTTTGTTGGTTTGTCTAGTGGATTTTCTTGATATTTTTGGGACAACGCAACAAAGGGATGGTTTGATTAAAACAATTTGAAAAATTTCATAGGTCAATTTGTAAAAATATTTGAGGAGGGAGGCAAGTATATACAATTTAGGGTCAAAAGTTAAATTCCAAAATCTGAGGAGGGCCAGGCCCCCCAGCCCAAGTCTAGTTCCGCCTCTAAATGAAAGTAAGAATTTTGGAAAGCATGGATTAGAAAAATAATTGTAACAAATAAAAAGACGCAGAATATATACGAGGGCATGCATTTTTTATCTTTCATTGGATAGTATGACTTAATGGAATTGATAAATAGAAGTGAGATTTGATGTTGAAGAACCAACTCATGGGTCCATTGATAAAAACAAACAAAGAAAATAATGTATAAAAGGTTTTCTTTTGCAACCATTAAAATCCTTCAAGTGGGTTCTGAAATAATGAAGACCACTTCTAAACGCGCAACATGTGTCCAAGAATTCAAGAAAGCAAGAATACCCTGACTTGACTGGC
Source organism: Quercus aquifolioides (assembly GCA_019022515.1). NCBI lineage: Eukaryota > Viridiplantae > Streptophyta > Magnoliopsida > Fagales > Fagaceae > Quercus > Quercus aquifolioides. The sequence continues at coordinate 54,211 of JAFHAW010000290.1, forward strand.
AATGGCATTTAGTGGACTAGCTAGCTAGACTAGGTTAAACATAAAGTTAAGTAAGTGGTACTTAAAATTAGTTTTTATTTTTATTTTTTAAAATTTTTTTTACGAATTTAAATAAATAAAATATGTTAACTTGTTGACAGCCTTAGAGCATCCGCATCAGATGTGGCAAAAATTATGTCATTTTGCCACACTAAAACCCTACTTTATTATTTTACCACATTATTTTACAACATTCCATTTATCAGATGTTTTATACTACGATTCTATACATTAAAATAATATTTCCTACACATTAAAATAATATAAACAACACAATAAAATAATATATTTAACAAAATAAATAACAACCACAACAACCACAACACTGCTGCTGCTGCCGCCGCTGCCACCACCACCGTAGCAGCCATAATCCATCGAAACAAATCAGAACATCAACAACAAACCAGAAACCCATTGGAACTCCCTGATCAACAAAATAGAACAACAACAAATCGGAACAAACAACAAATTGGAATAGCCACAATCCATCCACCATCCAAACTCCCTGATTAACCAAATAAAACAACAACAAACCCATTGGAACAAATCAGAACAACTACATCACCACACCCAAATCGGAACAAACACATACCCATACCCAAATTTTGGAACAAATCAAAACAAACACATACCCATACTGAAAATCTGAAGAACACCACCCTCAAACCTCAAACTCCGATCATCGTTGCAGTAGGAACACCACCATCAGACCTCAAACTCCGATCATCGTTGCAGTTGGAACACCAAGCACGGGCCAAAGAGCAACGCCTGACCCATCGTCCTCTACACAAAAACCACCATCTAGAACCTTCTCCACTCGATTGCTCAATACCCCAACAAAACGACGCCAAATTCGAGTCCAATTTGCTCGCCGAAGTTGAAGACGACGACGACGATGATGATGGCGATGACGAGGAGGAGGAGGAGGAATACGAAGTTGAAGATGAAGACGACAATGAAGATAGTGAGAATGGTGATGAGAAAGCTGTGGTGGATAGAAAGGGAAAGGGGATTATGAGGGCTGACAAGGGCAAAGGGAAATTGATAGAAGAAGAGAAGAATGATGATGATGAGGACGACGATGACAGTGATAGCGATATCGGTAGCGATGTTTCGGATGGTGAAAGTGATTTATCGGATGATCCATTAGCAGAGGTGGATTTGGATAACATTTTACCGTTGAGGACTCGGAGGAGAGGATTGGGGTTCAGAGGAGTGGATTGAGGATTGGGTGAGAGAGAGCAGAGGATTGGGGTGAGAGAGTGAGACTGACGGAGAGATAAGAGAGAGAGAGAGGAATAAAAAAAAAAAATCATTTACCACATTTGTCCGTACAGTGGCAAATATATGAGGATACTGTAGCATGTTGCAAAAATTATAGCATTTAGAACATCTAATAAAATAGGGTTTTCTGTGTTTGGTGTGCCAAATGTGCCAAATATTTGGCATTTGGCACATTTAACACATCTGATACGGATGCTCTTACGATGTGTATATGTGTTTTGGTAGCATTTTCATTGGTTGTTCTATAAATATGTTATTTTGACACACTAAAAAACTTACTTTATTATTTTAGCACATTATTTTACAATATACCTTACATCATATGTTCTATTCTTCAACTTCATACATTAAAATAATATATACAACACATTAAAATAATAATATCTAACAAAAATTGCCACCACAACCATAGCACCACCGCCCACAACCACAAACAAAGCACATTAGAACCCATCCCAAATCTCACACCCACAATTAGCTAAATTACAATATTATCTTAATTTTAGTAGGTATTATCACATCTATTTTATGTTTGTTTCCGTACTTACAAGCAAATATGATCATTTACAAGTTTTTTTTTTTAAAAAAAATTTACACATTACTTGTATTTTTATTTTGTATGAGATTAAAACTAATTAGCTAATCATGCAGACATGTGGCCAAGAGAATCCAAGGATTAAGATCAATTGAGAAATGATTTTTTGAAGCATTTTAACAAATCAAGGATGTGTGGGGTCTGTTAAAAGACATTTTGTCCCGTGTAAACTCTTTTCAGAATATTTCTTTCTCTTATGTAGTTCAACAAGATAATGCAGTTGCACATGCTTTAGCCTAGAGAGTAAGGCTTTTTTTTTTCCATTACAAATCTAGCTGAAGTCTGTTTCACCGGATATTTTGTCTTTTGTTTTGTCTGACTTCCTATTCATGAATAATAATGCAGCAAGTATTTATTTCTCAAAAATCTTGATATGGAAATATTTTGACCAGTCATATTTTTTATGCTCCACTCTATACTCCACCAATAAAAACTTATCACATGTCTACCTATTTAATTAAATCCTACTATTATAATTTTTTTTAACTACCTAAAATAAAATAAAATAAAATAAAATAAAAACCCAAACACCACCTTACCACCACCATCAAATTTGGTCAATGCCACCCTCGATGTTGCTGGTCATGGCAATCATTGCCATCTAATCTACACCACTGCTGGATATCCAAGCCAATCTCACTACCCCTCACCAACCACCATCCCTCCACACAAAAAACCCAATTGGTCTGGAACCACCATCATACAAAGATAAAGATTAGAAGGTTAATAAAATAAATATAAATAGATCAACATCTCTAGCTAACAGATCTGGACCACCATCCACCACCTCTGGCCAGTTCCAACTTAAAATTAAAAAAAAAAAAAAAAAACCCCAACACATCCCCACCAATCACCACCACTCTTCTTTGGCGCCACCAAAAAGAGATCACGACGCCATGGTGGAGGTGTTGTCGTCACGATCTCTTCTTGATGGTGCCAAAGAAGGGTGGTGAGCAATGTATTGGATTTTTTTATTGATTTTTGGACAGTGGTTGGAGGTGGTGGATATGGCTGGCTAAAGGTGGTAATTTTCTATTAATGGCGTCAACAATTTCCTTCTAGTGGCGTCGGCAAAGGTTGGTGGTGGTGGTTGGTGGGAATGGGCTGGGGGTTATTTGAGTTTTTTTTTTTTTTTTAAATTAAAAAAAAAAAACAGAAATAAGTAAAGGCAGAAGATTAGATTTTATTTAAATAGGTGTGCACGTAGCAAGTTTATATTGTTAGAGTATAGAATAGAACAAGAAAAATATGACAGAAGATTTGGACTTGATTCTTACGAGCACAAAAAGAAGATTCAAAGATCTACAATTTTGTAGTTTACCAAAATTTCAGAATCGTTTTTAAGATCAAATTGACCTGAAAGTTGACCCACCGCTGAAAAATGGGAATTAATATTTTTATTTTCGTTTTTTTAGGAGCGTGTATTTTAGGATTTGGGAGGATACAAATACAAGAATGATACAAATTTTATATAGGTGTAAGATTTTTTTAATTCCTATCTGCTTTCCGTCATTGCAATAATTATCCTTATATAAGCGAGAAATGACGAGGCCATTCTCATTTGAGGAGGGCCCTCACACATGAAATCCACTCGCAAGTGAAACTGTGAAAGGGACAGAGTACACACCCCCCCCCCCCCCCCCCCCCCCCCTATATATATATTTATATACACCCTGTTATTACCACAACATTTCCACAGTTCTCAGCTTCTTCTTCTATAAACTCACAGACTATTTGTCTTCCATTGTTTTTCTCGATCAAGGAAAACGTGATGTTCCTTTCAAGGGTCAGAGGAAGAATTGTAGGTGGTCAGCCATCGATCATGATAAAGGGTTCACTCCTCGATACAAGCCCAATCTTTTGGCCAAGGCTTACAACTATAAGTCTCAAAATACATTAAACAAGAACATCAAATTCAAATCAAAGGGGGTAGAGTTATAGAAATATTGCAACCTCCTGGCAAGTCAGATCTGGTATATGGCTTTCTTTTGTCTAAATCTTTTGGTTTGTTTTCATTGCAAAACAAAAGGGTTGAGGTTTAAGAAAGGCCACCCCATGGTAAGTCTGATCCTTGGCTCGATCACTTTTCTTTTTCTTTTTTCCCTCTATATCTTTTAGCTCCATGCATTCTGTTAAAAATAACATGGACAAAGGTAAAGCAAAATCTAAGTTGCATGTTAAATTCCAAATTTTGTCCTTTTTTTTTCTGAACAACTATGAAAAAAAAAATAGCAACATCTTAATTTGTAGTCCTTTGTTCTCCAAGAATGTAGAAGAGACCATATCTCTTGTAAGCTTTTAAATGATCTATGATCCCAAATGAGAATGACTTTGATCATATCAACTCTTCTTTATTAATTGATGTTTAAGGTTGCACTAACAAATATATGCTTCAAGGCTATGCTTATGCAAACTTATATAGAAGTAATTTGCTTTAGATGAATGAGAATTTTATTAGTCAGAAGAGCAAAAATGGAAAACAGTTCACAAGCAGATTGAACATATTTCTTATTTTGATATTTGTTATGCCATTTGATGATGCTACAAATCTCAGGGGATCACTCATCCAAACAAGATTTTGAAAAACCCTGTAGTACACAATAAATAAAAATTCTCAATTGAAGCATACCTTTGTAGTGCTGACCGAAGTTTCTCAGATATTTAATTTAAAACTCACAAACCCAAAATATAAAATGCATGTATTAGTGTAACAAGATTTATAGGGTTTATTTTTTCCTTATACCTTGGAGTTGGTGAGGCCTAGTGCTTATTGAAATTAATTTTTAGCTTTCCTAATTAGTCAAGGAAAAAAAATTCTTAATTCTAGCCTTAAAATTAATATGGTATATAATCATTGTAACCCCGTACCAATGTGTTGAATTGTATATGTTCTTTTTTTTAATTCTTTTACAATGATGTATACTTTTTAATAAGATGTTTTTCAATCGTTCTACCTTTTGACAGTTGAAAATGAAATTTAAGATAGAAAGAATAATATTTATAATTCTAAGTTAAGTTTAAAAAAAAAATGCCATACAAATTTTTAAAATTGCATAAATAGAATCCTTTTTAGTTTTCAAATATAAGAACATATTGTTAATACATATAAATTAACATATTTTCATTTTACTTTGAAAAATTCAAATATTTATTTGATTATCTTATATTTAGATTAATTTCAACTTCATGTATTAATGACTATATATTGATTATTTACTTATATTTTTTAGTTGTTTGAAATATATATATATATATATATATATATATATTAATATAATAGTTTAAGGTTTTTTTTTTTTTGAGAAAGAACGCGGTAATTTTAATTGATGAAAGCTGAATCGGCTTAAATTACAGTAAAGAGATATGAGGGAACATCCTCCATCCACACCGAAAACTCGCTAACATATCTTGCATGTCTAGCAATGTTGTGAGTTGCCTTATTTCCTTCCCTCTTAACATGCCTATACTCTATTACATCGAACTGGCATCCATACATCTTTGCCTCTTCTATGAGATGCCCTATGTCCGCTAAGGATACGTCCTCACACATCGGAGAATCAATAGTGTGCTTTGAGTCACCTTTGAGAACAATGGCTGATAGACCAGGCTCTTGAGCGAACTTAAGTGCTTCCTTGGCTGCAAAAGTTTCCACTGCATCAACAGAAAAGGGCAGTGAAAAATTATTTGCCATGGATGCTACAACCCTACCTTGCTCATCCCTTATAATTACCCCAACACGTGCCTTCTGATCCTCTCTAAAAATAGCCTCATCGAAGTTTACCTTGAACATGTGATTGTTCAGAGGAGTCCACCCCGTGTGTTGAGGAACAAGACTGCCTCGGTCTGGAGGTTTTGGAGGAATTGATCGTGCATAAGAGGCTTGTGCAATCCGTGCATCTTGAAGAACCCGTAGGATTGGAAATGGTTTGTCACTAGTTTGAAGAGCATTCCTGCGATGCCAGATCGTCCAAACTACGTTGGCAAAGTAATTCAAATCCACCCCTGCTTCTATTGAATACTTAACCAGGTCCCTGAAGGTCGTGAATGGCTGGGATACTCTGAAATTCCAGCATGGATCGTAGGTCCACACCGGTGCGAGAAGTGGACAAGCCCAGTGTGCATGCAACGTGTCTTCAAGTGAGCTTTTGTAGTGATCGCACAAATCCTCGGAAATAACCATACGCCGCTTGAGGTTAACTTTTGAAGGGATCGAATCTTTGATGGCTCGCCAAAATAAATTTCTGACTTTTGGCTGTACCTGTAAACCCCATACCTTCTTCCATAAATTTGTCTCAATGGGGTGATAATCATTGTCCTCAAAATTTTGTGATCTACATAGGAACCGATATCCCGACTTGACTGTGTAAACACCTATTGGAGGGTAAGGCCACACTAGCTTATCTGCCATAGGAATAGAGCTCAAAGGAATGGACTAAATCAGCTCAGCATCACGGGGAGAAAAAATTGACTGTATAGTGGCTAAGTGCCACTCTTTGGTGTCTGGGTCAATGAGGGACGCTACCTTGGCGTCCTCAAAAGCTTGTGCCACGGGGGAGGAGACAAAAGGCAAAAACTCTGAGGGCAGCCAGGGGTCTGTCCAAATCCGGATTGAAGTTCCATCCCCCACCCTCCATCTCATGCCCTCCTTAAGCACTTTCCTCTCTTTTAAAATACTTCACCATGCATAAGAAGCTGTTGGTGAGTCTGCTGCCTCCATGAAAGAACAATGAGGGAAAATTTTGAACTTGAAAACTCTGTGGAAAAGTAAGTGTTTTTTTTGAAATAATCTCCATGCTTGCTTTGCTAATAGAGCATCATTGAATAGAGCCAAGTTTTTGAAACCCATACCTCCTTCATTCTTTGGTTTACATAATTCCTCCCATCTAACCCAATGAATTTTTCTACAATCTCCTCATTGTCCCCACCAAAATTTGCAGATTAGACTCTTGATCTCATTGCACAAACCAATGGGGAGTTTGAAGCAATTCATTATATAGGTAGGTATAGCTTGGACCACTACTTTGATGAGCACTTCTCTACCCGCTTGAGATAGCAATTTTTCTTCCCACCCTTGAAGCTTCCTCCAAACCCGCTCCTTGATATAATTGAAGCTCGCTTTCTTATTATTCCCCACAAGAGAGGACAATCCCAAATATGCCTCACAGTTTCGGATCTCCACCACTCCCAAGGTGTCTTTGATCAACAATTTTTCTTCTTCACTAGTAGACTTGCTAACGAAGATGGTAGTTTTGGCCTTATTGATTTGTTGACCTGAGCTCCTCTCATAAACATGAAGGATCTCCAAAATTTTTTGGCATTCTTCCACATTAGACCTACAAAACAATAAGCTATCGTCTGCAAATAAAATGTGGGTTAGTGAAGGACTTCTTTTGCTAAGTGAGAAGCCATGGATGTCTCCTCTCAAGGCCGATTGGGTGATTAGCCCATGAAGCCCTTCGGTGCATAAAAGGAATAGGAATGGTGATAGGGGGTCTCCTTGCCTTATCCCCCTTGTTGGTTTAATGAACCCATTTGGCGCACCATTGATGAGTATAGAATAAGAAACCGTTGAAACACAAAGCATCATGAATGTGATCCATCTTTCATCAAACCCCATTTTTCTCATTACACACTCTAAAAAGGACCACTCCACACGGTCGTAGGCTTTGCTCATATCTAACTTAAATGCCATATACCCCCCCTTGGCAGATTTGTGATTTTTCATACAATGGAGAGACTCGAAAGCCAAAAGAATATTGTCTGAAATGAGCCTATCTTTTGTAGAAGCACTTTGGTGCTCAGTAATGATTTGAGGGAGGATCTTTTTCAACCTATTTGCAAGGACCTTTGAGAAGATTTTATACAACACATTGCATAAACTTATGGGACGAAATTCAGATACAAGTTCGGGATTTTTAACCTTTGGAATCAAGGTGATGAATGTATGGCTTAGATGCTCAAGTAGAGAGGCTGAATTTAAAAATGATAGGACAGAAGTAGTGATTTCCTTACCCACCAAGTCCCAATAGTATTGATAAAAGAGGGGTGGCATGCAATCCGGTCCGGGTGCCTTTAGTGGAGCCATCTGATTGAGCGCCAGCTTAACTTCACCTTCTGAAAATTCTGCCAACAATTGCCTATTCATATCTTCGGTCACTGTGGTTTGAATTGAATCCAAAGCCAAGTCGGGTATAACATTGATTATACTAACTCTAATATTATGCTCAAAATATAAATTAAAACCAAGCAGTCAAGCACGAAAAACAAATTATGACTTACATTTATACTATATGTTCTATGTTAATAAAATGTTTTTTTAATAAAGTAAGTAATTTTTTCTGCTCCTTCGTATTTACAGTATATATGTGTGTGTTAACCTATTTAGTAAAAACTTTTTTTTTTTTCCAAAACAAAACTCTTTTCATTTTGTATTCAGAGAATTAAGGATATAGGAATGCCTTGATGTTTTGGGTCTTTTTTCATTATTAGAAAAATTCTATTTATTTTGTGATTAAACGTTGAGGAGATGTCGTACTTTGTCATCTATTAATAACAAAATAAAAGTTTTTCATTTATTATTGTTATTATTATATTTCTCTTATATTATATTGTATATAAAAAATGGAATTAATTTTTTAATTTATCTGAAATTAATTGATTGGTGTCCCTTTTATTTCTAAAACTATTATTTCTAACGTATAATTTTAATTAATTTAACAGAAATTATGCTTTAAAATGATTGAATTGTACTAATTGTGATTAATGTAATTTAAAGGATAATTACACATGATTTGATGTCTGGAAATATCTGTATTGAATTATGTAAAACTGATTTAATGAAATTTTCTTATATGTACAAGAACATTATATATATATACACGCGTGTGTATTTTTTTTTCATAAATTTAAAAATTCTTTATCTATTTTGCTTGGCTACACCAAAAAAAAAAAATAGAGGGCTTTGCGACTGGGTACTGCCCAATTCTTCTTTCATGGAATACCTAGGTTCAAACTGTGCATGCATTGGAAATTTTATCACGTAAAACAAATATATATTACAAATACACATAACATAGGTTTGGAAAGATATTTACTTTCAAAAGTTTAATTGATTACTGTTAGGTTTTTAGAACCCTGAACACGCAATGTTTAACCTAATTTTATTACCAAGTTGTTATTTAAGTCAATTACGTAGATATTAGGTTAAACATAAACCAATCATATCATGCAGTAGAAAATTAAATAAAATACAGATATGATCAATCTAGAAAAATCAATAAAACAAACCAGTTTCAAAGTAAGAAACTTGGGAGGACCAAGAAAAACAATCTATTATGTAAGGTTGAAATTTATCAACCATCTTGTTGGCTTTATTCCGTGCCAATTTGCTTGTAATTTAAGCACTTAGTAACCCTGTATTTAGGTGGGATTATTGTAAGGGTAGTGTGTGTGAGAAGATGTGAAGAAAAGCTCAAGTATGTGCAAAGAAACAGAGCTTCGCGGCTAGGACTCGCGGGTGGCTCGCGGCTACAAGTCGCCAACTTCAGGCACGTGAGATGCACGCAGGGAAGCTGAAGGGTCACGCCGGCTGTCGCATTACAGGACAAAAGTCCCAGGCTGGCCAGGCCGTTACGTCGCGACTTGGACAAGCCGCGAGACCAAGCCGCCAATTTACCCTATTTGGCAAAAAACTGTCTCTTCGTATTCTCATCTCACCTCACTATATATAGACCCTTATACCCACTAAATTGAGAGAGCTTCCAGAGAGAATTTTGTGAGAGAAAACCCTAGAGAAAAACAAGATTGCCTCATTCCCAATCTTCATCTAAGAAACTCTACAAATTCCTCTACTCTCTTCCTCTCCATTGTCATACCCTTGAGAGGTCTTTTACCAAATCCTTATCTCACCACACCCACGTCTGTGAGAAGGTTTATTTGGTGCTGAGGGAAGCAGTTTGGAAGGAACCAATATACATTGGTTGATGCTATGGTCAAGTAGCGGAATCCGGGAAGCTAAAGAAGAAATAGGTTCGGCGTAACCTCGTTGGAGCAAGAAGCTTAGAGGGCTTAGGTACCTAGGTAGATTAGGCTTGGAGGGTCTTCTGCTGTTCATGTATCCCAACTATATTCTTTAGTGGATTTTATCACCGCTTGGAGGGCGGCGGAGAGGTTTTACGCCGAAGACTTCGATTTCCTCTTTGATAACACATTGTGTGTTGTCCGTGTGTTTGCATCTTTCTTCCCTTTATCTTTGCCTTATATTTACTACTGTGGATGTGTTTATATTTGGCTTAGATTGTTTATCAATTCTGTTATAAGTTTATTATCATGTTCCGCACATTAATTGTTTGATATAAAGCTTGAATTGGTATTTTTGTAATTTGGGGTCTAAACGTTCAAGGGTGTTTCGTACCCATATTGAACTTTCATATTATATCAAATAGAACTTTACAGTCAAGAATATTTAATTCATAGTAAGCTTAACTATGATTACCTAACCTAATTTTGAAACCCTCAGACTTTTTTGATGTGAATCTGCTCTAACATGAACCTATAGTTCATGCCTTTGATCTTCAATATGCTTGATATTTGAAGCTTGAGCTACACCTACAACTTTGCTCCACCGGTACTTAAGAAATGAGATTAACTCTAGTAGATGCTTGAAAGAGTAGAAGACACAAAACCTCTCAAATCTCAAAAGAGTAGTTCTCCAAGACTTGAAAAACGTATTTTAGGATTTTCCTTATATACCAAGTAGATCTGGACTGAAACTCTAAACTTTTAATAGGTTGTTGGGCTTTAATAAAATTCTGCAAAATCGCATCTCGATCGGTCGAAGGCTTCTCTCAATCAGTCGAACCAACTTGAATTTTAATTCCTGAACCTGTAACTTGTATGTTCTTGAATTCTAACTTGTAGCACTTTAAGCTTCATAGACACTAAAATCTATCCCTAGACAAGTTTATGTACACGATTTACCAACAAACAAATCATTTAGAATCTAAACATTTATATTTAAATATTTAGAACCTAACAATTACTAACAAAGAGTCAAAAAAAAGTCAAATGTTTCCATTATATTATTATTATATGAGTAATGCTAAGACCAAAATATTTTTTACAACTATTGACATTTTTTTTGTTGTTGTTGATAAATTCAATAGTTACAATAAAGGGAGGAGAGATTTGTACCCTGAACATCTTTATCAGAAATAGCAAAATGTACAAGTTGAATTACAAATTAAGCTTTTAGCCACAACTACATAGCAACTTATGATTAGAACAATATTACTTTTACAGTTTCACATAAATTAATCATTAACGCTACTTTTGTTATATACCAATTACGAATTAAATATTAATTGTGTATCTATTCTTAATGTAATTATATTATATATATAGTATAGGAAAATAGATGTTTCATTCATATTTGCCCTTCTTAATCAGAAAGATATTTTAAAAAATTAAAAGGTTAATTGGCATATTACTCCCTTCCTTTTCCCCACGTTTTAGGAATTCTTTGAAATAGACAGGATCACTTAGTCTTAGATATATTTTTTTAATACGAGGCCACTTTTTTCTTGTCTGTATAGATAAATTTATAGAAGGGCAATATTTTCCTTAACAACTTTCAACGGATTTGTGGATCTGCTTAACGATAATTGATCTTAGATTCTTTTTCTTTATAAGGTCTACCAGATTTTTAAGCTCCAAAGGACCAACTTCTGGCAATGAAAACTTGTTTATTTATTTTATAATTAAAGTACTTTACAAAGGGAGCACTTTAGATTTTTGTATGTATCTCAGATTCTCAATATATTATTTAGATTTAGGCCTGCGCTGTCTACCTTAACAAACTAACTCTATGAAATAATCATAGTTTTCACTTTAATTTTTCTCCCCCCTGAAAAGACAAATAAAAAGCTGAAAGAGTACTTCATCAATTTTAAATTAAAACTAATAGAAAATTATATTTTTTTTTTTTTAAAAACGAAAATTTAGTAACCACTGCAAAATTAATAGAACTCTTACTAGAAAACAGTTATTAAAATTCAAAACTGTTTTCACAGTTTTTTTAGAATACATCAAAAAAAAAAAAAAAACCAAAAACTAAAAAATGTTTTGTAAAAATAGTTTTACAAGTTAACAATTAATAAGACCCACTAATTTTTGTAATTAAAAGTTAAAACAAGAAATTTTTTCTTTTAATTTGGCTACCAATTTCAGCTTCTACCCTAGGACGGACCCAGGTGAGAGCCCAAGGGGGCCCAGGCCCCCTTGGCCCATTTTATTTTATTTTTTTCTATTTATGATATTTTTCATTTTTGTAGTTGACCCCTCTTCTAAAACCTTAGGTCCCCCTCCTCCTCAATCAGTCTAACCAGCCTAACACAACTAGCAACTATTCAACCCAAAAACTTAACAAAAATAATAAAAGCATTCACAATGGTGATTTTATTTTAGCAAACAAAAAAACAAAAACAAAAAACAAAACAAAACAAAACAAATTTATTTTACCACCAAATAACCAAAAAATCAGGTGTTATTGGAGAAGCTAAAGTTAAATTTTTTGAAACTACAATAAAATTGTATAAATACCAATTGATTGTAGCAAGTTGTTAAAAATAAAATACAATATTTTATTAAGATTATCTCTCTTTCTTCAATTAAAAAAATTCAAATTATCTCTCTTCCTTATTATTTTAATAAGTTGTTTATATTATTTTAAATGAAGTGGTAAAAAAATAGAACATTTGATGTTGGTTAATTATAAAGCAAGGTAGTAAAAATAGATAAACTAGTTTTTTTCGATGCTAAAAGCTAAAATTTTTAGGACCACTGTTGTGAATACTCTAACTTCAAAAAAATTAAAAATCCTAGCTAACCTAGTATTAAAATAAAAAATAAAAAATAAAAAAAGCATTACTTTTTTTTTTTGTCCTTGTTAGTAGATGATTGCATCTTAATGTATTAAGAAACAATGATTTTGTATATTTATAATTTGTTAATACCATATGGATGCCTATTTAGAGTTTTTTTTTTTTTTTTTTTCTTTTGCTTATACTCCGGCCTCCTCTAACTTAAAATCCTAGGTCCATCCCTACTTCTACTATCCCACTTGGACCAAGACACACCCAACTTCACACCAAAATCCATAATATGCTCAAGTGTCACATTGTAATTGGTGTACCAAATTTTTATTTTCATTGAGTTCCTAGGGTGGTCACTTGTGTAAATAGTACTAAAATCCAATCAAAAAATGACACCCAAACAAGTTGTGAAATTGGGTGTGGGTTTAGGTGTCTTTGTAGGCACTTTGATTAATTGATTAGTTGTCATACAAGAAAATTTTCACTAGTAACTTGAGAATTTCTCTTTATAACTTTTTTTTTTTTTTGATAAATTTGATGGTAATATAACAAATTGGGAGAGGGAATTGAACCTTGGACATCTTCGTTAGAAACACTATAAGGTATAATTGAGTTACAAGGCTTTTGAAATTTCTCTTTATAACTTGAGAATTTCTATTTGTCCAGTGAAGGACAATTTTAGATAGGTGTTAAAATATCCATCAAAAGTGTTTTTTTTTTTTTTAAATAAAAAATAAACAAACAAACAAAAAGAAACCTCCTTAGTATCATACCTATTAAGAGGAGTTTCAATCATGTTAGAAAAGAAGAGAAAGGGTCTTCCCTATATTATGTAGCCACTGGTGCATTTGATGGAGTTGACACGCATAGACACACTTTTAAACTACTCATGTTTTGATATATTTTATTTAATTACGGGCTCCGTTGACGGGTGCACTTAGCGGGTGCCCTTGTAGAATAATGGTTTTATATCCATTTCTAAAAGAAGGCAAACGTACCGCTTTCAACCTATGGTCGGGATTTTATTATCTTTAAATATTTTTCAATGTAAACGGAACCCCTTTTCCTCATTTAGATTTACCATCTAGTAATGTATTACTTAATATGTTAAGTTCAGATGCTACTGGTCTGTACTCTTTAAGGCTCACAGCCACGACTTTGCCATTTATGGCTTCTTAGTTTAATATATATATTCCTCTTAACCAAAAAAAAAAAAATTAAAAACATTTATTTATTTGAATATGTAAAATAAAAAAATATAAAAAATAAAGGAAAACCTGTACGTGCAACAAGTTTAATACTTAAAGTAAAAATGTTAAATGCGTAAATGAAAAACCCTGGATATAATTAATGCAATCTTTTTCTTTTTCAATCATCCAGTAGGATCAAACACATACACACATGGTGAAGCTGTCTACATTAGAACATGTTTTATTTAATTAAATTTGAAAAAAAGAGACTAAATCTAAGTACGGCACTGCAAGAAATACTAGAAGCATTGGATATTCATCCAAAAAACAAATATGCTTTGGACACGCACGCTTGTGATACAATATTTGCAGTAAAAAAGAGCCACTAAACTAAGTTTTGTGTTTCTAACCTAGCTAGCTAGTCTACCTAATACACTTGATGTCAGTCAAGTCAGTTTTTTTTTTTTTAATCTTTTTTTCCAATTCAATAGATGAAAAATAAGAATTTAAACTCTAAACATTTCTATTAAAAATAGCTGTAAGTTCCAATTGAATTACAATACTCTGGACACTAAGATTTGATGCTAGCAAAATCCTTTTCTTTTTTAAATTTAAATTATTTGTATCAGTGGACCCATGTTTTAAAACAAAAAGGTAAAATAGTAAATATCAATGAAGAAGTGCCATGCCAGCCCACCTCACCCTTCAACAAAAACTGAAGAGGGTATAGATGACGAGATGGGAATGGGCCTTAGACATTAAATAGAAGTAGCCCAAATTGTCAAATTGTAAAAAGCCCAAACAACAAAAGGAGCAAATAAATGGTTAAAATCTGATGATAGAACAAGATGTCGAGATTCATAATGAAAAAAAAAAAAATTTACACAACTTTTATCACAACTGTCAGTGTGACTGACTGTGATTGGTGGAGAAAAAACTATGGGACCATATAAAAATCACATATAGCTAATTACAGTCTTCCATGTAAGAAAATTGTAGTAAAAGTTATGAATTTATTTATGGTACTAGAAGAACTCAAACATTGAAAATTTTCCTTGGCGCCCTTTCTTGGAGAGTCACCTTGGATTATGTGCTGTGGGATGCATGAAGAAGAAGGCAAAGGAGGAATGGTTTAGACTTACGGATGGGGAGTATAGGTCGTATAGGAGATCTTCTAATGATGTGGTAGTCTCAGCTCCGAAAAACTTTTGGTCATGAGGATTGTCAAATTAATAAAGGTGCAGCAAAATTGAAAACCTGTCTATTGAAAGATAGATGAAGAGAACCTTACAAGAGATATGGTTTCTTCTACATTCTTATAGAACGAAGGGCTACTAAAAGGACGACAAAATGAATACAAATTTTGGAATGTAACCTCTTCGCTTTAACTTTACTTTTGTGCTACCAAACACGGAGGAAAAAATAAATCAAGACAAAAGAGAGCTTAGGAGTAGGGTCATGGGGGAAAACTATAATCAGATTTGCACTTATATTCTAATAGAACTAGTCAAATTATAATTAGGATTCCTCATAATGATTTATATAACCTAGTTCGGCCTAATAAACATGCAATTTAAAACTCAATATACACTTACATTACACACACCTATCCAATTCAATCAATATAAATCCAACTATCACAAGAAAACTTGGCGTGATGCAGCATTCCCTTAGGCTCAACCCAATGTTTTATATTGGAACAATACGATGAAGGAAGATAAGTTAAGAAGAAAGCCAAGGACCAAACATGCCAGAGGGTTGCATTTCTTGAACTACCTTGTCCTCTTCTTCTTCTTCTTCTTCTTCTATTTTCTTTTTTCTTTTTCTTTTTTTGTATGCACGTGTAGGTGCACGTGTAAGATTTTTAGGGTCCATTTGGTTGGAGAGATTTTAGAGAGGATTGAAAGTAGTTTCATAAGTGTTTAGTTGGAACGAAGAGAGGAGGAAAAATTGGTGGAGCCAAGGCATTTTCTCCATGGATCCACCAAAATGTTCTCTCCCCAATTTGCAGTCAAATGACTAAACTTCCCCCCTCCTTCTCACATGCTGCTTGTTCCTTTTTTTCTTTTCTTTTCTTGGGCGTGATACATCACTCTTGTTTTTTTGGTTTGGTTAGTAGGGTGTTTTGCTTTACTTCTTTTTTTATTCTTTTCTTTTATTTTTCTTTGGTTTAACTAAACGTGGTGTTTTTTTTTTTTTAAATAAATTTTCTTTTTTCTAGGCATGATTTTAATAACTTAGGTGATTGCTTTTATTTTTTTTGGTTGTTTGCCTTTTCTTTCTTTTTTTTAATTGGCCAACATTTTTTAATAAAGACACATGAGTAAATTTATACAAAATCATTTTTTTTATTCTCCCATTTTTTTTTTCAACCAAACAAAAAAGTTTTCAACCCTCAAGTAGGCTGATGATTAGTAAGAGGCTCATTATATTCCCCTAAAAAATTATTTTTAGTAATAATAGCTTTGACATGAAATTTTATTTAGAAAATATTTCAACCTTGTCTAATATAGTGAAGAGATAAATTCTTATATTTACTCTATGTAGTCTTGAAATTAAAAAAAAAAATGTATATTATCATAGCATCTCTAACCAATATGCCAAAAATTTTATGTTGCTTTCTTTAATTCTTCTATAATGCTTTTACGATAAACACAATATAGGATAGAATTAATAAACATCAATACTTTTATGATTTAAAAATAATAAAAAACTTCATACAATCTTTTTTTTTTTTTTTTAATCTAATGTTATGCACAAGGTAAAAAAAAAAAAAAAAAAAAAAAAAACCCTTAACACTTTACATTATATTTTATATGCTAATCAAATTGTTTGATTAATTAGTTATGTATATTTTTTTTAATTATACTAATTAAAAAAATTGAAATTGATTTTGCCTTCAACTCTTTATTTTCACCCCCCCCCCCCCCTCCTCCCCCCAAAACTAGAATCCTGACTCCGCCACTAAACACTAGTGAGGAAAACTAAAATATCTTCTATATATCCTCCCTTTTTTTTATCTACACAACCAAACGGATCCTTAGTTGTAAGCCATGCATGGCCAAAAGAAAAAGTAGAGATGAAGACGTGATCTGGTGCAAATTTTGTCATAATAATTGTAAGGACTAAAGAGAGCATGCACTTAAAAAATGAGAATTTACAAGTTTTTTTCTCCTAAAATATATTCATTGCATGTATTTTTCTTTTGTAAGAGATTAAAACTAATCAGCTAATCATACAAACATGAAGCCAAGAGTTCAAATCAATTGAGAAGTAGTTTTTGAAGCATTTCAACAAGTCAAATATATGTGCAAATATTGATATGGAAATATTCAGATCAATCTTGGTATTTTGGCCATATCTTTTTACTCTAATGTTAGATTGATCTAATTTTTATGGCCACGAAAAGAAGACTCGAAGATCTACAATTTTATAATTTACCAAAACTTCATAATTAATTATTTTCTAGGTCAAACTAACCTGAAAGTTGACTTGTTGCTGAAAATAGGGAATTGTGACATTTTATTTATTTATTTATTGGGAGCATGAATTTTAGGATCCATTTGGTTAGGTGGATTTAGGGATGATGGAAAAAAAGGGAGAGAAAAGTAGAGAGAAAATGATAATTGTGTGTTTGGTTAGGAGAGAAAGGGGGAGAGAAAATTGGTTGGGCCCAAGAGTTTTCTCCCCTAGCCGTCCAAAATATAATCTTTTCAAAATGGTGAGAAAATTGGGAGAAAATGTGGGACTACCATTTTGGACAAACTTGTCCCTGTGCAACGTTCTTGCTTTTTTCTTTTGGCCTTTGTTTCTCTCTTTTTTTCATCAAAATTGTCCCCTGTGCAACCTCTTATGGCTTCTTCTTCTTTTCTTCTTCTTCTTCTTCTTCTTTTCCTTTTTTGTGTTCATCTTCTTCTTTTTTGTCTATTTTAGGTTTTTTTTTTTTTCATCCTTTTATTTTCCCTCATTTGTTTTGGTTTCTTTTACTTTTTTTTTAACCTAATCTAGTCACTAGCTAGATATGAGCCAAGTGAGCCATATTTTTCACTAATTCTTTATTTAATTTCTTCGAATTTAATGTGGGCTGATATTGGTGCTGAAAGAGGTCTTGATTATTTTTGGGTCCTAATAGTAAATTTATTATTATTTTTTATATAATTTAATAGTTGCAGAGGGGAAATTTAAACTATAAACATATTCCTTGGAAATAGGCTATGCCCTGAGACTATTGTTCATGTTTTTTGTTTTGTTTCAGTTTAATTAATGAAGCTCCTTTTCTACTGTGCGCACCAAAAGCTCAGACCCGTTGGGCTGGGCCTCGCTTGGGCTCACAACTTATTTATATGGTGGGTTTGGATTTCCCACAATGGGTCGTTCTAAACACCAAAGCTCAACTGTGGCGATTTCCTCTTCTCGGGGACCTGACCCAATTCCTTACTCTGCTCTCTCTGTTTACACTCTTCCTTCCCTTAATTCACCAACCCCTCTCTTCTCAAACCTTCTTGTATTTATAGCTCATTGTCTAGTGGAGAGTCATAATTACTTGCCAGTAGGTGCAACCGGCGGTCCAGTGTTGTCGATGGTAAGTGGGTGGTTAGGTGGGAGTGGGAAGCGGTGACGGTGGCGTTGGAACTTGGTTCCCACTTCCACGATGGTTCCCGGCAGCGGTGCCTCTCCGAGGTATGACCGAGTAGGTACAGGGCGGGATGTTCCGCGAGCTGTGTGTTCGTCACTGCTCGGGCAGGGTCTGCCGAGAAACGATGTAAAAGCAGATCGTGGGCCTGCAGCCCGCTGGGCTCGGGGTGGGCCGCTAGGCAGAGGGAGACCGGCCTTATGGGCCTTATACCCAGGCCAGGCCCGAGGCCCACTACGGGTCTTGGTTCGGGGACCGTACAATAGCCCCCCCTTGATTCGCCTCCATCCCCGGGGGTGAATCAAGGATCCCGAGGGGTAAGTGCCTGTTTGGGGGAGTCGAAGGGTCAGTGCCCGACCATTAATGGGCGCATTAATGCGCGTCTCAAAAGACGCGTTTGAGATTGACTGACGGCCTACCCGCCATCATTGCCTGACGGTTCGTGAACCGAGGCGTCGCGCGTGTGGCAGTTGAAGCGGCCGTCCGCGTGGTTTCCTTCTAGCGGATCATTAATTGCCCTTCATTCTGCTTCCTCATGCCTATAAATAGTCCCTCTTGCTACTGAATCCCACTTTTGCATTCCTCCCCTTTCAGTTTTCTCCTCTGCCGAGCATCCCTCCCGCGGTTCATCTTCTGGCCCAGAATACACCTACTCCTTAGAGCCCACAGTAAGTTCCTTTCCCTCTTTATTGCTTTTTCAGTTCAGCCATTTCAGTACATTCTTCGATAAGCGTAGTGCTTCTTTTCCCTTTTGTTAAAAAACTGTTTTGAAAAAAGAAAGCATGAGTTACTCTTACCTCCTTACCACCGAGCATGCTTTGGCTAGATTTAGGGAAGCATATAAGGTTCCGAGGGACGTAGATATCGCCTACTGCAATATGGGCGATATCGACATTCAGAGGCGCCGAGGGGAGAACACGGTGTTCTTTCCCCTGATGGCCATTTTAGAGGGCGGGCTTAGGTTCCCGGTAGATCCTCTAATTCTCAGCACCCTTAGGTTTTATGGCCTTTGTCCCGACCAACTTCCCCCCAACTTTTACCGGGTAGTGAGTTGTGTGAGTACACTGAACCGGTCGTATGGGTTAGAACTTAACCACCACGACATCAATCACATGTACAGTTTGTGCGGCAAGATTGAGTCTGACTACTACCTTAAGACTAGGGACGCGAGGGTACGGCTTATTTCATGCCTGCCGGACTCGAACCGTAACTCGGCCAAAGACTTCGTTCGGGTGAGCGGCAATTGGTTTGCCGAGGAGTACCCCTGCGCGCTTTCGCCGCGTGACGTTGGTCGGTGACAAGCCTCCATTTACTTTGATGCATTTCTATTTTGGTCCGGCCACGTTATCTCTAACCATTGTTTCCTTTGTGCAGAGAGCAAAAGATTCAAGCCCGACGTCAGAGTGGTACACGTTCGGGACTTGAACTTCGTACTCCGGTCGGAAATCTTTGTGCACACGGACGGACAACTCCGAGCGTCCCACCTCATCCTCGGCGTCAGTCCCGTCTACTCAACTTGGCAGTCGTTCGGCCAAGCTTTGCTAGTAGACAGTCCCCTCATTTCATACATCGACGTCCGGCACGCAAACTTCCTCCCCCCAAGGTTAACAGTAGGCGAGGCTCGTGAGCACGGTCCTCGGTACATTTGTTCGGACGAGCGACCGCCCGTCCGTGACGAATCAGCCGAGCGCGTATCTGCCGAGCGTAGGAGGCGAGCCCACGAGCAAATCCAGCAAGCTCCTGCTCAGCCCGAGAGAATCGTAGAGTCCGGTGCACCTGTTCGGGAAGGTGAGGTTGTAGCCACAGAAACGACTGACTCTTCGGAAACAGGATCGGATCCGGGAAACGCAATGGTGGCCAGGAGGAAGATGACAATAGATCGCTTCGTCCCGAGTGCCCGGCCAACCGGGCAACAACAACAAGCACCCGCCCGAGATGCTTCCCCTCCCGCACCCCCACCGACCCGAGTTCGAAAGAGGCCGCGCACTACCGATCAAACGCAGACGGACTCGGGCAATGTGCCTATCCGACCCTCGGCCGGAATCGTCATCCGGGAACCTGTAGCGCAAACCGGGATAGACCTGGCGTCTACTTCCCGGGCCCCGGCGGCATGGCAACCCTCCTTCAAACTTGGCGGCGACCCTCTCCCGTCAACGGCCAGTGCCCGAGTGTGGGATAGGGGGCTTGGAGGCTGTGTGGCGCAGAGTCTGGCGCGCGGCATCCTTTTGCCCGAGGACTTACATGCCTTTACGGAATCAACGGATGAGTCCCTGGGGAGACGTTTGCAATGGCATACCATAGCGGTAATTGTTCCACACCTCTCTATGACTCTCGGTTCCCCTTTTGATTGTGTATGTGTTTTTTTCCCATCTCATCTTACGAAGCGGATATTGTGTGGTCAGGCTGCGCAAATGTCGTACGTGGTGGACGGGAGGATGAAGGAGCTGGCCGAGGACGCCGAGCGGGAAAAAGCTCTGAAGGAAGTTGCCGAGGCCACGGCGAAGGAGCAATCGAAAATTGCCGAGGAGGCAAAGGATAAGATTGCTACAGCCGTGAAGGCCCAGGCGCTTGCCGAAACGAAGCGCGAGGAACTGGAACTCCAGTTGGGGGGCACCGAGCTTAAGTTGGCCGAGGCTCAGAGCTTGAATACAATGCTGGAGGGGCAGCTGACCGACTCGAAGGCGGCGTTGGAGGCTTGCGAATCCAAGTGGTATAACGAGGGTTTCGCGGATGCCGAGAATTCGGCGGAGCCGATCGTTCGTCAGGCCCATAAGCTCGGGTATGAGGAGGGTTGGTTCGCCGCTCTCCAGGCCATGGGGGTTCCCGAGGATTCCCCGTTGAGGGATCGCAGCAGGATTCCTTTCCCGAGCATACCCAATACCGAGAATCCTGCGCCTCTTGTCATCGACGAGGAAGAGACCTCCAGCATGAGGGAACTGGTGAATGCCATTGATTCTCATGCGGTGCCGACCGACATGGAGGGGACCAGCCATCCCCAGGCCGGGGACCGAACCGGGGAGGACATCCAGCCGCCAACTCCTCACGCCGATCAACACTCTCAAGAGGACGCATCCTCCGCCCATGCCGCGGACATCTGAAGCTGACAGCCAGCCCTTCTTTACTTTTACCTTGTTTTGAGAATTTTGAACAAACGGAATTGCCTATGTCACCGGGATGTGGTGACAGGATTATTTGTTTACGTTGCCTTTTCTTTACTTTGAGTTGCCGGGTTTTGGCAACAAAACACTAATTTTAAGTTTCATTTTGTAATATGAATGCCTTACCGCGTTGCTTGTACGTATTTGCTGAGTAATGAACTCTTTGTGGCTGCCTTTTTATTGTGATGTGTCCGACCATGTTAAGGCCTCCAAACGCTAATTTAAGTTTAAGGTGCTCGGTGATAAGATAGAGCCGAGGGTCGGGCTTCCGACCTTAAGAGTTGATCGTCAGGTCTCCATACGCTCGGAGGTTAGGGTCTAACCGAGGGTCGGTTTCCCGTCCTTGGAGTTAATAGTTCAGGTGTCCACCTGCTCGGTGGTAGGATCGAACCGAGAGTCAGGTTTCTGTCCTTGAGACGAGAAGGATAAGGTTTCCACCTGCTCGGTGATAGGGATCGAACCGAGAGTCAGGTTTCTGTCCTTGTAGTTAGTCGTTCAGGTTTCCACCTGCTCGGTGATAGGGATCGAACCGAGAGTCAGGTTTCTGTCCTTGAGACGAGAAGGCTAAGGTTTCCACCTGCTCGGTGATAGGGATCGAACCGAAAGTCAGGTTTCTGTCCTTGTAGTTAGTCGTTCAGGTTTCCACCTGCTCGGTGATAGGGATTGAACCGAGAGTCAGGTTTCTGTCCTTGAGACGAGAAGGCTAAGGTTTCCACCTGCTCGGTGATAGGGATCGAACCGAGAGTCAGGCTTCTGTCCTTGTAGTTAGTCGTTCAGGTTTCCACCTGCTCGGTGATAGGGATCGAACCGAGAGTCAGGTTTCTGTCCTTGAGACGAGAAGGCTAAGGTTTCCACCTGCTCGGTGATAGGGATCGAACCGAGAGTCAGGCTTCTGTCCTTGTAGTTAGTCGTTCAGGTTTCCACCTGCTCGGTGATAGGGATCGAACCGAGAGTCAGGTTTCTGTCCTTGAGACGAGAAGGCTAAGGTTTCCACCTGCTCGGTGATATGGATCGAACCGAGGGTCAGGCTTCTGTTCTTAGAACGCATCGGCTAAGAGTGAACATTGCTCGGTGAATGGGATCGAACCGAGAATTTTGGTTAGAATTGTGCGATTCTGCATGAAAGACATCATTAGTACAACTAGCATATAATATGAATCATTACCAACAAAACAGATACGACACGTCGCGGTTAACTCTTTGCTCGGAGAGCCGCTCATCAATGATAGTACTTCTTCAGGTTATGGACGTTCCATGGTCGGGGAAGTTGTCTCTCGTCCAGGTCTTCTAAGAAATAAGCCCCGGTGCCGACCACTGCCGTGACCCTATAAGGTCCCTCCCATGTCTGTGCCAATTTCCCGGCACCAGTGTCCCGCATGTTTCCCACGGCTCTTCTGAGAACCAAATCCCCGGGGACAAACTCCCTCGCCCTCACACCTCGGTTGTATCTCCGGGCGAGCTTCTGCTGATACTCCGCGAGCCGTATTGTCACCAATTCGCGGTACTCTTCCACCTTGTCCAAATATCCTACCATCATAGCGTCGTTCTGGGCCTGGTTGAAACCCGCCACTCTTGCACTGCACAGATTCACCTCGGTGGGTATCACGGCCTCCGCTCCGTACGTGAGAGAGAATGGGGTCTCCCCGGTGGACCGTCTAGGAGTGGTGCGGTATGCCCATAAGACTTTGGGAAGCTCCTCGGCCCAGTTTCCCTTCGCTCCCTCCAGCCTTTTCTTCAGCCCACTAACAATCACCTTATTCACGGCCTCGGCCTGGCCGTTGCCCTGTGGGTAAGCGGGAGTTGAGTACCTGTTCTTGATGCCGAGGCCGCAGCAAAATTCTCGGAAGGCCCGGCTGTCAAACTGTAGCCCGTTGTCAGATATGATAGTGTTCGGCACCCCGAACCTGGTGATGACGTTTTTCCATATGAACTTCTTTACTTCCACATCCCGTATGTTGGCCAACGCTTCCGCCTCTGCCCACTTGGTAAAATAGTCGACGGCCACCAAAACGAACTTTCGGCCGCCAGTCGCCTTCGGGAACGGGCCGATAATGTCCAGCCCCCACTGCGCAAAAGGCCAAGGACTGCTGATCGGGTTCAGGTGGCCCGCGGGCTGATGGATCAGAGGGGCGTGCTTTTGACACTGCTCACACCTAAGCACATACTCGGCGGCATCCTTCTGCATTTGAGGCCACCAGAACCCCTGGGTCATGGCTCGGTGCGCCAATGAGCGTCCCCCGACATGGCCGCCGCACACCCCAGAGTGGAGCTCCGCCAAGAGCTCGCCCACCTTCTCCGGGCGTAAGCACAAGAGGTACGGCCCTCCGAAAGACCTTCGATACAAAGTCCGGTCCCCTGCCAACCAATACCGAGGAGCCATCCTACGGATCCTGATGCCCTCCTTCTCATTACTCGGCAGTCGGTCGTCGGCCAGAAAGTCGACGATGGGGTCGATCCAGCAATTGGCAGGGGCCGCGATTGCCGTGACGTTGATCCCTGTAGTTCCCGAGTTTCTCGTTACACTGATGCTCGGCTCCGAAATAAGCTCGACTTTGATCTGCCGTGGTATATCCTCGGCCACTGAGGACGCCAGCGTGGCTAGGGAGTCAGCGTGCCTGTTCTGTGTTCGGGCTACGTGGAAAACTTTCACCGTGTTGAAGCTGGTCATAACTAGCCTTGCTTGTTCTAGGTATGCTTTCATCCGGGGATCTCGGGCCTCGAAACTGCCCTGCACCTGATTAACCACCAGACGCGAATCCGAGTATAGCTCAATATCCCGAGCCCCCAGGTTCGAAGCTACCCTCAGTCCGGCCAAGAAAGCCTCGTATTCCGCCTCGTTGTTGGACGCCCTGAAACTCAGTCTAAACGAGTGTTCCAGCCGAATTCCTTCGGGGGTAATCATGACTACTCCTGAACCGGCCCCCGTGGAGCTTGAGGCGCCGTCCACAAATATCTTCCACGGTCTGACCTCCAATTGGCAAACCATCTCTCCCTTTTCTCTGGGTGAAAACTCAGCGATGAAGTCCGCAAGGACCTGGCCTTTCACCGAGCTCCGAGGCCTGTACCGTATGTCGAAGGACCCGAGTCGAGTCCCCCATTTGGCTATGCGGCCCGTGAAATCAGACCTCTTTAATAACGACTGTAATGGGTACTCGGTCAAGACGTGTACGGTGTGAGCTTGGAAATAGTGCGGCAACTTCCTTGTGGCGTGTATCAGGGCCAGTACGAGCTTCTCCAAAGGCAAGTACCTCGTCTCGGCGTCGACGAGAGTTTTGCTGATGTAGTATACGGGCTGCTGGATCCCTCTGTCCCTTAGCAGCACGGCACTCACGGCGTGCTCGGATACCGCCAGATACATGAATAGGTCCTCATCTGCCTCCGGTGCCGCGAGCATGGGCGCTCGTGCCAAATAAATCTTCAGATCCACAAAGGCCTGTTCGCACTCCTCGGTCCAACGAAATCCCGTCCATTTCTTCAGCAGTTGGTAGAATGGTCGGCATCGGTCTGCGAATTTTGAGATGAACCTGTTAAGGGCGGCCAGCATCCCGGTTAGTATTTGCACTTCCTTCGGGTTGCTCGGTGGCTTCAGTCTTCTCACAGCCTCTATCTGGTCCGGGTTGACTTCAATCCCCCGTGTACTGATCAGGTACCCCAAGAACTTCCCGGCCCCCACGCCAAACGCGCACTTCTCCGCATTAAGGCGCAGCTTGTGCCGTCGGAGAATCTCGAAGACCTCCACGAGGTCCCCCATATGCAAGGCTTCCTGTTTGCTTTTAACCACCATGTCGTCGATGTATACCTCGACCGTGCGCCCAATCTTGTCTCGGAACATTCTTGTCATCATTCGTTGGTAAGTGGCCCCGGCGTTCTTCAGTCCGAACGGCATCCTTGTGTAGTGGTAATTTGCCTCTGGGGAGATGAATGCTGTTTTCTCTTGATCCTCGGGCGCTAGGGCGATCTGGTGATACCCTTGGAAAGCGTCCAGAAAGCTCATCCTCGGGTGCCCACACGTGGCGTCCACCAGCTGATCAATCTTCGGCACGGGAAAAGGGTCTTTCGGGCAGGCTCTGTTTAGATCGGTAAAATCGACGCAGACCCTCCAC
Organism: Quercus aquifolioides; assembly: GCA_019022515.1. Classification (NCBI taxonomy): domain Eukaryota; kingdom Viridiplantae; phylum Streptophyta; class Magnoliopsida; order Fagales; family Fagaceae; genus Quercus; species Quercus aquifolioides. Next base: position 80,084 of record JAFHAW010000290.1, read on the forward strand.
TTGCCGTTCTTCTTCTTCACTACCACGGTGTTTGCCAACCAATCCGGGAAGATGATCTCCCGAATCACCCCCGCCTCCTTCAATCTCTGAACTTCCACTTTTACTGCCTCGGAGTGCTCCCAGGCTGATCTTCTCGGCCTCTGCTTTTTAGGGGTGAATGAGGGGTCAACTCCAAGTCTATGCATGATGAATTCGGGATCCACCCCGGGCACCTCGTACGGACTCCAAGCGAATACGTCCACATTCTGTATTAGAAGCAGCAACATCTCCACTTTTTCCCGGTCCTCCATGCTCTCCCCTATGTGGAAGTACTTGTCCGTGTCCGGCAACACCTTCACCCTCAGCATGTTCTCGGTACGGGCGACCTCTGTCGGACCCTGTAACTGCTATAAAGGCGTCCCTGACGACGAACACTTGGGGTCAGCCTGACCCTCCCGGTCGGTTTGCTCCTTCTTCCAATCGACCATGGCGATCAAGCATTGCCTGGCCGCCTGCTGACTCCCTTGTACCACCGTGACACCATAATCAGTATGAAACTTGACCCTCATGTGCAGAGTGGACGGGACAGCCCCCATTGCATGTATCCATGGCCTCCCTAGAATCGCCGTGTAGGGGGAGTATGATGTAACTGCGAAGAAGCTTACCAGCACTTCCTTGCCCCCCATGTTCACGGGCAGAGAGATTTGCCCCTCGGGCGCCACCATCTTCCCATCGAATCCGACCAGGGGGGTGTTGTTCTTCGACAGGTCCTTATCCCTCAGCCCGAGCCCCCTGAATAGGTCCGGGTACATAACATCCGCTCCGCTTCCCTGGTCTATCATTATCCTCTTCACAACGAAACCGCCAACCCTTGCCGCTACTATCACTGCGTCGTCGTGCGGCTGAATGGTTCCTTCTAGATCACTGTCGTCAAAAGAGATCGGCTCCCGGGTAGGTCTGATCCTCTTCGCGGCAGGAGGCACACCCGTACTCCCCTCCACCGATATCATCGTCAGCACCTCCTTCCCCTTTGCCGTCGAGATGCCCCTCGGGGCGACGTGGATGACGTCAATTATCCCAAGAGGGGGCGGAAGGGGATTCCCTCTGTGCGGGGCGCCGTTCCCCGTTCCTCTATCCCCGGCATCCGTCACAAAATCCTTGAGGTGTCCTGCTTTAGCCAACTGCCCGAGATGGTCTTTTAGCACTCGGCACTGCTCGGTAGTATGCCCCCGGTCTTTGTGGTAGGTGCAGTACAGGTTCTGATTTCTCCTAGAGGGGTCGCCAGCCATCCGGTTTGGCCATCTGAAATACGGCTCGTGCTTGATCTTATCCACGATCTTGTGCACGGGCTCCTTGAACGTCACGTTCACCTCCCCTGCTGGTGCTGCCGGCTCTTGAATCCTCAAATTTCCCCGTGCCCTCTGCGGAAAACCGCTCAGCCGAGGACGATCAGCTACCTGTGCTTTGCCTTTGCTTTGTATCTTATCGTCTTCCAACCGCTTGTACTCCTCGATGCGTCTCATCAGCTGCCTCATGTCCTCGGGAGGCTTCTTAGTTAACGACTCTCTCAACCCCGAGTCGTCAGGCAACCCCAATCTGAAGGTGCTCGCCGCAATCTTTTCGTTCCCTCCGCCAATCTCGTTGTAGAGCTCCCAGTATCGGTTGGCGTAATCCCGGAGGGTTTCCCCTGCCCTCATCTTCATAGACAACAGCGCGTCCACCGGTTGTTGCTCCCGGCTGCACGTCACGAAACGGGAACCGAACTCCTGTATTAGCTCGGCGAAACTGTGAATGGAGCCCTTGCGCAACCCGTTGAACCACCTTAAGGCCGTGGGACCAAGGCTGGAGGGAAAAACCTTGCACATTAGAGCGTCATTGCGGGTATGCAAAGACATCATCTGGATATAGTGGCTGACATGCTCTACGGGGTCTGTTTTCCCACCATACGAATTGAACGGCGGGCGCGTAAACCTGTCCGGCATCGGTGCACGCTCGATATCTTCCGAGAATGGTGACCGGGCAGCCCTGCGTAATGCGCGGCTCATAGCATCCATGGCCGCATTCTTCGGTCGTCCCTCTGGAGACTCCGAGCCCCGATTCCCATATTCCCTCGACCGAGAGCGATTTCGCCGCCGATGAGACTCTGCTGAATGGGAACGGTCTCGGCGGCGACGGGACTCCCTCGAGTGTGAGCGCTCCCTGTGGTGGCGGGATCCTGATTGATTCGATCCCACCCCGCGTCTTTCTCCCTCGGCGCCGGGCCCTCTATCTCGGTCGTATTGACCTGCTCGGTGGCGCTCGTTTCGGGCTTCCAACTCCAGGTCTTGTACTTGCCTCCGCAGCCGCTCGAGCTCTTCATCCCTAGCGTCGTGCTGCCTATGCCGGGAGGCATGGGATGCCGTTCTCCCGGTTTGATACGACCCTTCCCCGAGGCCGGACCGCTCCTCCAGTTGCTCGTGAAACGGATCCTCGCGTCTCTTCTGCCTCTGTTCCCGCCAGGTGGAGCCCCTGGAAGACCCTGCCGAGCCACTCTCGGCGTTACCTCCAGACATCTTTCCTGTATACGAGCCTTGGCAGAACCACTGCTTAGTAGGATTTCCCACAGACGGCGCCAATTGTGCGCACCAAAAGCTCAGACCCGTTGGGCTGGGCCTCGCTTGGGCTCACAACTTATTTATATGGTGGGTTTGGATTTCCCACAATGGGTCGTTCTAAACACCAAAGCTCAACTGTGGCGATTTCCTCTTCTCGGGGACCTGACCCAATTCCTTACTCTGCTCTCTCTGTTTACACTCTTCCTTCCCTTAATTCACCAACCCCTCTCTTCTCAAACCTTCTTGTATTTATAGCTCATTGTCTAGTGGAGAGTCATAATTACTTGCCAGTAGGTGCAACCGGCGGTCCAGTGTTGTCGATGGTAAGTGGGTGGTTAGGTGGGAGTGGGAAGCGGTGGCGGTGGCGTTGGAACTTGGTTCCCACTTCCACGATGGTTCCCGGCAGCGGTGCCTCTCCGAGGTATGACCGAATAGGTACAGGGCGGGATGTTTCGCGAGCTGTGTGTTCGTCACTGCTCGGGCAGGGTCTGCCGAGAAACGATGTAAAAGCAGATCGTGGGCCTGCAGCCCGCTGGGCTCGGGGTGGGCCGCTAGGCAGAGGGAGACCGGCCTTATGGGCCTTATACCCAGGCCAGGCCCGAGGCCCACTACGGGTCTTGGTTCAGGGACCGTACATCTACCTAAAAAAGAAAAAGATAAAAAAATAAAAATAAAAAAACATATTCATTGAAAACATCGATACATACCAATTGATTTAGAAAACTCTTGACACCCAATTGTAAAACTTGACCTTTGCAAAATCTTAACTTTTATTTTTAATTTAAATTATATGTCCCAGTGGGCCATGCTATTATTATTTTTAAAGTAAAAAAGTGAATATTAATGAAGAAGTGCAGCAAAACTGCAAAAGGTCGGAGGGCAGCCCATCTCACCCTTCAAAAAACACTCAAAGAGGGTAGCTCAAGATGAGATGGGGATGGACCTCAAGTAAGAGGTAGCCCAAATTGTCAAAATTAAGAAACTAGATTGTCTTGGAATATAGCAAAAAGCCTAAGCAACAAAAGAAGAAAATGAAAAGGGGTTAATATCTACTCGTTGCAGAGTGTCTTAAACATTTATCTTTCAATTCATTTGCATGCAGTTATGTAAATGTCTCAATTATTTCCTTAAAACTCACAATAAACAATTAAACCAATATTGTCTTAATTTTAATATTTTTTACCAAAAAATAAAAGATTTAAAAAATAGTTCAAGTCACGGGTCGGGTTGAGTTGACTCACAAAAAAAAAAAATTCAGGTCACGAGTCAATCCATTTTTGCTTTGGGTCAAAAAATTCGAGGTTGGGTCAGGTCAGGTCGAGTAAGGGAATTTTAACCCATTTTGCTATGTCTACCTTCTTAGGGAGTGACCTTCAAAAGGTGCACAGCTATGAATATGGCTATTTCAATTTCATCCCAAACGATGCAACCTTGGAATCAAGTGCTATAAAAAAATGAATAGTAAGAGCATTTGTATCAAGCCATACTAAAATTTCTATCTATTTTAATATAAAAACTTACTTTTTTATTTTACACAACCATTTCAATTTATCTATTCTACACATTATTTTATTTAAATAATAACTTTTTTATTATTAATTTCATCTCCTTTTCATATCTTGCCTCTCGGCTCTCTTCTCTCAGCTCTCTCTCATCCCAAACTCACATGGTTTTCCTCTCCTCTCTCTCATTTCATCATTCATATAGAGTCACCTTCTCTCTTTATCTTTAGAACTACACTCATTTCCCTCAAATTCTCTCTCTCACACAAGGCCACACCCTCCACATCCCTCTATCCATCGCTAAAATTCCAACCTCTTCTTCAAAATGGCCATTCAAGGCATACACGGACGACGACAATGAATTGAGTTTGACTTTGGGTTTGGGTTGATGGGTTTGAGTTGATTTTTCCGTTTATTTTTTATTTGATTTTAGATTGATTTTTTGATTGAATTATCATGTAATGTAATGGGTTGTAGTGGTGGAGGTTGGGTGGTACTAGGTTGCAGCGGTGGTTAGATAATGCTGGGTTGCAATCTTTGAGTTAGCTACATAGCTTCATATTTTTTATTAGGATTGCAGACCTTCATAGTTCATACATGTCAAACATGCAATACTTTAATTAATGTCATCATAACATTTTTTTTAAGTTCAAAAGGAAAAAAAAAAAGTGCAATGCTTAAATATACTTCAAACTGGAACATTATAGACACACTATGTTTTCATAGACATGTATCTAGTAAAATTAAAAACAACTTCATGTTTTCCCTCATGTTTCCCCTTCTTCATTCATTTTATTGCCTTCTTAAGCTCTCAAAGACCCTTCCAACTTTCTTATGGCCAAGTTGTGCCCTATAACGAACCCAATTATGAACCCACATCCATATCCCATTATTATGACTACCCAATCAAATTTACTTGGAAAATTTGAAACTTCATCTTGTTTGGAATTTGGTGGCGGCTGTGTCAACATCTCAAAAGTTTTGCATTTCTTGTTTAGAGGGCAACCACACAACTCTGAGTTTCCCAAATATGAATTATTTAGAAATGTAGAGAATTGTTTGCCCTTGTGGAATAGGTCCCATGAGATGGTTATTTGAGACATTAAAGAATTCAAGGAATGTGAGTTGCAATAATTGATGAGGAATTTTTCCTATGAGCTTGTTTTGAGAAAGGTCCAAAGATTCAAGCTCAATTAAGTTCCCAAGGATGGTGGGATATGATTGATAAGAATGTTGTTGGATAAGTTGGGCAAATGCAACCCCTTCAAATTTCCAATGACTTATGAAATTTCTCCTTCAAATTTATTGCTTGAGAGATCAATGGCTATAAGATGATTTTGGATCTTTTTGTATGGTGTCTCGATGCCTTTGTTTGTTATATCTAGGGAGTAAACAAAAGATTATTCCCGTGAGAAATGTTTTGATGTTATCGTAGGGAGTGTAACTGTGGATGCCCAATTTTTCCACCTTATGTTTCGAGAGGTGTTGTCGCACATTGGGTCCTTGACGATGTGATTCATGTGTGATTGTGTATTCAAAGTGAGGTGTGTGTGTGTGATGCCCTTTCTCTAATTTTTATTTTAGGAGTCACCACCAACCATTGTTTTTGTATTTGGTGTGATTGGTCACCTAGATGTCTAATTTATTTTAGGTTACCTAATTAACTAAACCAAATTTTAAAGGTCCATTAATTAAGGTAAACCAAAAGTCTTTGAATCAAAGATTTGAGACTCGAAAGTTTGGTTACTTGTGGAGAATGTGATAGGCACCCTACAACGCATATTCAAAGGATAGTACCTCATTTTAATTTATTCCCAATGTTAACTTTTTATAAAGAAATGGAACACTTGGCATTTTGGTTTTTTGAAAAGGTTTTAGCAAACAATATACATACATATGTACATGTGAGTAAATATTTATGTAATAACTATCTTGTGAATAATAACTACATCAAAATATACAACCAAACATGTAAAGTATATACATAGGTAGCATGTGGCAAAAGCATATAAACATATTATACAATAACATGAAAATATCTATTATATAAACTAGCCTCATCACACGCGCTCCACACATGCGATGAGGCTCTTTTTTTTTTTTTTTTTTTTTAGTTTAATATAATTTTTCAATTTGAATTTATCTATTATTAGTGAGGTTACACAGGAAAGGGTTTTTATAAAACTATGTAAAGTGGTGGGCCTGAATTGTGATGTTGGGCAGATTCCTACCGTACTAAGCTCGAGTTGTTTCTGGGTGAGGAGTCAGGAACGGCCCAATTGGAGCACACCTTGGCCTGGCTTATGCGCAAATCACACTGCGTCTGCCAAAGTCTATTTAAAAGCTCACAGCAGACAGAATCATTGTTAAGAGGTTATGGCAGACAAACATAATATAGATAACATAAAGGAAATACGGTCACTATTTCTGCCGCAAAAAACAAGGCAAATAACTTAAAAGGCCTCACTTTTAAAGAATAAAACTCAAACAAAGGATTAGAGCGGGATTAGTAGTGTTAAAAGAATGAGTCTGCCACACCAAGTATTACCGCGAGACTCTAACCAGGGAAGGGAAAACTGCTCCCTCAACGCAAGTAACTTCAAAGGCGAAATTAATTGCTTTGAGAGGCCAGCCCCAAATGGTATGTGCCTGAGTATAAGTCGTATTTCCCTCCAATGGAGGACAAGGCTATTGAGGGAGAGAGGGGGTTAACCCATTTGGGTGCATGCCTGCCATAAAACACTCTGTTTTCTTTCTTTCTTCGTTCTCTGTTTTTTTATCTTATCTTTTCTCTCTGTTTTTTTTCTTAGAATTCTTTTCTTCCCCCCATTTCTTTGCACACAGCCACGAGTCCCTTATATAGAGCCTGCCGTGACCGATTTTACTGTTCTAGCCTCTTAATGGTCCTAGTCTGATACGGGAGCCTTTTGCCGACCACTTACCGAGTCAATGGTTCTGACTACCACCATTGACCTGTGGCTTTCAGACAACGAATGTTTCTTCTCTACTTCGTCCAGTGTGTCCCCTCTCTCTCTCGGTCTCTCATGACATGCACCCAGTGGTTCTTACCCACCCTTGCCTCTTTTGGGTGGCATGTCATCCCAGCAGGACTGTGCCCACCGAAAGAGCCTGGGCAAGAAACACAAAAATGGGTTTCCGCTCCTCTCCCCACCGCCAGACCGTGCCCTTACCCATGACGTCACCTTTTCCCATAGTGGCTGGGTATAGGCTGGTGATGCTTGGGTCGTACGCGTGCTTTACCTTCTTGATGTTTTATTCGTTTGCCGAGGTCTGAGAATGGGTGCGCATATCCTGCCGTGCACTTTTTGGCCTTTTCTGGTGTGGATTGTATCTCCGGCAGACCAACGTTCATGACTTGTCCCTTTCTTTGGAAGGTTGAGCTTTGTCGGATCATTGGGCCTCCCTTTAGTTTGGGTGTTTTGCTTTGTGGCTCGGCGTCCCCTGCCATGCCAGATTGTTATTCCTACTGCTTATCTCAATCCTGCCGGACCCTTTTGAGCCTACCGTGTGCTTTCCTTCTCAGTAACCCAGTATACTTACTGGGCTCCTTCTTTCATTTCTTGCGGGCTCCAATGTCCCTTTTTTCTTGTGGGCATCCCTGGCCCATTTTAGTTCTGTTTCACCCATAGACTTTTGCTAACTCATTTTGGGCTTCCTCGGCCCAATTACTCTATACTTCATCCTTTGGGCTCATGGGTTCTCCATTAGTCCGTTACTCTCTTTGTTTTCATTGCATTGGGCCTGCTGTGGCCTATTCTTACTTTTCTTCATACTTCCCATGGGTTTGTTTCTTTTCTCTTTCCGGGCTTATTCAAGCCCGTTTGCTTCTTCTGGACCCATCTCATGGACCAAAATTTAGGATTTGAAATGGAGTAAACTATTGGGTTTAGTGTGTGCTTATTTTTAGGAAAAAAATGTATCAAACATACGTGAGATATGTTTAGATAGAAAGTGTGCTAATTTTTAGAAAGAAAAAAAAGTTTCTCTGGTATTTTTTTTTTATTCTGTTGAATTACAATTTTAACCCTATTTTTATTTTTTAAGAATAAGGATTATCTAATTAGATTAGGGGTATTTTTGACATTTTCTAAAGTTATAACTAACTTTCTGAATCCTCTTAATATATAGAGATAACTAGTGTGTGAATACTAAATCTACACAAAAATAAACACACAAAAAAGGAGAAGGTTGGAAGAATAGCACCTTGTTGTCATCCCCCACTTTCTCATTTTTTGTTCATGCAAAAAATATGACGAAAGAAGCTTGTTAGTGCCAAATATGTTAGAGACAAATGTAAGCTTATTAGGTTTGAAAACAGATTTTTTGACTTTGAAAAACTGTTTTTAGAAAATAGTTTCTTTTAATAGAAAAAACCGGTTTTGAAAGCAGATTTTTTTACTTGGAAAACAGTTTTTTTTTTTTTTTAACAGTTTTAAAAAACAGATTTTTATGCATAAAACAGTATTTTTTTTTTTCCAAAAAGCAGTTTGAAAAAAAAAGTTTTTATCTTGTACAGAAAACAGTTTTTACTTAATACAGAAAACAGTTTTTATCTTGTACAGACCTTGTTTTAAAAACCGAACTGGACCGGCCAACCGACTGGTTCAATCGGGAACCAGAAGCCAGTCCGATCTAGTAAAAACCCCTAAAACCGGTTCAACCAGGAATCAAAAGCCAATCCGGTCTGGTAAAAACCCCTAAAACCGGTCAACAACCGGGTTGAACTAGGAATTTTGAAAAAAAGGTTCGGCTCTTGGTTCGGTTTTTAAAACCATGGTACAAAAAACTATTTTTATTATTTTCCAAGAAAACAGTTTTGAAAAACAAATTTGGAAAACATATATTTTTTTTTTAAACAGTTTTTATAATTAAAAAAAAAAGATTTGAAAACAGATTTCTTTTATGAGGAACAGCTTAAAAATAAAAAAATAAAAAATAAAAAATATTTTATGCTTGTCTTTTTATTGTTGTTGGTGTAATTGGTAGTCAAGTTTGAGTGAGAGTTGAAAAAAGTGGACTAATAAAGAGGCTCCTCAATCCTCATATTGCCTTTTAGTAATGTACAGAAAAAGAGAAAGAGATACATGGGAAAGGGGTGATGGATTGCTTGGAAGATAGGAAGAAGGAAAGAAACTTACTACAGATTTACAAAGAATGAAATAGCTTTATCTTTCATTTTGTTTGCTTCTATATATTTTAGATAAGTGCTTTTTAATTCTTTTACAGAAAAAGGGAAAGAGGAATATTACTTTGGTTTGAGTTTGGAAGAGGGGTGGGATTGGTCTAAAATTTCACAATATTTATACCCTAGTTTTTTTTATTTGTTTTATGTTATGTTTTTTACTTAAAAAGAATTTAACGAAAAATGAAGAGGTGAGTTACGAAAATTTAATAGAATTATATAAACACAAGTGAACAAAGTGTAAATTTTTATACTGCAGATAAGAAATTTAAGTTCAGGTGAAATCACCCAAGGAGTGGTGTCACATAGGAAAACTATAATCAGATTTGCACTTATATCGTAATAAGACTAGTCAAATTATAATTGAGTTTCTTGTAGTGATTTTATAACCTAGTTTGGCCTAGTAAAAGCTCAATGTAAGACTTAGTGCAGCTCGCTTTACACACACATACCTAATTCAATTAATACAATCCAGCTATCACAAATGGCGTGAGGCAGCATTCCCTTGGGCTCAATCCAATGTTTTTTTTTTTGTGTGACTTTTAGTTGTAAGCCATGCATGGCCAAAAGAAGAAGTAAAGACCACGATGAGATCTGGTGCAAATTTTGTAATAATAATAGCAAGGACTAAGGACAAAAGAGAGCATGCATTAGAAAAAATATTAAAACATAATTATAATAAAACATGCAGTATACACAAGCATGTTTGATCTTTCATTTGATTGTGTGACTTTAATGGAATTATAAAATAAAAGTGAGAATTGTGTAAATGTTATCATGTTCATGTATGTGAAAAGCCGCCGGAAACGGATCAAATATAATATCTGTTGCATTATAATCAAAGTTGTTGCAATGAAAGTAAGAATTTTGGAAAGCATGGATTAGAAAAATAATTGTAACAAATTAAAAGATGCGGAATATATACGAGGGCATGCATTTTTGATCTTTCATTGGATAGTATGAGTTAATGGAATTGATAAATAAAAGTGAGATTTGATGTTGAAGAACCAACTATCGGTCCACTGATAACAACAAACAAAGAAAATAATGTATAATAATAAGGTTTTCTTTGGCAACCATCAAAATCTTTCAAGTGAGTCCTGAAAGAAATAATGAAGACATCTTCTAAACGCGCAATATCTGTCAAAGAATTCAAGAAAGCAAGAATACCCTGACTTGACTGGCGCTTTTAGTGGACTAGCTAGCTAGACCAGGTTAGACATAAAGTTAATTAAGTGGCACTTCAACCGTGTAATGTGTCACAAGTTAGGTAGATCAAGCTTATTTTTTAGTGGCTTATTTTACCATTCAGTTTATTTTTGTTAGTATTTATAAGTTTTATTGTATTTTTTGATACTATTAATGAGTCCCTCTGTACTATTTCAACTAACTTTTACTTTTATATGCAGTACTTTCAGTAAAAAGTTTTTAATTTCAATAAAATAAGCAGATCCCAAACAGAGCCTAAAACTGTTTGCTTCGTAGTACTTAAAATTAGTTTTTTTTTAGATTTAAATAAATAAAATATTTTAACTTGTTGAGAGCTTTGCGACGTGTATATGTGTTTTGATTACTAATAATCAGTTAAATTACATTATTATCTTAATTTTAGTAGGTATTATAACATCTATTGACTGGGGGAGCCAGGGACGAGGGCCCTTAGCCTTTTAATATTTTCCTTAGAGTGGGTAAAAATACTTGTAGCTTTAGAAGAAAATTTGCATACCAGCCCTCCCAAATTTTCGGATTTTGCCTTTTAAAAGGTAAAATTTAGATCAAGAGATTAAGTTTGCGTTTGCTTCTATCTTAAAATAGTTATCTTATTTTACTATTCAGCTTATTTTTACTACTATATATAGGTCTCATTACACTTTTTGGTACTATCATGAATCTCACTGTACTATTTCAACTAACTTTTACCTTTATTTACAGTAATTTTAGCAAAAAAATTTCGGTTTCAACAAAATAAGCAGATCTCAAACACATCCTAAATATCCGTTTAGATAGCTTATTTTAGTATTCAGCTTTTTTTTGTTACTATTCATTAGCCCTGCTGCACTTTTAGTACTATTTATGAATCTCACTGTACTATTTCAACTAACTTTTACCTTTATCTACAATACTTTTAGTAAAAAAATTTCAATTCCAACAAAATAAATGAATCCCAAATAAACCCTAAGTGTCTGTTTGTCAAAAAATTTAGCTAACTTATTTTACTATTCAACTTATTTTTGCTACTATTCATGAGTCCTACAGCACTTTTTGATATTATTCATGAGTCTCATAGTACTATTTCAGTTAACTTTTATATTTATTTACAATATTTTTAACAAAAAAATTTTAATTTCAGCAAAATAAGTACATCCCAAATATACCCTAATTGCCTTCTTAAAAAAACGATAATAAGATTAATTTAGCTCTTGAAATCTCTAAGCAGTCCAGAAAACCCAAAGAACTAAATTCGTACCAAAAAAATAAAATAAAATTAGTGTAAATAAATATTATCTATTCTATTATTTAAGGCTTCTCCTGTTTGGATTTTTTTTTTTTCAAAAATAATCCTACATCCTTAAGTAGAGACAAAACTAAAAGGTAACATGATAAAAATACAAATCAAACTTTCACTGAAACATTATCTAAAAAATAGTGCTACTCTCTTGTTTGGTTTTCAAATTATTTTATCCAAATAAAAATTATATATACCAGCCTCATTGCAGGGCGCCAAGCCTTTTCCGCTTTTTTTTAATTAAAAGAAATACTTATATTTCCCTTTTATATATATAATTTTTATTTTGAGAACCTAATAAAAAAATCTGTCTAGTTACTGTGTTTGTAGTGCACCTGCTGCTCCATTTCGTCGCCAGTCACCTACCGTGAGTCTGTGTTCTTCTGGGCTCCGGCGACCATCATCATCGGTACGGCGGTACATATCTCTCGCACTCTCCCTCTCTCTCTCTCTCTCACTTGCTCTGTTTATAGTGTACTGCTACAGCCTACAGGCTTTTTTTTTTTTTATAATAATCTACTGCTACAGAGTACAGACTAATGGTAATAAATTACTGTTCTTCTTTTTATTTTGTGATTGTGTGCTATACAGTTGTACGGCACTAGGCTTATAATACTAAATTGTGCGGTTGTTAATTTCTCGATTTTTTAATTATTTTTATTTGGATGGAGTGTGGCTGTTAAATTTCAGTTTATTACTTATATATATATATATATATATATATATATATTGTATACATACTATTACCGTGTGTGAGTGAATAATTGAATGTTAACATTGTTATTGTATTAAAAATACAAACATTTCCAAGATATATAAATAAAAAAAAATCAAGTTTTTGAGTCACTTAACTATATATAAAGAATTCCCTAAAAAAAAATTTTATATATATATATATAAAGAAAAAGTACTTGTGAAACAAATTAGTTCAAAATTAATTATAAATGATTTTACCAAGCACAACTTTGATGACTTAAAGTTAATTTATGAAAAAAAATATTTTTTTAGTCATGATAATTCGGCCCCTCCTGAAAAAATTTCTTGGCTCTGCCTCTGCATCTATTTTATGTTTGTTTCCGTACTTAATTACACGTAAATATGATAATTTATAAGTTTTTAAAAAAAAAAAAATTTACTCATTACTTGTATTTTTATTTTGTATGAGATTAAAACTAATCAGCTAATCATGCAAGCATATGGCCAAGAGAATCCAAGGATTAAGATCAATTGATAAATGATTTTTTTGAAGCATTTTAATTAACAAATCAAGGATGTGTGGAGTCTGTTCAAAGACATTTTGTCCCGTGTAAACTCTTTTCAAAGTATTTCTTTCTCTCATGTAGATCAGCAAGGCAATGCAATTGCACTTGCTTTAGCCTAGATAGCAAGACTTTCTTTTCCATTACAAATCTGGCTAGACTCTGGAGTCTGTTCCACAGGATATTTTGTCTTTTGTTTTGTCTAGCTTTCCTATTCATGAATAATAATGCAACAAGTATTTCTTTCTCAAAAAAAAAAAAAAAAAAAAAAAGAGGTGTAGAAATATAAAAAGGCGAGACAGAATTTCTTTCAAGCTAAAATTGGGAAAAATCTTAATATGGAAATATTTTTTCTAGTCTTATTTTTCATGCTCTACTGTATACTCCATCAATAAAAACTTGTCACGTGTCTAACTATTTAATTAAATCCTACTATTATGATTTTTTTTAACTACCTATAATAAAATAAAATAAAAACTCGAACACCACCCTACCACCACCATTAAATTAAGCCAACGCCACCCTCGATGTTGCCAGTCAGGCAATTACTGTCATCTAATCTACACCACTGTTGGGTATCCAGGCCAATCTCACTACCCCTCATCAACCATCATACCTCCACACACACACACACAAAAAAAGCCTAGTAGGTCTGGAACCACCATCATACAAAGACAGAGATTAGAAGGTTAATAAAATAAATATAAATAGATCAACACCTCTAGTTAATAGATCTAGAACCACCATCCACCACCTCCGGCCATTTCCAACTTAAAAAAAAAAAAAAAAAAACCCAACACATCCCCACCTGTCACCACCACTCTTCTCTAGCACCACCAAAAAGAGATCATGATGTAATGGTAGAAGTGTTGTCGTCATGATCTCTTCTTGATGGTGCAAGAGAAGGGTGGTGGGGAATGTATTGGATTTTTAATTGATTTTTGGACAGTGGTTGGAGGTGGTGGATATGGCTGGCCTAAAGGTGGTAATTGGCTATTAATGGCATCGACAATTTCCTTCTAGTGGTGTTGGCAAAGTTTGGTGGTGGTGGCTGGTGGGAATGCGCTGGGATTATTTGAGTTTTTTTTTTAACTTAAATAAGTAAAGGTATAAGATTAGATTTTATTTAAATAAGTGTACACGTAGCAAGTTTATATTGTTGAAGTATAAGATAGAATAAGAAAAATATGACAGAAGATTTGAATTTCAAAGATTTACAACTTTATAGTTTACCAAAATTTCAAAATCATCAATTTTAAGGTCAAAATTGACTTGAGAATTGACCCACCGTTAAAAAAAGGGAATTGATATTTTTATTTTCGTATTTTTAGCGCACGTTTTAGGATTTTGGGGGGTACAAATATAAGAATGATTAAAATTTTATATAGGTGTAAGATTTTTTAATTCCTATCTGCTTTCCGTCGTACCAAGAATTATCCTTATATATGCGAGAAATGAAGAGGCCATTCTCAAATGAGGAGGGCCCTAGTCGTGTGCCTCTCACACGAAATCCACTCGCACGTGAAACTGTGAAAGGGACAGAGTTCTCCCCCCTCCCCTATATATATACCCTGTGATTATCACAACATTTCCACAGTTCTCAGTTTCTTCTTCTACAAACTCACAGACTATATTTGTCTTCCATTGTTTTTCTCGATCGATCAAGGAAAACATGATGTTCCTTTTGAGGGTCAGAGGAAGAATTGTAGGTGGTCAGCCATCGATCATGATAAAGGGTTCACTCCTCGATACAAGCCTAATCTTATGGCCGAGGCTTACAACTAAAAGTCTCAAAACACATTAAACAAGAAAAACAAATTCAAATCAAAGGGGGTTGAGTTATAGAAATATTAATTGCAACCTCCTGGCAAGTCTGCTCTATGGCTTTCTTTTGTCTCAATCTTTTGGTTTGTTTTCATTGCAAAACAAAAGGGTTGAGGTTTAAGAAAGGCCACCCCATGGCAAGTCTGATCCTTGGCTCAATCGATCACTTTTCTTTTTCTTTTTTCCGTCTGTATCTTTTAGCTCCATGCATATGGTTGAAAATAAAATGGACAAAGGTAAAGCAAAATCTAAGTTGCATGTTAAATTCCAAATTGTCTTCTTTTTTATTTTTTTCCTGAACAACGATGGAAAAAAATAGCAACATCTTAATTTGTAGTCCTTTGTTCTCCAAGAATGTAGAAGAAACCATATCTCGTGTAAGCTTTTAAATGATCTATGATCCCAAATGAGAATGACTTTGATCATATCAACTCTTCTTTATTAATTGATGTTTAAGGTTGCACTAACAAATATATGCTTCCAGGCTATGATTGCAAACTTATATAGGAGTAGTTTGTTTTAGATGAATGAGAATTTTATTAGTCAGAAGAGCAAAAATGGAAAACAGTTCTCAAGCAGATCGAACGCATTTTTCTCATTTTGACGTTGTTTATGCCATTTGATGATGCTACGAATCTCTGTGGATCACTCATCCAAACAAGATTTTGAAAAACCTGTAGGACACAATAAATAAAAATTCTCAATTGAAGTGATACCTTTGTAGTGCTGACCAAAGTTTCTCAGATACTTCATTTAAAACTCACAAACCCAAAATATCAAATGCATGTATAAGTATAACAAGTTTTATAGGGTTTATTTTTTCCTCATACCTTGGAGTTGGTGAGGCCTAGTGCTTATTGAAATTAATTTTTAGCTTTCCTAATTAGTCAAGGAAAAAAAAAATTTAATTCTAGCCTTAAAATTATAATATGGTATATTATCATTGTAACCCCGTACCAATGTGCTGAATTGTATATGTTGTTTTTTTTAATTCTTTTTCAATGATGTATACTTTTTAATAAGATGTTTTTCAATCGTTCTACCTTTTGACAGTTGAAAATGAAATTTAAGATAGAAAGAATAATATTTATAATTCTAAGTTAATTTTAAAAAAAATGCCACACAAATTTTTAAAATTGCATAAATAGAATCCTTTTTAGTTTTCAAATATAAGAACATATTGTTAATACGTATAAGTTAACATATTTTCATTTTACTTTGAAAAATTCAAATATTTATTTGATTATCTTATATTTAGATTAATCTTTCAACTTCATGTATTAATGACTATATATTGATTATTTACTCATATTTTTTAGTTGTTTGAAATATATATATATATATATATATTTAGCTTAAAATATGAAATCGTTTAAGTATAGCATTGATTATACTAACTATAATATTATGCTCAAAAAATAAATTGAAACCAAGCACGACAAACAAATTATGACTTGCATTTATATTATATGTTCTATGTTAATAAAATGCTTCTTTAATAAACTATGTAATTTTTTCTGCTCCTTCATATTATATATGTGTGTGTGTGTTAACCTATTAAGTAAAAACCTTTTTTTTTCTTTTCAAAACAAAACTCTTTTCATTTTGTATTCAGAGAGTTAAGGATATAGGAATGCCTTGATGTTTTTGGTCTTTTTTTCATTAGTAGAAAATTTTTATTTATTTTGTGGTTAAACGTTGAGGAAATGTCATACTTAATTTTTCATCCATTAACAAAATAAAAGTTTTTCATTTAGTATTGTTATTATTATATTTCTTTTATATTATATTGTATATGAAAATGGAATTATGTTTTTAATTTATCTTAAATTAATTGATTTGTGTTCCTTTTATTTCAAAAACTATTACTATACTCTAACGTATAATTTTTAATTAATTTAACAGAAACCATGCTTTAAAATGATTGAATTGTAGATTTCAAAAAAAATGATTGAATTGTACTAATTGTGATTAATGTAGTTTAAAGGATAATTACACATGATTTGATGTCTTGAAATATCTATATTGAATTATATAGAACTGATTTAAAGAAATTTTCTTATGGGTACAAGAACATTATATATATATATACACACACACATACGCATGTGCATTTTTATTTTTTTTTAATTTGAAACTTATTTATCCATCTTGCTTGGCTACACCTAAAAAAAATAGAGGGCTATGTGACTGAGTACTGCTCAATTCCTCTTTCATGGAATTCCTAGGTTCAAACTGTGCATGCATTGGAAATTTTATCACGTAAAACAAATATATATTACAAATACACATAACTTAGGTTTGGAAAGATATTTACTTTCAAAAGTTTAATTGATTACTGTTAGGTTTTTAGAACCCTGAACACACAGTGTTTAACCTGATTTTATTACCAAGTTGTTATTTAAGTCAATTATGTAGATATTAGGTTAAACATAAACCAATCATATCATGTAGTAGAAAAGTAAATAAAACACAGATATGATCAATCCAGAAAAACCAATGAAACCAACCAGTTTCAAAGTAAAAAACCTAGGAGGACCAATCCCAAGAAAAACAATCTATTATATCAAATAGAACTTTACAGTCAAGAATATTTAATTCATAGTAAGCTTAACTATGATTACCTAACCTAACTTTGAAACCCTCAGACTTTTTTGATGTGGATTTGCTCCAACATGAACCTCTAATTCATGCCTTTGATCTTCAGTATGCTTGATATTTGAAGCTTGAGCTACACCTACAACTTTGCTCTACCGGTACTTAAGAAATGAAATTGATCTCCGGTAGATGCTTGAAAGAGTAGAAGACACAAAACCTCACAAATCTCAAAAGAGTAGTTCTCCAAGACTTGAAAAACGTGTTTTAGGGTTTTCCTTATATACCAAGTAGATCTGGACTGAAACTCTAAACTTTTGATAGGCTGTTGGGCTTTAATAAAATTCTACAAAATCGCATCTTGATCAGTCGAAGGCTTCTCTCAATCAGTCGAACCAACTTGAATTTTAATTCCTGAACCTGTAACTTGTATGTTCTTGAACTCTAACTTGTAGCACTTTGAGCTTCATAGACACTAAAATCTATTCCTAGACAAGTTTATGTACATAATTTACCAACAAACAAATCATTTAGAATCTAAAGATTTATATTTAAATATTTAAAACCTAACAATTAATAACAAAGAGTTAACAAAAAGTCAAATGTTTTCATTATATTATTATTATATGAGTAATGCTAAGACCAAAATATTTTTTACAACTATTGACATTTTTTTTTTGGATAAATTCAATAGTTACAATAAGGGGAGGAGGGATTTAAACCCTGAACATCTTTATCAGAAATAGCAAAATGTACAAGTTGAATTACAAATTAAGCTTTTAGCCACAACTACATAGCAACTTATGATTAGAACAATATTACTTTTACAGTTTCACATAAATTAATCATTAACGCTACTTTTGTTATATACCAATTACAAATTAAATATTAATTGTGTATCTATTCTTGATGTAATTATATTATATATATATAGTATAGGAAAATAGATGTTTCATTCATATTTGCCCTTCTTAATCAGAAAGATATTTTAAAAAATTAAAAGGTTAATTGGCATATTACTCCCTTCCTTTTCCCCACGTTTTAGGAATTCTTTGAAATAGACAGGATCACTTAGTCTTAGATATATTTTTTTAATACTAGGCCACTTTTTTCTTGTCTGTATAGATAAATTTATAGAAGGGCAATATTTTCCTAAACAACTTTCAACGGATTTGTGGATCTGCTTAACGATAATTGATCTTAGATTCTTTTTCTTTATAAGGTCTACCAGATTTTTAAGCTCCAAAGGACCAACTTCTAGCAATGAAAACTTGTTTATTTATTTTATAATTAAAGTACTTTACAAAGGGAGCACTTTAGATTTTTGTATGTATCTCAATATATTATTTAGATTTAGGCCTGCTGTCTACCTTAACAAACTAACTCTATGAAATAATCATAGTTTTCACTATAATTTTTCTCCCCCTGAAAGGACAAATAAAAGGCTGAAAGAGTACTTCATCAATTTTAAATTAAAACAAATATAAATTACAAATAATACATAATTTAGGTTTGGAAAGATATTTACTTTCAAAAGTTTAATTGATTACTATTAGGTTTTTATACCCCTAAACACACAATATTTAAGTTGATTATATTGCCAAGTTGTTACTTAAGTCAATTACGTAGATATTATGTTAAACATAAACCAATCATATCATATAGCAGAAAAATAAATAAAACACAAATATGATAACTCAGAAAAACTAATGAAACAAAACCTAGGAGAACCAATCCCAAGAAGAACAATCTATTATATCAAATAGAAGTTTACAGTCAAGAATATTCAATTCATAGTAAACTTAACTGTGATTACCAAAAACTAACTTTGAAACCCTCAAACTTCTTTGATGGAATCTACTCCAACATGAACCTCTAGTTTATGCCTTTGATCTTCAGTACGCTTGATATCTAAAGCTTGGGCTACAACTTTTTTCCTCCAGTACTTAAGGAATAAGATTGATCTTCAGCAGATGCATGAAAGAGTAGAAGACACAAAACCTCTCAAATCTTAAAAGAGTAGCTCTCCAAGACTTGGAAAACGTGTTTTAGGATTTCCCTTATATACGAAGTAGATCTGAACTAAAACTCTAAATGTTTAATAGGTTGTTGGGTTTTAATAAAATTCTGCAAAATTGCATCTCAATCAATCGATTGAAAACTTCTCTCGAGTGGTCAAGCCAACCTGAATTTTAATTCCTAAACCAGTAATTTGTATGTTCTTGAATTCTAACTTGTAGCACTTTGAGCTTCATAGACACTAAGATCTATTCCTAGACAAATTTATGTACACCGTCTGCCAACAAACAAATCATTTAGAATCTAAACATTTATATCTAAATATTTAGAACCTTACAATTACTAACATAGAGTCAACAAAAAGTTAAATGTTTCCACTATATTATTATATGAGTAATAATGCTAAGACAAAAATATTTTTTACAACTATTGACATTTTTTTTTGGATAAATTCAATAGTTACAATAAAGGGAGGAGAGATTTGAACCCTGAACATCTTTATTAGAAACAGAAAAATGTACAAGTTGAGTTACAAATTAAGCTTTTGACCACAACTATTGACATAGCAACTTATGATTAGAACAATATTACTTTCACAGTTTCACTTAAATCAATCATTAACGCTACTTTTATTATATACCAATTACAAATTACATATTAATTGTGTTTCTATACTTGATGTAATTATATTATATATAGAGTATAGGAAAATAGATGGATCATTCATATTTTCCCTTCTTAATCAGAAAGATATGTTAAAAAATTAAAAGGTTAATTGGCATATTACTCCCTTCCTTTTCCCAACGTTTTTGGAATTCTTTGAAATAGACAGGATCACTTAAATATATTTTTTTAATACGACGCCACTTTTTTCTTGTCTGTATAGATAAATTTATAGAAGGGCAATATTTTCCTAAACAACTTTCAACGGATTTGTGGATCTGCTTAACCATAATTGATCTTAGATTCTTTTTCTTTATAAGGTGTACCAGATTTTTAAGCTCCAAAAGACCAACTTCGAGCAATGAAAACTTGTTTATTTATTTTATAATTAAAGTACTTTACAAAGGGAGCACTTTAGATTTTTGTATGTATCTCAATATAATATTTAGATTTAGGCCTGCTGTCCACCTTAACAAACTAACTCTATGAAATAATCTTAGTTTTTTCACTTTAATTTTTTTTCCCCCTGAAAAGACAAAGAAAAGGCTGAAAGAGTACTTCGTCAATTTTAAATTAAAACTAATAGATTTTTTATAAAAAAAAATCGAAAATTTAGTAACCACTACAAAATTAATAGAACTCTTACTCGAAAACAGTTATTAAAATTCAAAACTGTTTTCAAAGTTTTTTTAGAAAACATCAAAAACTAAAAACTAAAAACTAAAAAATATTTTGTAAAAATAGTTTAACAAGTTAACAATTAATAAGACATGTTAGATTCTAAAATTTAGAACAATTGGCAAACCGTGAGCACAAACTTATCTAGATATAGATTCCTAGATCTATAGGTTTGATTAGACAATGTTCAAAGTGCTATAAGTCAAAATATAAGAATATACAAGCTGCAGAAAGACGAATTCGAAACATGCCAGGTTCAACCGATTGAAAGACAGTTTCGACCAATCAAAACACGGGTCTGCAGAATTTTAATTAAGCCCAATTGCTCATTAAGCCCATTAAGTTATTAGGGTTTCAAATCTATTTTACATAATATTTATAAGAAATCCTAAGACACGTTTTACAGAGACTTTAGAAGTGCTCTTGTGAGATCAAAAAGGTATTGTGCTTTTCTCTTTCAAAGTTACTACTGGAAATCATTCTCATATCATTAGATCTGGTAGATTTAAAGTTGCTGCAACAAGATCAACAACTGCTGATAACTAAACCTTCAAGGGTGGTCTTGGAGTTACAAACTGGAGAGTTTGTATTGCTAAACCTTTGAGTAGGATTTCAAAGTCACAAGCGTGGGTGCTTGTGTTGCTACAAATCCAAGAAGAGAATGAATCCGTAGATTCGGAGTTTGCACGTGGTTATGTTAGTAAATTACTACATGAGGTAGCAATAGATTTAGAGTTAAAACTGATTGTAAAAACTTTGATTCTCTTATAGTGGATTTGCTTTACCTTGAGGATAATTAGGTCAAATCCCTAGGTTTTTACCTTGAAACAGTTCATTTCATCGATTTTCCTAGGTCATCATATCGTGGTGTTATTTATTTTTTATTGCTTTGCAGGATATGATATATTGTTGTTTAACCTAGATTTGAACAATTAATCTAAGTAATCACTTGGTTAATATATTAAGTTAAACAATCTGTTTTAAAAGGTCTAAACAAATAAACAAGACCCACTAATTTTTGTAATTAAAAGTTAAAACAAGAAACTTTTTCTTTTAATTTGGCTACCAATTTCAGCTTCTAACCAAGGATGGACCCAAGGATGGACCCAAGTGGGAGTCCAAGGGGGCCCAAGCCCCACTAACCCAGTTTTTTTTTTACTTATGATATTTTTCATTTTTGTAGTTGGCCCCTCTTCTAAAACCTTAAGCCCACTCTTCATCAATCAGGCTAGCCAGTCTAGGACAACTAGCAACTATCCAATTCAAAAACTTAACAAAAATAATAAAGGCATTCATAATAGTGATTGTATTTTAGCAAGAAAAAAACTATTTTACCACAAACGAACCAAAAAATCATGTGTTATTAGAGAAACTAAAACTAAATTTTTTGCAACTACAATAAAATGGTATAAATACCAATTGACTGTAATAGGTTGTTAAAAATAAAATACAATATTTTATTAAAATTATCTCTCTTCCTTCAATTAAATAACTCAAATTATCTCTCTTCCTTATTATTTTAATAAGTTGTTTATAATATTTTAAATAAAGTGGTAAAAGCAAGGTAGTAAAAATAGATAAAATATCTTTTTGAGATGCTAAAAGCTAAAAATTTTGGCACCACTATTGTGAATGCTCTAATTTAAATAAAATAAAATAAAATAAAAAACCTAGCTAGCCTAGTTTTTTTAAAAAATAAAAAATAAAAAAACTTTTTTTTTTTGTCTTTATTGGTAAATGATTGCATCTTAATGTATTAAGAAACAATGATTTTGTATATTTATAATTTGTTAATATCATATAGATGCCTATTTGAGTTTTTTTTTTTTTTTACTTATACTCCGGCCCCCTTTAACTTAAAATTTGGGGTCCGCCCCTGCTTCTCCTATCCCACTTAGGGTGAGTTTGGTTCAGCTTTTTTAAGTCGGACTTTTTGAAAAAGTTGAGTTTTCAAAAAGTATATAATGAAAAAGTGGTTTTCAAAAAGCTGAGTATTTGGTAAAAACTGTTAAAAAGTGCTTTTTGAAAAAGCTGAGTATTTGGCTAGCATTTATAAAAGTGGAGGTTTGAGTTATAAATTACCAAAAAGGACAAGGTATATATATATATATAAGAGAGATAATTAAAACAAAGAATTATTATATATATATATATATATATATAAAAGAATTCTTTGTTTTAATTATCTCTCTTCATGCAAGTTATGGACACAACATTTTTACAAAAATTTCACAATAAAGTCTATATGACAAGTTGTTAATTGTAGATAAAAAAATAATAATGTCATTAGTAGGTCCAAATGAGAACCAATGATAACTTACTATGTAAAATTTATTATGAGAAGTGTTAAATTCACAATATTTTTCGCAATATTTTCACAACAAAATTTATGTGGAAAGTTGTTATTAGTTCTAATTTGAACCCACTACTGAAATTATTTTTTTACTAACCAATATTAACTAATAACAATTTGTTACTTAAAATTTATTATAAAAATATTGTGAAAATATTACGGTAGCATTTCTCAATTAGGATTTTTTATTTTTTATATTATTTTTCCTTTCTTCGTTTCACTTTCAGCCATAAGTTTCATTTCTTTTTCTTTCTTTCTTTTCTTGTTTTTTACCTCCACACACGTGTCCACTATCTCTGCCCCCTTCTTTTATTTTCCTTTTTTCCATCATTCTCTCTCATTCAGAACGTTCCAGGGAGCTCTATTCTCTCTTTCTTTCTCCAGCTCTCTCTCTCTCTCTCTTTTTACTTGATTCCAAAACTCACTCTGCGATAAGAAAATTGTCCTTTTCTCCCTCATTCAAGAACATTCCAGGGAGCTCTCATCTTTGTGTTGTTGCTCATCTTCGTCCCCAACCCAGTCCAGATGGGTCAAATGGCTTCTGTTTGCTGTCTTCTTCTTTTTTCTTCTTTTTTTCTTTTATTGTTATGATTTGATTAATTTTAAAATTGTGTTTTTGAGTTTGTATTCTAATAATCTGATTATGCTTGAGTTTAGAGATGTTTGAGAGAAAGATTGTTGTGTTTGTTCTGTAGCAGAGCAGCACGAAGAGGACCTTTGTAGCAGCACAGTGGGCAATTTGGTAATTTAACACTGCCTCAACGGTAATATTGATGAAATGTGCATGGACTTTCTGATTATGGACCTCCTAAGCTCCTTTTTGCAAACGCGCATTTCTTCACAAACTTAAAACGCAACTTTTAACAAAAAGTTGCGTTTTATATTAACCAAACACATAGTGGGAGCTGACTTTTTTGAAAAGCCAACTTTTGGGCTCAAAAAGCCCAAACAAACGGGCACTTAGCCACTTTCTTTAAGCTCTCCCTTTTATTCTTTCCCTCTCACATTCTCCCCAATTCCTAAAATTATACCACAATTTATTTTGAGAAGATACCACAAGTTTTTCATACATATCAATATTAAAATCTTCGGGGGAACTACTTCAAATAATTATCCTCCTCTCAAGATTCCTCCTCTTCAATTTTCCTAGCATGTCTCGTATAAAATTAAAGAAGCGCAATTTTTTTAAAATCTCATTTTCATGTTTGTACAATTTTTTTATTTTTAAAAATCTCATTTTCATGTTTGTGAATTTACCTTAATCAAGATTCTTTCCTCTTTAAAAGGTTTTTTCAGATTTTTATCCTACAATTATGCCCCAAAGAAGACTTAACTATTTCTCATATCCTACAAATGGAGTAATGGACCACTTGGATTCTTGTGTGTGTATAAAGAGTATCGCGCGTCCAAGAAACTTGGTTCATTTTTCAAGATTTTCTCGCCAAAAAGTTCAGCTGATTTTTATCTGCATCTTATCTTATCTATTTACCTTGGTCAAATTAATAATTCTCTGCAACATGTGTAGATGTGACATCATTAACGAGTATTAATTCCATAATCCATATGTATTTCAATCCTTAAACAACTCGTATCTATGTTGCATGCCAAATACGCTAAAGGGTGGGAATATATTGTTGGAAATTAAGAATCGAAAGATGCGTACATGTCTCAAACAACCCCGTTATTAGGGGTGTCAATTCGGGTTAGCGTGTTGGGTTCGTGTCGTGTCGAGGTAGGGGTATTCGACTAAATGGCTCAACCCTAACCCGACCCATTTAATAATCGTGTCAGGATCCTTCAACCCTAACCCGACCTGTTAATAAGGCGGGTTGACCTGACCCAACCCATTTGACACGCTTAATAAACGAGTCGTGTTGGGTTGACATGAATGTAACCCAACCCATTTCAACCTACATAATATTAAATATAACATCCATCTAGAAATAATTTTTTACATCCTAAAAAACAATGCATGCACTTCAAGTCTTCAAACCACATTCAAAATAATATAGTTCAACAAAAATATAACATTCATCTAGAAATAACTTCTTTACACTCCAAAAGAAGTGCAACACTTCAACCCAAATTCAAAATAACATAGTTTAACAAAAATAAAATAACATAGTTCAACAAAAATATAATATCCTTAGAACTCGCCAAATGCTAAGTATCAATATTGAAAGAATTTGAGCAAACAGTAGACTACTCCTGATTATGACCACAATTATCAGCCATAGAGGTTTAGGGTTTGTAGGGTTTAGAGATTTAGGATTTGTAAAGTTTCAATTTTCAATTGTATCTCTTGTAAATTTTTGTAATTACTCACTTTTCTTTTTAAATTTAAAATATATGTTGGATATAAAAGGTATTTGACAAATCTAAAATAAAATAAAAATTTATTTGTTATACAAGTTAAACGGGTTGTGTTAAACGGGTCATTTCGGGTTTGACCCAAATAAATTGGCGTGTCAAACGTGTCTATTGCGGGTTACGTGGGTTGACCCACTTATGACACGTTTCTTATCGTGTTGTTTTCGGGTCGACCCGTTTATGACCCAAACCCATTAAGGCCCAACCCTAACCCGAAAAAACTCGTGTCGGGTTCGTGTCGTGTTCGCGGGTTGGGTCGAACATTGACACCCCTACCCGTTATCTGTCTTTGATATAGAGAACATGTTATTTATTATGAATCTATATAAATTTAATATACCATCAATCACCCAAAGAAAATCTAACATTAATTTATTATGTTATTGACATCCACCAATCAAATTTATTGTCATATTAAGTTGTAAAAGTTATGATGTAAAATTTGTAATATTTTTAACTTTTTCATAACTTTATACATACAACAATATATATATATATATATATCTGTGTGTGTGTGTGTGTGTGTGTGTGTAATTGGTGTACCAAAATTTTATTTTCATTGAGTTCCTATGGTGGTCAATTGTGTAAATACTAAAATCCAATCACAAAATGACACTCAAACAAGTTGTGAAATTGGGTGAGTTTAGCTGTCATTGTAGGCACTTTGATTAATTGATTAGTTGTCATACAAGAAAATTTTCACTAGTAACCTGAGAATTGCTCTTTATGACTTTTTTTTTTTTTTTTTTGATAAATTTGATGGTAATATAACAAAGTGGGGGAAGGATTTAAACCCTAATTAAATACACTATAAAGTATTAATTGAGTTACAAAACTTTTGAAATTTCTCTTTATAACTTGAGAATTTCTATTTGTCCAGTGAGACAATTTTAGAGAGTTGTTAAAATATCAATCAAAAGTGTTTTCTTTAAAATAAATAAATAAACAAACAAATAAAAAGAGATAATTATTGAGTACTCCCGGAGTACCATAAATGCATACTCCCCCTCTCACATAACTATAAGTCTCACTAATTAAATTTATAGTGGAACCCACAATTCATGTGAGATGAAAGAATACACATTTATAATACTCGCAGAGTATTCAATAATTTTCCAACAAAAAGAAACCTCCTTAGTATCACACCTATTAAGAGGAGTTTCAATCATGTTAGAAAAGAAGAGAAAGGGTCTTCCCTATATTATGTAGCCACTAGTGCATTTGATGGAGTTGACACACATAGACACACTTTTAAACTTCTCATGTTTTGATATATTTTATTTAATCATGGACTCCATTAACGGGTGCACTTAGCGGGTGCCCTTGTATAATAATGGTTTTATACCCATTTCTAAAAGAAATCAAACGTACTGCTTTCAACCTATGGTCAGGATTTTATTATCTTTAAATATTTTTCAATGTAAATGGAACCCCTTTTCCTCATTTACAAAAACGTTTATTTATTTGAATTTGAAAAAAAAAAAATGGAAAGCCTGTGCAACAAGTTTAATACTATAAAGGGAAAATGTTCAATGCGTAAATGAAAAACTAATAGGAAAAACCTTCCCTGGAAATAATGCAATCTTTTTCTATTTCAAGGATCAAACACATACACACATGGTGAAGCTTTCTACATTTGAACATGTTTTATTTAATTAGATTTGAAAAAAAGATACTAAATCTAAGTACGGCACTGCAAGAAATACCATAAGTATTGGATATTCATCCAAAAAACAAATATGCTTTGGACACGCACGCTTATGATACAATATTTGCAGTAAAAAAGAGCCACTAAACTAAGTATTGTGTTTCTAACCTAGCTAGCTGGCCTACCTAATCCACTTGATGTCAGTCAAGTCAGTGGTATTCTTTGCTTTCTTTGTGGTGGATTGATATTGCATTGAGAGGAGGTCTTGATTATTTTTTAGGACCTGCTAGAAAGATTTTGGTAGTTGCAAAAGGAAAAGCTTATACATTTTGTTTTTTTCCTTGGAAGTTTGTCATTGGACCCATGATTCGAGTTGGTTCATCAACATCAAATCACACTTTTATTTATTAATTCCTTAAATTAAACAAATAAATGGAATTATCAAATATGCCCCGATATATGGCATCTTTTATTATATTTTTTAAATAATGTTAAAAATACTACAAATTTTTTTTCATGTCTTATAAATTGACATGTTAGTAATCACAAAAAATAATTTTAACACATTTATTATAGAGTTCAGCATCCTATCGATTCCAATGCACAAGACGCACTGGATCCAAGCCTCACCTTTGTTATGTTATTGAAGTTACCGAAGTGTGTTCTTTGCCATGTTAATTTATAAGTCTTTTACAGCAAACTTAATGGTAGTTTTATCATTTTTTTTCTTAATATTCTCCGATCCATGATCTCCTTCCCTTACTACCATTAGGACAACAGTTGCACGATTCTCATAGTCATCTTCGATCTACTTCTTCTTTGAAACTTATAATGTTTTTTTTTTTTAATTCCATATTCGATTAGGATAGGAAAAGATCAGTGGGTTCACTCCTGGAGTCAAGCCCTATATATCTTTTGGCCATGGCTTACAACTAAAGTCAACCCAAATAAAAAAAAAAATCACAAAGTTTTTGGGTTAAAGATATGCAACCTCCTACCAACTCAGATCCTTGGTTTATGTTCCTTGTTTGCTTTGTTCCAATACAAAACAAAGGGTTGAGTTGAAGGAATGCAACCTCAAAGAAAGTCTGCTCCTTGACTCTCTTTTATCCTGCTGTTTTTGGATTTCCCTCTTCATATGGTACCAAAGAAGATGGATAAAAGTTAAACAAAAATATTGAAGTTCAAGACAAGTTGCATGTTAAAATCCAAAAGTGGTCTTTCTTTTTGTCATCCTTTCCTCTCCAATAATGTAGAAGAAACCATATCTCTAGTAAGGTTCTCTTCATATATATTTCAATTAACAGGCTTTAATAGAACAGTAATCCAGCCTGCATGAGCATGATTTTGATCATATCAACTCTGCTGCATCTTTATTAATTGATGTTAGGAGTTGCACTAACAAATATGCATCCAACGCATGCTAGCAAACTTTTAATATTGTTTTAGATGAACTAGAATTTTATTCATCAAAAGTACAAAACGCGAAACACAGTACTCAAGTTTCACGAACTTGCTCAAGGGTAGGAGTTTGTGGAAAGTTAAAATTTCCTCAAATAGTTCTTGGGTATGGAGGAAGCTACTAAAAAGCTCAAAAATCTGGCTAGACCTGAATCCTAAGGTTTGATGTGGGAGATGGATTTTCTTTTTATTTTTTGTGGCTGTATATAGGTTACATCCAAATGGGGTAAATACGTCTCTAGACATAGACATTGGACAATTCATGATCCTACCAACAATTTAGAGGCAAGATCCATGCATTTTGGGATATATATATAGATTAGATTTCTTCAATGAAGATTTAAGGTTGATGCTTTATGTGTATTTTGTAGGAATTGTGTATAAAGTAGTATACATCATTTTTTTTTTAATGTAGCTTCCCACAGAGGATATGGAAACAAGCTATGAAATGGTCTAACCCTGAGACTAAATGGGGTAATATGGTAGAGTAGGACTTGAGGACTCAAAAGGGAAAACTTAGAAGGCTCCTTATGTGGGCTAGCTTGCAGGTGCAGTGCATGGTTGATCACTTGTAGAATTAGAGGAACCCAAAATTCATGGAGTAATGGTGAAGAATGAGGATTAGGATTTGCAAGCTATCAAATGGGATGTAAGAAGAAGGGTTGGAGCAAGAATCAGTTCCAAGAACTCTTTGCTGGGGTTGGAGAGTTTCAGTATATTAATCTTAACAAAGAAGGCTTGAGTGAGGTTATATGGTCATTCTTGTGATGATTTGTTTGTTCAGTTCTATGTAGTTGGCTATAATGCAAAGGTTATGTAATTTGCTGGGTCTTGTACTGTGAGTTTCTTCAATATACTATATCTCTTATTCACCCCAAAAAACAAAAGCAATACAAACTACTGCAAACAAATCTAAAATCATTTAAGCTAGCGTTAGATTTGGAATCATTTAAGCTAACCCAATCAAAATCGCCTATAATCAAAATCATTTAAGAAAGTTTGATATTTTTTAACTCTGTTAGGATTTAAACCCAATTCCTAGATCTATGAGATGCAATAATAAAGAAAAAAAAAATATGCGCCAAAGAAATATGATCACATAAGACAATATTTACATGGTTCGGCAATTTGCCTACATCTACGGAGTTGCAGTAATGTTACTATTTTTAGGGGAAAATACAAGATGCAACAATACAGTTTTTCTCTCTCTAAACAACACAACCAACCCTATCAGCCCAAGCCTCCGCTTCATAGACTAAACCTCAAAAAATCTTCCAATAAAAACCGTAACATTTTTATATCGAGTCGAGTCATAATTCAGATCAAATACAAACTAGGCTCCACATAGCCCAAAAAATTATTGTGACAAACTCATGTGTATCTTTAGCTGCATGACTGGAACATGACCGGAACACGACAAATCGGACAAGTTGGACTCTTCTTCAACCAATATCCAATACAATTTGAATGGAAAACATGGTTGCATGATGGAAAAACTTGGCATGATTGGCCATTCTTAAAATCCTCTAGACAAATAACACATACAGTACAAGTTGATGCTATCTCCTTGCTTCCATAATTTACCAATGGAGGAAGTTTTTCTAATGCTTGCTGCTTTTCTCTTTTGCTTACCTCTATGACCGCCTCTATAAGCATTTTCAATGAAGCCCAAATCCGTATATTTAATATGAAACAAGATGAATATGGAATGCCTTCTGGTTGATGGGCTATTCTTTCTCCTTCTTCAAGATCTCGATCACGGCTTTCATTCGAGGGCATGCAGAAGAGGTCACAAATATCGGCAATGACAAGGAGAATGAACAATGGTACTACTACGGAGACAACAATAATAACTACATAGAATAATATAGCGATGCAAACAATAGCAATAAATGATAAAATAGGATGAAGAGGAGGAGGCATAGGGTGTGGGGGAACAAAGGCTTGAGGAACCATGTTGTACATGAGAGCAAAGGTAGTTGCGTCCGATTTTTTCAATGAAATTTTTTATAAACCTAGTAACTCATCTTTCAAAAAATGTATATAGAGGTAAAAACAAAAAAACAAAACAAAAAACAAAACAATACAAAACAAAACAAAAAACAAAAAAATGGAACAGAAGGTTTGTGTTATAAAAAATGGATGTAAATCCAAGCTGATAAGAGTTGTGAATCCCAAATATAGAGGTTTAATGTTTTAAACCAATGGTCAACTATAAAAGAAAGATTTTTCAGGTAGAGTTGGCAGCTATGTTTAGACTTTTTCAAATTATATCCACATATAATATAATATATATATATATATATATATATTAGTCTCATCACATGCGCTTCGCACATATAACGAGGTTCTTTTTTTTTTCATTTTGGGTTTAGTGTAATAATGCTTAAAAGTGATATAGAGATAGTGTCATAATTTTTAAGATCTTTCTCTATGTGAGTTTTTTTTTTATTTTTTTAATAATAGAGATAGTGTCATAATTCTTAGGATCTTTCTCTATATAAGTTTTTTTTTTTCTTTTAAAGAAAAAAATAAGGTAACGTGGAATAATGTTTAAAAATAAAATAGAGATAGTGTCCTAATTTTTAGGATCTTTCTCTACATTTTTTTTAGTTCAAAATCTTTCTCTACATGAGAGTTGATAAAAGTTTGAATTTAAATAAAAAGTGGTAATTTAGATTGGAGAAGAGAAAGGAAAAAGTTTAAAACTTAAGAACTTTTTAAAAATAATAAATTACTCTTTTAACCAATTTGTATTTTTAAATTTAAAATTATTTAACTAAATTATAGGGGTATTTTAGAGAGTTTAAGAATTTGTGTGAGGATATTTTAGTACGCAAAATGATAAAACCCAAATAGAGAATCCTGATATTAGTAGTAAGATAGAAGATTACATTCTTAAGCTAATTATTTTATTAGTCCATTTTAGAATGAAATGATTGTTTTTTACAACATTTAATCAATAATTTTAAAAAAATATTAAAATGATAATTGCTAATTTCTATTTAAATATTAATGATAAAGATGATATTTTTAAAACTAATCCACACATTTTGAAATAGTAAAACAGAATTTTAAGAACTTGATAGTACAGTTATCCTAAAAACCCTATGTAGACGACTAAATAAATCAAACGAGTAAAATAGTTTCACAAATGTGAATTTGTATTGATGAATATGTGGTACAATTCTCTGTGATTACAAAAGAGTAATCCTCTAATTCGATCTCCTTGCAAGACTTATTGATTGGAATTGCGGTAATGTGATTTTGATTTGAACACAAAATATCCTTCAATTTGGCTGAGGAATGGATCGAAGATCTTTAAAAATGAATTATAATGAATATCTGGTTATGAGCTTGTTAGAAATTCTTTGTTCTTCACATTCTTCATGTTCTTAGTGTGTTCTTCGTGTTCTTTAAAGGTTTGTGGTGAAAGTTCTTCGGTGCTTTAGAGGCTTAAATCCGTAAAGCTTCGATTTATGGTTTGTTAAGGTTTTTGGAGGCCTTTTAGCTTGATTTCAGCAAACTTTAGGATCAAGGCAAATATTTTGGATGATTCTACTTCGAATGTTCTTCGATTTTGAGGTTGAAGCTCTTGAAGGCTTTAAGCTAAGGCTTGATTCCTGCAGAGCTTTTGTACTTCTGAGTGCTTCTGAATCTTCTCTGATGCTGCTTGTGCTCTGGATGTCTTGATATGTTGAAATGCCTTAGGAAGACTTCTATTTATTGGAGTTTGGGGGTAGGTGAGCGACATGTGGCAGAGTCTAATTGGTGACATATGTCATAGCCTGATTGGTCCGCTTATGTCATCACTTACACACGCTAGATTGCATATATCATCACTTACACGTGTTGGACTGCCTATGTCATCGCTTACAAGCGCTGATGTGTGACTGGTTTTTTTGCATGCATTTTATGCCTCTATTTCAATGACACTTGGCAAATTTCTGTTGGTTTCTGAATAGTGATAGCAAAACCTAGCAGCAATACGTGGCACTTTGTAATTGGCTAAATTTTGTGGACTTTGTAGTATAATGTGTCAGCTTGTAATAGGTCAGGAATTTTCCCTCTCTACACTCCATATTGTACCCTAATCCATGCATGGATGAGCTCTTATCTATAAAATATAGCCAAAATGAAAACTCAACATAGGATTAAGTTCATCCACTCTAATTTTACGTCAAGAATCTCAAATCATATTTCAAATCTACTACTAATTTTGTGTCCTTCCAATTTAAAATTAATTACTTTAAATTTGAAACTTGTTTAAAAGTACCACCAAAGGCATTGGCTTCAACTCTGTAAGTTTCAGCAATGAAATCTTTCACGACTTTAGTCTTTATACCTTTGTGTGATTGTGACCTCTCCTCATCCTCAAAATTGACTTCGTAAGTACAATCTTAATGAAGTCATCTTCCCTATTATTGACAATGTTGCGGGGTATTAGTCTAAGAGTAATTAGAATGCTATCACTTATATATAAAAAAACCGCACAAATAGCCCCCTCTAACCATTTTTTTAACCCAAAAAAAAAAAAAGTTTACAATGTTGTCACACATTTCCATAACTCTACACACACATGCAATGTAGATTATTTTTACCAATTTATTTTACTATTTAGCTTATTTTTGCTACTATTCAGAGGTCTCACTGCACATTTTGGTACTATTCATAGATCTCATTGTACTATTTCAATTAACTTTTACCTTTATCTACCGTACTTTCAACAAAAAAATTTCAGTTTTAAGAAAATAAACAGATCTCAAACAGACCCGCAGATTAGGTTCCAATTGGTGGATTTTGCACTGGTTTTTGTTACCTCGCATATGGGCCAGTCCAGTTGATATTACGGTTACTCTCAAGCCCATCTTAAAATGCAATCAATCGGGTTCTATCATTGTGGAAACAATCTAAATGTTTTATTCAGAATTTATTATTGATGAACATGCATGAACATAAGAGACACGGTTGCATTTTTTTCAAATAAATTATATCCAAACATCATCAAATGATGGATTTGTGGACACCTGATTTTGCAACTGTCGTTTAACCTAAAACTAAGGGTATAAGCGCAATTTCACAACATAAGGATAAAAATGTCATTTGCACCATTAGATGAACAAAACATAATTTCAAACAAAATCGAAATTCCCAACAATCAAAATGATACCTTGAGTGTCAAAATCAAACCACCGGATCAAGAAATTAAGTTTAGTTTTAATGGACATAAAGAATTCTTGAAATTAGGATAACCACATGTGATTATGAGTGATTAATTATGATTGATTTTTAAAAATAATCAAATTTAATTAATTATGTATCAAAATCTTATTAGTTTAAGTTTTTATAAACAAAAATGTGTAAGAATACATAGGATTTTTTTTTTTTTTTTTTGGTATATTAGTTAATTATCTTCTACATATATATAATTAATTAAAATTTAAAAACCTTAATTAATAATTATCCCTTAAAAAATAATCTGATTATTAAAGACTAAAACTCAGGTTTAAAGCACATAATCCCAAAATTATTCAGAAAGTCAAACAAAAATAGAAAAAGAGGCCCAAAGGTTAGAGTGTTGACACTCAGACCAAAAAAGTAGTATGCAATCGGGAAGTTTGCTCCATTCAGTACTCTTCTACATGTTTCTGCCTTTCTGGCTTGAATTCAACATTTAACCCTATTTTTTCTGATTTGCACTCTTATCTTATCACCTTGGTTGATAAATATAATTTGAAATGGCTCTAAAATGGAAGATTTCTCAGTTCTTATACAACAACAAAAACAAGGACTCGGAGAGAGCTAGAGAGAAGTACCAGGGCTGCAACCACTAGTAGTGTGACCTCCAACTCAAATTTTCTGAATAGCTAACCCAAATCCATGAAATTTAGATGTAAAAAACCTTTCCCCACTTACCCAAAATTATTTCAAACACTCTTTATCCATAAAACATAAAACATAAAACCTTAGAGAAAGAATGGGAGAGCCCCACATCATGGTCTAGAGAGATTGTCAATACTCAGTATAACTATCTAGCTAGGTCTGAGGACTAAAGGAGTATAATATTTTACACCAAATGTCTAGGCCTGAGTGAAGCAATCATTCCCACATTTTGGGATTAGGCATGCATGAATCGAAAAAGGATCCAAAGCTCAATTATCAAGCAACTTTTCTCTTAACTATTTGCATTGGATAAACACTCGAGACTACTCTAGAGTCCCTTGTAATCATTCTCTCTTTCGAATGACACAAGTTCTTGATTTTCATTTACTTTTATTTGTTTGCATTTGCTAGTTTACATTCAACATGGCCAAACTCCTCTTTGATTGAAGTTATGAACCTGCCTCATTTGATAAATCACTCTGATACCCCATAAGTAACAAAGATTTTCCAAACATGAATTGATCAGGTGTCAGGTATTTTAGTACTCCAGAGTCTAGAATTAGTTTTGATGAAATCAGAATATTAAGTCCGATTATGTAAATCGAATAATAGGCTTAAATACTTGAATGAAAACTTTTTGTTTTTTTATTGGACCTTGCAACATGGCCTAAATTAGGTACACAACCAAACCCAATGCAATTTCTACTAGTTTGGTTGGATTGGTTTTTAGAGTTATTATTGCTTGGGTTGAGCTAGAGATTTCTCAATCCAAGAAAGTTATGTTGGGATTTGAAAAAAATACTCCAAACCAACTCAACCTCACCTATACACACCCCTAATCAAGGTCAGCCCAAGACTACGCCTAAGACCCCATTACAAAATGCCCTAAAAAGGCCCCCCACCCCACATTATAAAAAGACCCAAATTTTATCATACTAGTTGTTTAAAAAAAAAAAAAAAAAAAATTTGTTGTACACTATTTTTTTTAACTCTTGACAAGGTTTCCATCATATATTTTTTATATAAGTAAAAATTTTTCCCAACCCAATTGAAACCTTAAATTGTTTGGAAAAAAAAAATGTTGTAAATGTGTCAAAATAGCTTGAGACTTTAATTTTTGTAAATCAATATCATATATAGTAGATTGTCAACATTAGTCAATTTCTCTTATAGCCACACACCAAACAATTTTTATCTCTCTCTTAACACAAGAATAAAAATTGGAAATTAAGTTACAATTTTACTTAACCATGCATTGCAATATATGTAAGATAAAGTAAACTTTTTTAAAATAAAATAAATATTCAATTATTTTTATTAGATTTTATGCTCAAACTATAATATTTGATTCTCTGTATGAAATTAACCTTGGTTTGGTTAGATAATGTATCAAGTTTTGTATTCAATTCATCAAATTAACTTTGGGTTAGTTAACATTAAATTTTATTTAATTAATTTTTGAAAATAAAATATCTCACTTAAATTTATTGTCTTATACCTCAAATTATATTTGGGCCGGCTCAACCCATAATATTTTGTGAAAGAAAAGTTGTAAAGTTGTGCACTTCACTATACTATATTGCTAAAATCAAAGGAAAGAGATCACATAATTGTCCCAAAACACAATGGCATGTACTCTTTTCCATTTCTTTATCCTTTATGCTTGGCAAATGCTTATATGGGTAATTCAATATATCTCAATCGAAGATAATGCAGGAGGAGCCAAACCACCAGCACCACCATTGAATTCATATGCTACCCACCATTTGATTCCCCAAGCACTCTATAATGATGAAATAGTCATTGGTTGTGGAGGCTTTGGCATAAAGCCATGTGGGGCACCTAATCTTGTTATTGCTGGTGGATTCTCAAATGGGTACAAAAAAATATAAGAGAAAATATGTATGTAACACCACTTTCCTTAAGGCAATATGACCAATGATGAGGATTTTGAGTTCTTTCCCTAGAAAGCTGCCCTTCCACATGGCTTCCAGCTCTTCACCATGTTAAATGGATAGAATTATTACCCTTTAATTGCAAAAGTTTTGTAATACTAGCTTTCATATCATATATTAATATTCTTTGCATTTTTAAATTTTAAATAATTGCATAGAGCCAGAGTTGTGCATGTGAAGACTTAGGAACGGGCTTCAATTGTTTTGTTGGAGTCAGGGAATGGCGGTTGGTGGCCACAGACAATGATTATCTCAAAACATTTCCATCCATGGGACCCATTATCTGTTTCTCTATTTCATGGAGAAAGCTCCAACTTGTCTGTGGTTTATATAATCTTTGCCACATTGTAACATGATGATATTCTCTAATGTCCACTAAATTATTTTTAGGTTTGAGGAAACAATTAACTTGATAAACATAAACTCAAAATTGAATGACCATGACCCCCAGTATATGTATTAAAAGGCATGAGGTATGGCAAAAGTGATTATCAGTAATTGAGGTGCTCAATGTGGGTTCTAATTAGCTCTACTAATAAATAAATAAATTTGTTATCGAATAAAATATCTAAATCTGAATTCCACCTGCATAAAAAAGAAACCCATTAATATCTTGACTTAATGGTAAATGACAATTATTATGAAGTGATCATCATAAATTTCAAATCTTATACTATATATAAAAAATAAAATAAAATAAAAAGGATGAAAAGAAAAAGAAATGCTCAGTATTCATGTCCTTGTTGTATTAAGTGGCAACGATAGGAATGACCGAATATAATGACAGCATCTAATGATGCTTTAACTACAAGACTAGAAGAAAGTGAACTGAGAGGCAGCCAAATCTAAAAGAAAAAGATGTCAGAGGATTTATTTTATGGTGGACTATATGGTTTGTTGTATTATGATTTATGTAGAATGAAAGTTTTAAGAGACAAGTTAGGGAAAAAAGGAAGCAAGCCATTGTGCTGCGGCCTATAGTTCCAAACTTACAGTACCTTTTTGAATAGAAATAAGGTAGGAAAGTTACACAATTCAATCTTGATAATGAATTTCCAATAAAAAAAAGATGGTAAATGCAGGGATGCAAGTTCATTTTCCCTTAAAAATTAAGGAATCAAAGTAATAAAAAAATGAGACACAGGTAATATTATTAGTTTATAACCCATTTGGGTTGACCAAAGATCAAATTATAGGAAGAACATAAGTACAATTATCAGTAGTCAGTGTAAACACATTCTCTCCATGTTTTAATGTCTAGGAGATATCCAATAAGTCCAAAGCTTTACAGTCATTAAGTGCAGATTATTAGCTGGTACAGATCCCAAGAACCCACGTATTCACAATAATCTAATCGTCATTTGTTATTAATTATCAATACCTAAACTCTCTTTTTCTCTCTCTCAAATTCATATAACTCCCTCTTGCCACTTTCTAGCTCCTTTGTTCCACAAAGTCAGAAAATGCAATACAACTAAGAGGAACCAACAGAACAAAATGCAAACCCACTTGCTGTTCTTCTACTGTTACATTGGCCTCTCACTTGTTTTTTCTGAGGGTGCTCAAACTTTGCTAAATGATGAATTGTCAACATTGATATCAATAAAATCTAGTCTTATTGATCCTTTAGATTACCTGAAGGATTGGCAGATGCCGAGCAAAGCAGTGGAGAATGGTTCAACCCATTGTAACTGGACTGGTGTCTGGTGCAACTCCAGAGGCCTTGTGGAGAAGCTTGATCTCTCCAACATGAATCTCAGTGGCAGTGTATCAGACAACATGCAAGGCCTCCATAGTCTTTCTTCTCTCAACATTTGCTGTAATGGATTTGCCTCATCATTGCCAAAATCACTATCCAATCTTACTTCATTGAAGAGAATTGATGTAAGTCAGAATAATTTCATTGGCAGCTTCCCTACAGGTCTTGGAAGTGCCTCAGGACTGACTTTAGTAAATGCATCAAGCAATAATTTCTCAGGTCTCCTTCCAGAGGATCTTGGAAATGCAACATCACTTGAGATACTCGATTTGAGAGGGAGCTTCTTGGAAGGGTCAATCCCTGCATCTTTCATGAATTTGCAAAAACTGAAGTTCCTTGGCCTTTCAGGGAATAACTTCACTGGAAAGATTCCGCAAGAACTTGGGAAACTTTCTTCCTTGGAGACCATAATTCTTGGGTACAACGATTTTGAAGGTGAAATCCCAGCAGAGTTAGGCAACCTTACCAAACTCCAGTATCTTGACTTGGCAGTTGGCAGTCTCAGTGGCCGGATTCCACCCGAATTGGGTAAGCTTAAACAACTTACTACAGTTTATTTGTACAAAAACAACTTCACAGGAAAGATTCCACCAGAATTTGGTAACATTACATCGCTGGTGTTTCTGGATCTCTCTGATAATCAGATTTCTGGAGAGATTCCAGCTGAGCTAGCAGAATTGAAGAACTTGCAGCTCTTGAATCTAATGTGCAATAAACTGACTGGTCCAATTCCAAGCAAGCTCGGCGAGTTGACTACATTAGAGGTACTTGAGCTATGGAAGAATTTTTTGACAGGACCTTTGCCAATAAATCTTGGACGAAAGTCCCCCTTGCAATGGCTAGATGTGTCGTCAAATTCATTGTCGGGTGAGATTCCACCAGGTTTATGTGATTCAGGCAATCTCACTAAACTCATCCTCTTCAACAATTCCCTTTTGGGTCCCATCCCTATTGGTCTCTCCACGTGCAAGTCACTAGTCCGTGTCCGGATGCAAAATAATCACATTTCCGGGACCATTCCAGTTGGTTTAGGATATATCCCAATACTTCAACGACTGGAGCTGGCAAACAACAATCTCACTGGCCAAATTCCAGAAGATATTGCCTTGTCTACATCACTTTCTTTCATTGATGTTTCTTCAAACCATCTTGAGTCATCTCTTCCTTACAACATTCTTTCCATTCCTAATCTACAAAGTTTCATCGCTTCCAATAACAATCTGGATGGGAACATCCCAGACCAGTTCCAAGATTGTTCATCGCTTTCTTTGCTTGATCTTTCAAAGAACCATATTTCTGGAAAAATTCCAGAGAGTATTGCTTCATGTGAAAAACTGGTGAATCTAAACCTCAGAAACAACCAGCTCACTGGAGAAATTCCAAAAGCAATTTCAATAATGCCCACATTAGCCATTCTTGATCTGTCCAACAATTCTCTTATTGGTTGGATACCAGAAAATTTTGGAAGCTCACCAGCCCTGGAAATGGTCAACCTGTCTTTCAATAAGCTTGAGGGTCCAGTCCCCTCAAATGGTATGTTAATGACCATAAATCCCAATGATCTTATGGGCAATGCTGGTCTTTGTGGTGGCATACTTCCGCCATGTTCTCAAAATTATGCTGCACCAAAAAGGCAGCTGCAGAAAATGCATATCAAGCACATCATTATTGGATTTATTATTGGAATTTCAACAATTTTCTTTCTTGGCATTGCATTCTTCACTGGAAGATGGTTATATAGACGATGGTACTTATGTAACAGCTTCTTTGAAGATCTGTTCAAGCAGAGCAATGAGCTCTGGCCTTGGAGACTAGTAGCATTCCAAAGGGTCAGTTTCACCAGCAGTGACATACTAGCTTGCATCAAGGAATCAAATATCATCGGCATGGGAGGGACTGGTGTGGTCTACAAGGCAGAAATCCATCGGCCACATGTAGTTGTGGCTGTTAAGAAGCTATGGAGATCGGGATCAGACATTGAAAATGGTGATGATCTATTGGGAGAGGTGAATCTCTTAGGGAGGCTTCGGCATCGGAACATTGTCAGGGTTTTAGGGTATATTCACAATGAAACTGACATAATGATGACATATGAGTACATGCCAAATGGAAACCTGGGGACAGCACTCCACGGTGAACAAGCTGGAAAGTTGTTGGTGGACTGGGTTTCACGGTACAATATAGCTGTCGGTGTGGCACATGGGTTGCATTACCTCCACCACGACTGCCACCCGCCTATAATCCACCGGGATATTAAGTCCAACAACATACTGCTTGACGCCAATCTTGATGCTCGGATAGCAGATTTTGGGTTGGCGAGAATGATGGTTCATAAGAATGAGACAGTTTCTATGGTGGCTGGATCATATGGATATATTGCACCTGGTTAGTAACCAAACTATGACTCTTACACTAATGACTAGTTTCAGTTGCACTGACCACTACTTTGTTAAACTAGTTAGTTTAGGAAGATAGGAATTATTAGATCAAATAAAGTTTGATGACATTTTTCCCTTTCTGGGAATTCTGTTGGTAGAACAAGAAAATCAACACCTTTGTGCACATTAAATTTCACAATGCCAGAATAACATTCCAAAAGCAAACTAGTTGAAATTTGAAATGCATTTGAAAATCTGCTAATAACGTCGTGAATAATATTGTTCTTTCTTTTCTTTAATGACAGAATATGGATACACTCTGAAGGTCAGTGAGAAGACTGACATATATAGTTTTGGTGTTGTACTTTTGGAGCTTCTGACCGGGAAAACGCCATTAGATCCTTCATTTGGGGAATCAATCGATATTGTTGAATGGTTTCAAAGGAAGATTAGAAAAAACAGACCCTTAGATGAAGCACTGGACCCAAGCATAGCTGGAGAATGCAAACATGTACAAGAAGAAATGCTTCTTGTCCTTCAAATAGCACTTCTTTGCACAGCAAAGCTCCCCAGGGATAGACCATCTATGAGGGACATCATAACAATGCTTGGGGAGGCAAAACCAAGAAGGAAAAGCATTTGCCATAATGGGGTAAACAATGGTAGAAAAGAGAAGCCAATCTTTAGTACCTCACCTATAATAGGCCTTTTTTAGGAACTATTTCTGCAGGCTGTTATTGAGTAAATAGTCTTCTCGAGTTTTTATTCTTTCCTCTCTTTTTTAACTCCTTTTCCAGTCCGGCTAAATTCAATAACATTTGTTCAATTACAGGAGCCAAGAAGGTCAATGTTCATGTATAATTCTTTAATGTCAAATCAATAATGTTAATTTTATTTCATTTATGATATCAATTGCTTGAGAAATTGAAATATTGCCTTTATAATTCCTTTATTTCACAAAATGAGTATCCATGTCGAGTCAATCCAATATCTTGTTAATTGCTGACATCATAGTAAACAAATTATTTATAGTTCCTTTTTATTGTTACCCTTAATTTTTTGGAGGCTTTAGCTATTAGAAATCGACCATGATATGTTTTACACATACCCATATATTTGAAACCAGAAATCAAATTGATGTTACTGAGTTTTTCCCTGTGCTTTCATAATTTCATTTTTCCCAGCTTTGCTGTCCTAACTCATATTAGTATTCCCTTCTCTTTCTTGGCAAAGTGCTGATTGTATTGTGAAAAAAAGATAGCTTTAGGAAGAAAAAATTAATGATTAACCAATCCAAACATGACAACTGTACATAACAGGTCACAACTCTTTTCATGACAATAAAAATTCTATTTAATAGCCTAGATTATTATTTTATTACAGTATCTACGACATGATCCTCAAGGACTAGACAATTTATAGTTCCAAGTGCATAAACAGACAGGTTGAAAGTGATTCATAGATTTCAATCCCACTAGATGGTGGGTGTGAAAATTACCAATCAACATACGTGTGTGTATGTGTGTGTATATTTTGGTACTCCTAAAAATCATTACAAGCAGAACAAGATATGCTTTTAAAATGGTCAATGCTATGAACAATAATCTAAATTACACTGTTGAGAAAAGAGAGCAGGAAGGACTTTCAACCCATTATTAAAACAATAAACAATGGTTAAGAAGGAAAAATGGCACCTCTTCTCAACCCAAAATTACTTTATGTACAACTAGTTTACATCATTATCTCCTATGCTAAAAAGGGATATATTGCACAAAACTAGGGATCACCTTTGAATCTATAGTAGATGTCAGCTTCAGAACCATATATTTTATTGAACTTAGTCTGATGTTGGTGCACTTAAAAGAGCAGTCCCGGTTGTATTCCCACCATCAAGAAAGCTGATAGACAATGGCTGGAAAGAAGTGGAGGCGAAAAGTGTGCATGAGAGAGAGAGAGAGAGAGAAAGGACGGTTCAAAGATTAAAGATCCATATGACAAGTATATAATTTGACCCAAAAAAAAAATACTGATCAACTTAAA
Organism: Quercus aquifolioides; assembly: GCA_019022515.1. NCBI lineage: Eukaryota > Viridiplantae > Streptophyta > Magnoliopsida > Fagales > Fagaceae > Quercus > Quercus aquifolioides. Next base: position 122,753 of record JAFHAW010000290.1, read on the forward strand.
TGCAAAACCCTTATGCATGAAACACAAAAAAAAAAAACAAGTAACCTGTAATACAGTTCCCAATTTATATCAACTTTTACATAAAGTATACATAGACAATAGGATTATACTCAGCTTGCTAGTTAAGTCTCTATAGTTTTGGACCAAGGACCTAGGATCAACTGTGACTTTAATCAGGGTAAGGGTTCATAGTTAAGGCAAGGGCTGCCATTTGTAATGCAGGATAAATTTTTCATCAATTGTTCAGAGACTTAAAAGTAATTGACACATAAGTCATGACATTGCTTTTTTCTAAACAATGATGCATCACTTGTCCAAAAATCATCTTATATTTTATCAAAACTAGTCGCAAACCCACATGATGAGTGGGAAAATGTAATATAATTATTTTATAAGAATATAATGTAAAATTTGTAGGTTAAATAGTGTGTTATTTAAAAGTTCTTTTCTATTTTTATAAGTTTTATGTAATGGAACATATAATATATTTTACATTTTATATATATATATATATATATATGAATGAAAATTATAATATTGTTTTATATAAATGGAGAAGATGTTATTATAAGGACTTTTTTTAAATATACCATAATCGGTTGACTAATTTGAACATATCCGAAAATAAAAGTATAATGCCTATATTATTGAAACTTGAATTTTAAGGTCATCTTGTGAATATTTATCATTTTTATTGCTTTTTGAGGGCTCATATCTCTAATTTCTAAGGTCTATTTCATTTGTGTTTTTTAACCAAAAACTAAAAAGTTAGGCCCAAATAGAATAAAATTTCATACTTTTCAACCCAAAAATTAAGGAAAAAAATGAATTTTAAGCACAAAACTGAAAAGTCAACCTACAAAAAGAATCAATTTAAGGCCCAAAATGGACCAAAGAGGACCGCATTAGACCCAAGTGGACCGAATGGACCATAGTAAACTAAAATTAATGGACCCAAGTGGATTGAATGGTCCAAAGTGAACCGAAATATTAATAAAGATTACGCTTCAACTTTTAGATATTATATTGATTGGTTTTCCAATTCCCTTTTAACTTACTTGGAAATTAGTGATTATTCTCAGCCAAATTATCCCATAATTTTAAAGGGGTCACAATGTCAATACCAGGGTGCAAGCCTGTTAATATAATTGTAAAATTCACTACTTGGTTTGTTGACTCTAGAGCTGAGCACCACAGAGAACCTGATTCAAGTGAATGGATTTCTGAGATATGCTTATATAAGGGGACAGTCTATGAACTCTATTTACTTTTTCTTTTTTTACTATTTTCTGCTCAAAGCAAGGGCATAATATGAATGCACTCCATCAAGAACACTATCAAAAGGGCAGCCCACTAGGACAACCAATGCATTTTAACCTTAAACGACTAAATGCTTTAATAATAAATCCTAATGAGTAAAAAATTGTATTATATGAGAACATAATGAATTATTGGTAGTTACCAAAAAGAAATAATAATGAATTATTGGTTCAAACGTACCTCAATATCATAAGATTTTGAAAGAAAAAATGGCTCTTTCTCCCGTATCCCACCATAGTCTTCAACCATTCTTTCCAAATCCTGATAAATGGAGAGTAAATCATTATATCAACAACACTAAAATATCATCAATAATTCCGGAATTAAACCAACAATAACCAGGTTTTCATAAGATTATATCATGATTCTAATTCTACTTTCTTTTTTTAGGGGGGCGCAGGATATACCAAATTGAAGGCCAATCAGATCCGGATTTGAAATCAATGAAAATTGATTGTATTGAAATGAATTTTTAAAAAAAAAAAAATAAAAAAAAGCCCTCAGATTTGACCTAACCAAGAACAATTAAATACATAATGCACTAGATTTATATGTCCAGTGATGCTAGTTGCAGGGGAAAATTGCCAATTTTTAAAATAGAAGAGAGTGCAAGAAGCAATGGGATTTATACATAGCACTTCCATATAACTATACCATACACACATCCAACATATTCAGAAAAAAAAAATTTACAGGCAAGTTATACACCCAATGAGTTTTGAGCCCATGACCTAACCCACAACACATTCTTGTGGGAGGAGGAAGTACTATTTGGCTCATTGTCATATCTGGAAATCAAATATAATAATTGTATTCGGTCTTAAATGGAAGCATTTTTTGGGATATATAGAACTTGAATTCAAACTCTGATATTCTTGAATTCACACCGAAGTTGACCCTATTTAAGTCCCAAAACAAAACCTATACAGTGCATTGTAAGAAACTCTTGAACTATATAGATTGTTCATCTTTCTTTTATCAGAAGACCCTTTAGAATCCAATATGAAAATAGTCAAGGTAGACTCCAAGTCAGCTCCATCTGACATGCTGACTTTTTTTATTTTCTACTACTTCTGGAAGTGACATGCAGTCATGCACACACACATGCACCAACATATTACGATCTCCAAATTTACGTCTCAAAGTCCTTCAGAAATATTTAAACAGAGACTGAAAATAATTTACTTCTGGAAATTCGACAAGCAGAACAGTTATATTAAGGGACATGTTAGAATATGCGTGCTAAATTTAAACAATTCAAATAATGGCTCTTTACCTTTCTAGTCAAGATTTCAAACTGAAGCAATTCCTCAACAATCTTTTCAAGAACTTGACGATTTCTTTGAAGCATTTCTTTTGCTTTACAATATGCTAGATCATACATCTACAACATAACAAACATTTACCGAAGGTTATCAATCAATCTTATTCCAAATAGCTCTTTTATTGGTGTTTGGCGTATCACGTATTCCCTCTGTCCCATTATGAATATCTTCATTGAAAAAGCAAAACACATTCTAAGGAGAAGCATTTAATACTTTACACATATATTTCCCAATACTCTCAAAATTAACCTCAAACTGTGGGTTTTTGACATTTCTATTAAATTGAGGGATAAAAAGGGAAACTGAAAATTTTTAATTAAATTTTTCAATATAGGACACACATTGTGGGACAACAAATAAAAAGGAAGAAAGGTGCTCATTATGGATTATGAGTAGGAGCCTAAGAGTTGCATTGTAGAAGATGAAGTAAATATGCACAATCATAACATATACTTGCCTTTTCAACTTTGGCTGCTATCTCATACTCATGGTTGTTCCCCATGCTTAAAGCTGTAACCTATGCCAGTAAAATATGAACATTCAATCACTATAACAACAAGCTCATAACTCATAAGCCCCTTGAAAAAGAATAAAGATAATTGAAAAAAGAGTTTTTCAAAATAGTCAAGAGTAACAAGACAGCATTATCCCTCGCAAGTCCAGACTAGTATCATTGTCATATTGCTCTAAAATATATCAATAACATAGAATTGCCTAATGAGTGAGCGCTATGATGTTTATTATGAAAATGGCTATATTACCCACTATCAACACCTATGACGAGTGTCACCACCAGTCATTGCCACTGCTCCTCAACACATTCTCCATTAGAAGTCACATCCAGGTCCATCATAATTTATAATCAATTTTGGCCATTTCTACAACACAGCATCTACCATTTTTTTATATGTTGCTAGCGCAACCATCATCACCATCAAGGTGTGTAGACCACAACAGACCACCAAAATCAACATCCATCAACCTCAAGTCATTACCTAATACTGTTATACAGCCATTAATGGAACTATGGAAGGATCACTTCTCAAAGATGTTGCTACACACTCGCATGAGCATGTGCACACACACAGAAGGAACCACAACCAAGAGAAAATCCCATTTACAGTTGCCTTTGTCTTCAAGTGCTATAATTATCATCATCACCATCACATACAAAAGAAAAGGAAATACACACACGCTCCTGAACCCCACCAAAATGCCCCCAAATGGCAATAATATTTCGGATAGCCTATCAAAGAAAATTTCCCCATATGGAATTTCATCTTGAAACAAATAAAAACAAGAATTATAGGGATTATAATTTTCATTCTTCCCAGACAAAAGAATGAAACCAGAAGATAGAAATTTAACAAATTTTTCCCTTCATTCTGTACACTCTTTTTTCTAATTATTTAATTCCAACTTTCCTAGCTTTCTAAATCAACGGGTTCATCCTTAGGAACCATATCACATCCCAGATCTAATGAGATAGATGAATTGAGATGGAATTTGGTAAATAAATTAATTTGTGACAACATTAGGCTTATTCATCTCAATTTGTCCTTCCTTCCTTGGTTGGTCCAAAATGTAGCTCATTCCCTATTAACTAAATTAATTTCAATATTGTGTGGTCATTATCCACAATTTACCGATTTTGTTTGAGGATAGTATTTTTTTTCTGCACAAAGCAATCCTAAATGAGGAAGGTCCATGTAGTTAACAAATTATTATCTATCATTAGTTTGAGCAGTCCATTTAAAAGAAAATAAAATGAAAAAGGAACATGCAAGTTCTCTTAAAACATGTATGGTACAAATCATAAGAAGAGAGTATCATATAAATTAAAAAATTCCAACAGGATATTTGTCTTTGTGTAATCCATTACTCACTCTTGGAGGTGCTCTACTAATATGCATTTCACTTTCAAAATGATCCAAGAGCAATGGAACCAGTTATTTTGTAATAATTTACTTTTGGATTTGAAGAAAGGAGAATACCGCATTACTATGATGGTAAATTGCAGGACTATCATCAGGACCCCATCCATATTGAATCACCATACGTGTGGCTATCTGTTGCACCCCAAAGATAGAAAAAAATAAACAAATAATCCCTATGATGCTCAAAATTAAGTTCTAAAGGTTTTTCTCATTCATAATAAATTCAACTTTGAAATACCACAGAAGCATAATACATTTCATGAAACAACCTCTTGTGCCTGCTTTAATTCTTCAGAAGAAAGAAAATTTTCTTCCCCAAAAGGAAGTATCATCTGGGCTGCAATATATGAACCAAAGCAAAATACAAGCTTCTTTTCAAGGTATGATCTTGATTCTGAATTCGCATTCATAGAGCCTTCATTTCTCGCCTTAGTGATTTTTGTGCATCCAATTCCCTGTAAGAAGCGTAAGAGTTAATCAGTGCTCCACTCAATGGAGTTCCCCAAACAATTTGATCAATGGCATATGACTCAAACAAAATGATAAATTTTTTCACCATTTCCAGAGACAAATGGCTGCAACTATCCTAAATATCAAAACGTAGTTGGGAGAAAAAAATTGGGCAAATAACCACAGACAAAGACATATTACTGGTGAGCCTCAGTTCAGATAAGGGGATTATTTGGACTTCAAAGCAAATATGATCATTTTTATAGACATATCTTAGTATACTGCATGCTCATACATATTCTTGGGTGCAGTTCACTAGTTAAGGATCCATTTTTGACACATCATGTAAAATTGCTTCCAGGATATAAAAGTTAATAAGATTATACCTTCCATGTTGGGCTCTATTTACTTCCAATGGGATGACATTTTGTGTTCCAATTGCATGTTTTTATTGTACATTAGCAAGTTATAAGTGCGAGTCAGTCCCCATCTAATGCACACACACGTCTTTTATTGATTGACTCTGTTCAAAGAAGACTACATTTTGGAACATCCTGAAGTGGTATAGAGTGGAATAAAGTACTAACAATTTGGGAGAGATGGAATAATACCTTAACAATCTGATATCATAATTGTATTAGCAAAAATTCAAAATTATTTAACAAGAAATGTATCATTTAAGTTGTCTAGAGAAATATAACAGAAAATAGCAAAAATGATACTTCCTCTGCCCCAAATTGAGTTGCAGTTCCCATTTGTTTCCTTCCTTTGGGGGTACACACTTTCTACTTTAGTCAGTATGGAAAAGAGTGTCAATTTTTATAATGCCAAAGCTTTACAGTTTTCACTTTCCTGCACCATTCTTAATTCAAAAAGATACAAATTGAGTCACAGTTTGGGGAGGAGTGAGGTGAATGGTTTATGAAACCTTTGCAAGGCACCCATGGTTGTGCTTTATGGAAGGAGATTAGAATGAGGGGATAGTGTTTTTACGATACATCCATTTTGATGTTGGCTCTGGCAATAGAATTCATTTATGGCATGACTGTTGGTGTGGAGATCAGCCTTTGAGGATGATGTTCCTGTATTGTTTGAAAATGCCACAGATAGGGAAGCATTGGTGGAGTCATTGTTAGATAGACAGGCAGAGGGGGAGAGGAGGAACTGGGATGTGAGTTTCTTGCGGAATTTTAATGATTGGGAGTTAGAAGTGGTGGCTGCATTTCTCAACCTGATAGACTCCCATATTCCTATTAGACAAGGGAAAATCAGAGGAGATGGAAGTTTATAGGGATTGATGTTAGGTTCTAAAGACTTAGGATTTGATGTATTTAGAACTCTAATGTGTAATGTTGGCAAACCATGATCAAAACAATATGTTTAGTCTTGTTTAGACTTGCTCAAAGTTGTGTAATTCATGTAAAGTTGGAATCGAGTGGCTGCAGATGTATTGGTGCATTTCGGCCTGTCTCGATCGATCGAAGAATAGACTCGATCGATTAAAAGTCGGCCAGAATGTTTTTTCTGCAGAATTTCTAACTCAGCCCTACCTCATTAAACGTTTAGGGTTATATGTTTTTTGCCCTCGGTATATAAGGCAAAACCCTAGCCACGTTTTGAAAGTTGCTCTGATTGTATTGTTGCTCATATTTTTGTTGTTTGTGTGAATCTCTTGTGAGATTCTTGAGGAGCTTTCCTTCACCTAAACTTAGGGTTTTCAAGGTAGAGATGATATCAACATCTTGATGATCAACTCAGTTGTTGCCATTGGAGCTTAAAGAAACACAAGCGGGGGTGCTTGTATCTTGATTGGAGAATCCAAGAAAGAAGGAGTCCGTGGATTTGAAGTTTGCACGTGGTCGTGTCAGTAAGTTCTACTGGTGGGTAGCATTAGGAAGTCAAGCGTGGGTGCTTGTAAGTCCTTTTGTATGAACTTCGATTCTTTCATATAGTGGATTCAAGTTTACCTTGAGGATAGCTAGGTTAAATCCTCCCCAGGTTTTTTACCGGTTTGGTTTTCCTGGGTGATCATATCTTTGTGTTCTTTATATTTCCGCTGCTTTATATCTTGATATGATTATTTGATTGTGTTAACCTAGACTTGCATAATTTGACTAATTTAATCACTTGGCTAATAAACTAGGTTAATCCAATTGTTGTGTTTTAAGGGGTCTAAAAACCTAACAAGTGGTATCAGAGAAAGTAGCTCTCTTGTTGTAGATCTTTTGATCTCTGAGCTGATCCTTGACCCCTGTTATTATGGAACACGGACACTCTCTGGTTATTCCTCCTCATTTCGATGAGAATAACTATGCTTATTGGAAAGTAAGGATGAAAGCATTCCTAAAATCTATTGATGAAAGGGTGTAGAATTTTGTTGAGTACGGATGGGAGAAGCCCACTACTCCTGTGAGTGAGTGGCAAACTTCTCAAAAAAAAGCATCTAGGTTCAATAGCAAAGCTATGAATGCCATCTTTAATGCTGTTTCTATGGAGGAATTTAAGAGAATCTCTAATGTTGAGGTTGCTCATACTGCTTGGAAAATCCTCCAAACTGTGCATGAAGGCACAAAGGCAGTGAAGATTAATAAATTGCAGCAATTAACTTCTAGATTTGAAAGCATTAGGATGTCTGATGATGAATATTTTGATGAATTCTATGCTAAACTAAATGATATTATTAATTCTGCTTTTAATCTGGATGAAATCTATGATCAACCTAAAATTGTTAGGAAGATTCTTAGATCCTTGACTAAGGACTTTAGGCCCAAAGTGACTGCCATTACTGAAAGCAAGGATGTGGACTCCATCCCTGTCGATGAGCTTGTAAGATCTCTTCAGTCCTATGAGCTAGACCTACCCAAAGCTAGCAAATCCAAGTCAATGGCTCTCAAGTCAGTTGATGATGTTAAGGTTGGTGGATTTGATGATGAGCTCTCTGCTACAGAGATTGCTTACCTTGCCAAGAACTTTAGAAACTTTCTTAGGAACAATAACAGAAAGGCAAGAAATACAAACACTGCTGAACCTAGAAATTTTAGGAAGAATGATCCTATTAAGGTTAGCAACACTGAAAAACCTAGAGAAAAAGTAGGTCAATCTTTCAATAATTCTTTGGGTTCTCAATGTTTTGGATGTCAAGGGTATAGTCATGTTAAATCTGAATGTCCTACATTCCTGAGGTCTAAGGGAAAAGCTATGGCTGTAACCCTTAGTGATAATGAGGTTTCTGATGATGAGTCTGGATGTGACGAGGATGGAAACTGCATTGCTTTCACTGCTACTGCTGTAGTCAATGAAAGCGTGTCTGTTGAAGAGAACCCTTCTGATGGGGAACTCTCTGAGGATGCAGATCTTCAAGAGGCCTATAATAAACTTTGCAAAATTGCTGCAAAGGATGCTATGAATGTTGAACTTAGCCTGAAAAAAATTGAATCTCTTGAGCTTGATAAGAAGAATTTGCTTGTTAAACTGTTTGATGCTAATGATCTTTTGAACAATGTGAAATCTGAGAATATGCTCTTGCTTGATAAAGTTAAAACTTTGGAACATGATTTATCTGTTGCTAGATCTGCTAGTTCAAAACTTGATCAAATGTTGAGTGTTTAAAAGTATCCTTCTGACAAATCTAAATTAGGTTTTGTTGAAAGCATCACTGTGTCTGCACCAAATTCCACAAACTTTGTTCCTTCATCTTCTTCTGAACCTTTCGTGAGTGAGGTTGTGAGTGAAACTGTCAAACCCTCTGTGAGTGAGGTTGTCAAACCCATAGAAGTTTCACAATCTAGGAAGATTAGGGTTGATCCGAAAGAGTCTAAATCTAAGGAGTCTACCCTTTCTAAGGACAAGATGCATGGTAAACCTGCTTGGGTTTGTCATTTTTGTGGAAAGTCTGGACACATTCGTCTTAACTGTTACAAGCTTCAAGCTGCTAAGAGAGCAAACAAACCAAAAGTGTTTGTGCCTTAAACACAAGATCCTATGGCACTCATTGGTGAATTGCTAAAAGCTTTAAACCTTTATTCCAATCCTGGAGTTGGAAATCACTCGAACGTGAATAGTAACTCCAATGCTCGTGGTGCATCTAAAAGGTTTTGGATGCAAAAGACTCGATCTAATTAAGTCTTTTTGACATGGTCCTTGTGCTTCATTGCTCTACTCTTTTGTGACCATTGTTCTTTGATTTTTGTGTTATTTTTGTTTCTAGGACTTGCATTGCATAACATTCATGCATTTCATTCTAGGATTTATTTTTGTTCTCTTTTAAATAAATAAATAAAAAACAAAAAAAAAAAGAGAAAAGCAAATTGTGTTTGGCACTATGTTTCTTGGTTTTTGAAAACAAGGTTGGTCAATTTAGTTACACAGAACATGTCCTTGTACCTTGTTTAGCTTTGATGAGCTTATTTATTGCACTTTACTAGTTGAAGATTTGTAGTTCATGTTGTGTGAGAAAGATGTTTATGGTGTTTATCACTTTGTCTTAATCTTGAAGTCACATGTTATTTGACTGTCGGACTTGATCCTTTTGAGAAAGGCATAAATAACCATCTCACTACTGTTCACTAGCCAATCATGAACACCTTAGTGCATATTATAAGATTTTGTTCTCGAGAAAGTGTAGCACATGCACAAAAAGAACATAAGGTGAAACCTCGGTTTAATTGTTTAATGTTTAAAATTGGTGTGTATTATTAGGCTTGATGCCAAATCACGTAATTAAAATTGGTGTGTATATTATGAGGCAAAATTCAAGAAACTTACATGATTGCAAGCTTATGATCTAGGAGATATGGGAGTTATATGATGCAACTCTTTAGGTGATAGTCTTTTTCAAATTCTATGTGATGAATTTTGTAGACTTTGTGTTTGATTTCTATTCACATATCACCTCACATGTATCTCAAGTTTTTGCTAATTGCACACACTACACAAGTTACTCGTTGCTAAACACTGTACATATTATTGTGTGTGTTTTTTGTCTGACCAACCGAGTTTGAAAATACCTTGAGTATTATGCAAAACATTTTTTTGCTTGAGAATTTAAAGGGAGAATGGCTAAAATTTTCTTTGAAAAATTGGGGTTAAAACTTGGGTTTTTGAAAAAGCATTTCATCTCATACTCATGCATTTTGTTTCATCAATTTTAATGCTTTGAGGAGTTGTGCCCAAAATGTGGTTGTTGTTTTTCAAAACTGTGTTTTTTTCTCAAAATTTTGTGAGCCTCTGCATGTTTCGATCGATCCATTCTGTTTTTCGATCGATCGAAAATTACTTAAAATCCTTTTAGGAGTCTCGGGTTAATTCGATCGATCGAATGTAATTTTCGATCAATCGAATATCACGAATCAGGTTTTTTAAAACACTGTTCTTGACTTTTTCAAATCACTTTTTTAAGTAGTTTCAAAACCTTTTTCTCTCTCTCCGACTTGGCAAGCTCACTCAGCAATTTTTTGTCGTTTTCCTCTGAATCTTTTGCAAAGAATTTGTCCTCTAAGGCCGGTAAGTCTTTTTTACCCTTCCTTTTTCTTTTATTTTCAAGTTTCATGCATTTTTCCTTGAGATTTTCGAACCAATTCTTTTTGGGGTTTTTCTTGATTCAAGCCATATTATGTTAAATTGATCAATGGGTTTTTGTTGAGACATGATATAAACATGATATTGATGGTTTAATTTGATCAATTTTGTGTTTTGTGAAAAATTGAAAATTCTAGGGCTTGTAATTGAACCGATTTGGGGTTTTTGTTCAATTAGATAGAAATTGATGAAATTGGCCTGTTAAATTGATGTAATTGATCGTTATATTGTGTATTCTAGCTTGTGTGATGATCAATTAGTCAAATTTTTTTTTTTTTTTTAAAATCTTAACAAGCAGTTTTCAATTTTGGGGTTTTTTTTAGAACCTCTGTGCTCAAGCCAATTTTGTGCAATTGAACTTCAATTGAACTTAGTTTAACTGCATTAGAACATGCATCATGTCATTAATATTGTTTATGCATCATATAGATTTTTGTTCTATATTTTTTTTGTGCTAACTTGCAGTCTGCCCTTGGTTTGTGCTTTGTTTTTGTTCTTTTGGTTCTTTTTGTGTCTCTGTCCTTTCCTTAGCATCATGCTTAGGAAAACTAGAGCTCATAGGTCTGTTCTCCCACCTTCTTTTGACCGAGAGAAGTTTCCGAGTGAGAAAAACCAAGAGATTTTTGAGCGTTTGAACCTTAAGAGAAAGATTTGGTCTGAGCGTGTTGTAGTTTTAAACGAGCTTAATCCTGCCATTAGGGCAAATTTTGAGCGTCGAGGCTGGTTACCTTTGTTGGATATTTCTGATCCTCCTCCTCCAGCTACCTTGATTAGAGAGTTCTTTTCGAACATCTCTATCCGCATCTATGATTCCAACACTTTGGTAAAAAGTTGGATACGAGGCGTAGAGTACACCATTACTCCTACTGTAGTGGCTGATGCTCTAGGGGTACCTTTGGTCCTGCACCCTGTCTATCCTTATGATAAGTCTCCTCTTTTGAGTGATGTCATGTCATACATCACTAGGTCTTCTATCCAATGGGGTTCTGATCCTAGGATCACCACTGTTGAGCTATCTGAGTTGCACTATCTCTTCTTTAGGATAGCATGTCATTCTATATGGCCCATTTCTCATCTTCACACCATTCCTCTTGAGCGGTGTGTCTTTTTGTATGCTCTAGTGACTGATGCTCCTATTAATTTTCCTCATTTGTTTCTTCGTTCTTTGAACGAAGTTTATAAGAGTTCATCTTCCTCTCATGCTCTTGTCCATCCTACTTTTATTCATAGGATTTTGTTATATCTTAGTCTAGATGATTTCCCTTCTTCTGAGCCCGTTCATGTTATTGCTCTCATAGGTGCGTCTTTTCTTAGACAGAGGGCTGCTCATCTTCGAGCTGGCTCTAAATACCCTAGGTCTGAGCCTTCTGGTACCGCACCTCCTCCTTCTTCTTCTACAGGTCCTGCTGGTGAGGATGTTGCTGATCCTGTTGGTGATGCTGCTGCTACTAATGTTCCTCCACCTCCTTCAGATGACTTTGATATTCGTCGTACCTTGGAGACTGTCATAACCGTTCAGGCGGCTCATGGTCAGATTTTTGTGGACTTACTTGATGAGATTCGTGCTTTGCGAGCCAACTTGGCGCATCTTCGTTCACCCTCATCACCTCCTTTTGATGATGGCATATGATTGTCCTTTGGCATTCCGTCACAAAAAGGGAGAGTAGAGTTTTGACACTTGTAGAGGAGATTTTGTAGTTAGGGGGAGCATTTTTTTTGTTTTGCAGAGCTAGTGGAGATATTAGATTGTATCTAGGTGCTTCACTTTATATATCATTTTTGGGGCTATTCATGTTAGGGGGAGATACATTTATTTTGATATATGATTCTTGTTTTTTATGTTCACTACTTATTGATTTATATTTATGAGTTATTCATTGATATATGTCTTTATTATGTGTTGTGTGAAACATACAAGAATGTTTTATTTTTGTTGTATCTAACTTAAGGGGAAAGTTAGTTTACATATCTGTTGTTTACTGTTTTTCTGTCACACATGCGTTTATGCGTTTGTTGAGTGTTTCAGGAATATACAGGTTGATTCAATTGAGCTGCTGTCTACACTTGCAACTGATGGATAGTAATTAGGATTGAATTTTTGTGTTTATGAGCATTATTTATGTAAAGGGTTTTTACTTGTAAACTTTGAGCTTTGTGTTTGTGTTTTGTCACGGATTGCCAAAGGGGGAGTTTGTTAGGTTCTAAAGACTTAGGATTTGATGTATTTAGAACTCTAATGTGTAATGTTGGCAAATCGTGATCAAAACAATATGTTTAGTCTTGTTTAGACTTGCTCAAAGTTGTGTAATTCATGTAAAGTTGGAATCGAGTGGCTGCAGATGTATTGGTGCATTTCGGCCTGTCTCGATCGATCGAAGGATAGACTCGATAGATCGAAAGTCGGCCAAAATATTTTTTCTACAGAATTTTCAACTCAGCCCTACCTCATTAAACGTTTAGGGTTTTATGTTTTTTGCCCTAGATATATAAGGTAAAACCCTAGCCACGTTTTGAGAGTTGCTCTGATTGTATTGTTGCTCATATTTTTGCTGTTTGTGTGAATCTCTTGTGAGATCGTTAGGGAGCTTTCCTTCACATAAACTTAGGGTTTTCAAGGTAGAAATTATATCAACATCTTGATGATCAACTCAGTTGCTGCCATTGGAGCTTAAAGAAACACAAGCGGGGGTGCTTGTATCTTGATTGGAGAATCCAAGAAAGAAGGAGTCCGTGGATTCGGAGCTTGCACGTGGTCGTGTCAGTAAGTTCTACTGGTGGGTAGCATTAGGAAGTCAAGCGTGGGTGCTTGTAAGTCCTTTTGTATGAACTTCGATTCTTTCATATAGTGGATTCAAGTTTACCTTGAGAATAGCTAGGTTAAATCCTCCCCAGGTTTTTTATCGGTTTGGTTTTCCTGGGTGATCATATCTTTGTGTTCTTTATATTTCCGCTGCTTTATATCTTGATATGATTATTTGATTGTGTTAACCTAGATTTGCATAATTTAACTAATTTAATCACTTGGCTAATAAACTAGGTTAATCCAATTGTTGTGTTTTAAGGGGTCTAAAAACCTAACAATTGAGATTTCAATGTTCAATCTTACTCAATAAAATAAACATTACTACATATTTTGAAAATCTAACTGTTGAATTGCATGTTCTATACGCTCTTAATACACATGTCAAATTTTGTGTCAATCGGATATTATTTACCATATGATCTATAAGCTTATATTTTATGTATAATTTTAAAATACAAAAACTTGCAATTTAAACAATTTATTGATGACATAGCTATTGATTTTTAATTTTCTAGAAATTTTGCAAGTATGAAAAATGTAAGAAGAAGATTTTCTCCAACGGTGAATTTGTCAAAATTCACCTTCAATAAAAAAAAATATTGAGTAAAGTTAATTTTGTAGCTAAACTTTGTCATTTTTATAATGCATCCAGGGGTTCATCTCCTGTTCTTTTCCCTTGGAAAGCCATGTTGCGGGGGTGGTTGTTAAGGCTCCACAGAGGGTCTCTTTTTTTGTTTAGACAGTGGCTTGGGGAGGATACTCACTTCTGAGAACCTTATCAAGAGAGGATATTCCATTGTGAGTTAGTGTTGTATGTGTTGATGTAGTGGGGAAACAATGGACCAACTTTTGATAAATTTTAGTGTGACCAGTTTTGTATTTCAGATCCTTTGTGATTCAGTGGGTCTTACCGAAATGGTCCTTAATGTTTTGTATGGATGGAGGAATTGGGTTGGCAAGCATTCATCAGATATTTGGAATCTTGTTCCTTTATGTTTGATGTGGACCTTATGAAGGAAAAGAAATCGACACACTTTCAAAGATTAGGAAGGCATGGGCAGTCAATTGCTAGCAACTTTTACTAGTTCATTATATAAGCGTTCACATGCATGGTGTTTGACACAATGATTCCATTGAATTATTCATAGTCACTATCTTCTTCTTCTTTTTTTGATAAGTAATAAATAAATATATTCAAGAAACTACCTTATGCAAAAAAACATGAGGCAGAGGGAAAAGTACAATGGAAAAGAAAGATAAAAAAGAAAAAAGAAAGGATACTAATTACACAAGAGAGAGCTAAGGAACAAAGAGAGGGAATCACTAGAGGTGAGTCCCCAAGCCCTAGACCAGTCAAACAGAAAGCCATTGAAATAGGTCAATTACTGGTCATCCGAACTTTCCATGTCCTCAAACGTCCTCTTTCGCTCCCTCCAAAGACACCACATCAAGCATAATGGAGCTAAGTTCCAAATGCTAGACACATGCTTTCCAGGACAATTCCACCAACCAAATAGAGTATCTGCAACCAATCTTAGCAAGACCCAAGAAATCCCAAAAGATCTAAACACTTAACTCCACAACCGATAAGCCTTACCACAATGAAGTAACAAATGATCCACCATCTCCTCATTACAATGGCACATGGTACACCAGTCAACAAAAACCATCCCTCTACCCCTCAAATTGTCACCTGTAAGGATCCTATCCCATACAGCAGGCCCTCATCGACCTCAGTCAATGCCAACACCGGCTGGTTAGTTTGATGGGGTGTGTCTATCCCCTGAATATCACAAGCACCCTCAACTCGACCACCTTCAACTCCACCCGGAACACCCAATTCCTCAATCCCAACTCTCGATGGACTCAGAACGTAATTGGATAACACAAGACCTTTTAATGCCTTGTCACCCTCAGTTTCTGCCTTACCCAATGTGATCTGAGGCCCATCGGCGCTATACCCAACAGAAAAAAGACACTCTGCCTCCGCTGATGTCTACATAAGGCTACCCATAAGCTCGGTTGGAGGAACAGACATCGTATCTGTCCTCGTGGTGAGGAATAGAGCTAGATCGGCCCTATCTAGTGTCGCCGATGAGTCCCCGACGTGAAACTTATGGGAAAAAGGACCACGGTTCACCACCATTGCCTTCGCAGGACAAAAGTTCATCATGGATTGACCCACCGGGCTCATCGCCGACTTCGAGGTATGTTGTCTCACTGTGCTGGCCATTACTAGTGGCGCTGGTGACTCCTCAGCGAGAAAAACATTAGAGCCTTTGACGTCCTGAGCATCCGAGGCTGCGTGAGGTGCTTTGGACATCACTGATGCATGGGCTTCCTTATTTAAAAGTCTCAGGTCACCCTCAGATGGGCACCCTCTTCCTTCCTAGATAGGCCAGTGGGCTCTGGAATAGGGATCATTGGAAGGCCCACTTGAGTACCATCTTGGTCTAAGCCCACAACAGGTTTGTGAACCCGTGAAACACTAGAAGAACCCACCACGTGATCCCTCTGACCCCTTGAAACCCAAATAGAACTCCTCAGACCACCTTTTTTCCATGCCACACTCCTTTTTCCTTCCCCATTCACTTCTACAGTCAAGCTTTTTCCTGTCCAGTCTGACTTCCTCAGTTCACATTTTTTTCCATAAACATGTTCAGTCCAATTTGATTTGAAATTCAACGGAGATCTCCTTTTATTTCCTACCGGATATATATTTCCAAAATTAAAGTCCTTTGTACTACGCCGAGAACCCACTTCTGTACCTCCTAGAGTCGCCGGACCTGGTAAGCTCACCGCCGTTTCGCTCAGCAAGTTTTGCTTTTCCCCCTTATTATCCCCTAACAGCCATTTCCCTTTATCATGGGCGCTTAACCGATAAGGCTGATTTCTGCCCCTTACCTGCACCTGATGCCCACGCACCGTGTCGGCAAAAGATTTAAAAGGTTGAACCCCTGATCTATTCTTATGAAGCTGAGCCACAAATTTCAATTGCCCAGTCCCACCATTCACATAGTTTTCAGGTTCCAATATCTTCCTTAACTCTAACACAAAAACCCTCCATCCATTCTTTGCTCTGCCTACTGGAATAATAATGGACCTCCTAAACCCGCCAACTTTAAATTCAATCAGCAGTAGGGACAAACCAAAAGAATTGGAGCTCCGTTGGAGGGTGTAGGCTAAATCACCTTCCCTGAACGTATAAAAATACTTTGGACGGACACCAATGACAATCTGTTCTATACTCTTCATCAACCATTGTGCCAAATTCTTACCCATGAAGACCGACTTCATGAAGTACCTACTCCGCTCAAAAATCCTTAAAGAAAAATACCGTCCCCCTTCCTCTACCACCAGTTGAAAAAGTTTGGATTCAATAAAAAAGCTACGAACACCACCCATAATAAATGACAAATCACTAAGACCACAATCTGTGAAAATTTAAGAAAGACTCAAAAACTTAGGCATCAGCACTCATCCCACACTCATCTCAACATGAGGTGCATGAATTGCAGGAAATCAGACATTTAAGTTGTCATAGTCACTACCTTCTTGTAGATAATTCCTTTTATATTGTAATTCATTGGACTTCTTTGTGTTTTTTATACATTAAGTATTCCTTTTTCAATAAAATTATTCTTACCTATAAAAAAAAAAAAATAAATAAAAAATATTGGATCAAGAAAACAATTTAACTTATATAAGGGAACTTTCAGAAAATCAGTACTAAATATATAATATCCCAATGCACTAGTGAGTATTCTTAAATTTTGTTCCTTTTCAAACACATCACACAACTAGTGACAGATGGAGAAGTAAAATAAGGGAAAACAGCAAATTGAAAATAACTAGCAGACATCTAAACACCGCACATAACTGCCATGCCTGGATATCAGGCCATTAGAAGAGGGATAAAATCCCTAGAAAGTGTCCATAGGCATAGAAATTGGAGAATTATTATATATTGAATATGTTGCAGACACAAAATCACAAGAAGATAAGAAAATGACTAACCTGCCAAGACAATGGCTCAAGCCATAGATTATCTACAACATCAAAGTTTGGTAAGAGAAGAGCAATAAGACCACGACCAGCAGCCCAAACAGCATGTGGGAACTTGGTCTCCCTTGTCCACTGGCCAATCATTAAATAACAATGAGTACAGTGCTCACTTCTAAAGCAACAGGAGGAACCTATCTCCTCTATCATTGAGAGCATGCACATATTGGAAGGACATACTATCTCTGAAGAAGGATCATTTTAAAAACTTCATAGTGCATAAAAATAACTCAACATTTATATTCAACACAAGGTAACCAATATATTACTGAAACATAAAATGCTTGATTAGGCATTCCAAATCCAAATTACTGTTTTCCACTTTAGGATGTTGAAAACAACAATCTCAAAATTTACTATCATTTTTAAAGTCCACAGATGGGATCACAAAAACATTTGTTCTTGAATTTATTAGGGAATCCAAGAAACAATAAAGTTTGTCAATCTTTGAGAGATGTACGCTACTGATGGAACATGGTTTGCAAGTGCAAACACTATCAATTCAATAAAATTGAATATCAATAGATTAAGCAATAATTAATTAATTAAAAGTTGAAGCCTAATGGGGATTTTGACATCCGGTCGTATTATAACAAGTTGCAGTATTCTGCCTCAGTTGTCTTTTCTTGGAAAGGTATATGGAGAGTTAAGGTCCCTAGGCGTGTTTCTTTCTTCATTTGGTGTGTAGCTTGGAATAAGATCCTAACGGGTGATAACCTGAGATTGAGGGGCTTGGATTTTGTGGACTGGTGCATTATGTGTCGACACTGTGGGGAGACGGTGGACCACTTACTTCTTCATTGCGAAATGGCTTATCGGTTGTGGAGCTTTGTTTTTATAACTTTTGGAGTGTCGTGAGTCATACCTAGATCGATTCCAGATTTGCTTTTTGGCTGGTGGAATTGGTTGGAGAAGCATTCGTCTCAAATCTGGAATTTAGTTCCATTGTGCATACTATGGTGTCTTTGGAAGGAACGGAATCGGTGGACTTTTGAGGATTTGGATAGTTCCGATGATCAGATGTTTGCTTCTTTTAGTGGAACTCTTTTTGATGGTCTTGGGCTTGGGACTCACGACTAGTAATTCTCTCCCTTCTTTTCTTAGCTATCTTTCTCTTTTGTAATTAATCTATTGCTTGGTTTTCTTCTATGTATTTTCTCTGTTTTTTTCTTCTTGTAATTTTCTGGTTTGCTCTGTGCTTTTCATGCATAGAGTAGCCTTTCGTATATATATCATTCTTACTTATCAAAAAATAATAATAATAATTAATTAAAAGGTTCCCACACTCAGCATTATTCTTCAATCAGTTCAGGTTTAGCAATTACACAGCCTTTGCCACTTTTTGTCTTTGTTCAACAACAACAAAGCCTTAGTCCCAAAATTTGGGGGTCAACTATAGATCCTCAACAAATTAGATTGGGTCAACCACATGAATTCTTTTTCTGCATTTTATCCTATCTATAGTATTTTTTTATTACCTCTACTAATGTTATTTTTAATCTTCCTTACCTTTTTTGTTCCCTCAACTTGGATCAAGTCACTCTTTATTACTAGTTCATTACTCTTCTCCTCTAAACTTGACCAAACCATCTCAAGTGACTCTTCCTCCTCTTTTCATCAATTGGGGCTACCCCTATGTATTAACAAATTTCCTCATTTCGAATCATATCTTTCCTTGCATTCCCACTTATCCATCTTAACATTCTCTTTTCCGCTACACTCATTTTATGGATATGTTGCTTCTTAATTACCCAACATTTGGTACCATAGAGCATAGCTAGTCGTATAGCAGTCTTGTAAAATTTTCCCTTTTAACTTGATAGGTATTCTACGGTCACACAACACTTCTGATGCGCTTCTACACTTCATCCACCTTGCTTTTATACTATGATTCACATCCTCCTCTATCTCTCCATCTTTATGAATTATTGATCCAAGATATAGAAAGTTCTCTCTCTTTAGTGTCTCTTGGCCATCAAATCTTACCTCCCCTTCGTCTCTGTTTCTACTTTTACTAAACTTACATTTCATGTACTCCGTTTTAGTCAAACTTTTTGTCTTTGTTAATTTGTGGAAACCAAGCCACCTTCCTTGCCCAAAAACAGGTCATACCAAATATACAATCAAGGGCTGAACAAACCATAACTAAGAGAGAGAGAGAGAGGACAATGACTTAATAAATAGATAAATGCAATGGAAACAGGCAGAAGGATGATTACAATAACTTAAGCCACATAATTTGCAATGAACTGGTGAAAAACAAAAGAATTATCTCAGTAATAATATGAAAAAAGATTCAAAAATTTACATAAGAGAAATTCAGGCTAGCATAATTGTAAATATCAGGAATAGAATAAGAAGATGATTAAAAAAACAAGACAATTATCTCAGTAATAATGTGAAAGAATAAAAAAGTAATAGCAATAAGACTTAGGAAATTTTACCTAAGAGGAATTCAGACTGGCATAATAGTTAAATTCAGAAATAGAAGAAGAAACTTTAACCGTCATGGATTAAGATGACATGAGCAATGCAGTTATTTAGAATTGATGTACTAGATAGTCCCTTACATCAATAGGAGGGTTTAGAAGTTCAATCCCATTGGTTATCTGACCATACGGTTCCATCAGATCAACCACATTCTGCAGATCTTCTTTAGTCAATGTCAGTCCAAGATGATTCACCAGCAATTTGCTTAGTTTCTTCACTATTTTGGTTTCCCGCACCCACTTAGGGACATTATCACTAAAAGTCTGCAAAACAATAAAAGTTATGCTTCATTTAGAAAAAATTAATTTTAAAAAAAAAAAAAAAATATCTGAATATGCATTAGACACATGCATTAAGCAAGTTTAAACAAACTTCCCCAAAGAAAGAAAAAGAAAATTAAACAATATATGACATATACCTAAATTAAATGTGTGGATGCAAAAAAATTATAAGAGCGAGCTGAAGCAAGCATGCAACAATTAACATGATAAAGTTACATTTGTATTTGATATTAAGTCAGGCCAGATCAATGTAAACAATCATAGCTAACAGAGCAGCTGATAACAAAGAGGATCTGATTAGTTGTACGGACCATCAGATAATATTGTCAATGACATCAGTTATACATCTATCACAATTTAAAGGCAGCTTAGCTCATGTTGACTAAATAACATATTTCATATTGCAAGCTCAAATTAAATTAAAAATATCTGGGTTCTTGATTTTGCCACTGTAGCACATTTCCAGTGTTAAAGAAGCATATATACAAATTGTAACTAAGGTGAGACATAATTTTCATAAAGCCCCATCATTGTGCTAAAGCAGGCAAAGCTTTTAGCTTGCATGACTTCTTACTGAAAACTGGCCAGGTCCAAAGCCCAAGTTTATTCCATTTCAATTATATATAGATTTACTTTCAGTTAGCCAAGCTCATTTATTTAGGCTGGATTAATTCAAATTTGCTAGCTTCACTTATGTAATATTTGCCAGTGACAACATTAGGAAATTGCATAACTTATTGACCCAAAGCTATAAGTCTACATATAGTGACAAAGGGCATTGACGGGTTTACATAATGGGACCCTTTGCCTCCCTTGTTGCTAAGCCTTTTGGTCAATGTACTCAGTAACATCAAGCGAGATGTAAACTTTCCTCTCTCTTTTTATCAGAAAACAAAGATAAAAGGATTTCCCCGCCAGCTAGCAGATGATACTGTTCTTGATCCAGTGAAAGCAAAATCCTTGGCTTGAGAACTGTTATTCATGTGTCTATAACCAAGTCTACACTCAAAATCAACTTGTCCAAGAGTCTAATTGCCATGTTGGCAATACCAATTGTGAGCAAACCCTTTAAATATCCTAGTCTCCCCTTGCTGAAGAAACCTGGCTTTATGAGACCCTATTGTTGAGGAAGTATCCCACCATGCCAACACACCCACATTGTCCTCCCTCAGCCAGAAAGTCCATTACCAAGTTTTGGTCCCACTAAAGCAGGGTCCTAGGAAGGAAGATTGGATAAAGTCCTAACCTTTGGAACTTTGACATGAAGTGGCTGCTGTGAAGATCAACCCCCGCATTTTTTTTAGCTGAAATCTGTGTTTCCAGTGGTCCCATTTGATTAGCAGAAATTATATAGAGTTCTGTTGTAGATTTCATTGATTCCTATTCTTTCTGATTGTAATTCTTCATTCTTGTAATTTTGTGGCAGAGCTTTTTGTAAACATCTTGTTAGCAATGGGTTGTCAATTTATTATTTACGTACACATCTATTCTTTCCAATTGTAATTCTTCATTCTTGTAGTTTTGTAGCAGAGCTTTGTCTTGATGTCAAAAATTGATACCTCCATTAATGCAGGAGCATAACTAAAAGTTATTTCAATATTTCATTTTATATTTTCCATGGATAATTTCAAATTGTAACAAATTGTAATGTAGTTATTTGTTTAGTTTGGATTGGTATCTGAGTTGGTTAGGATTAGTTGTTCATCATTATCATTTGTTTAGGATTATCGGATTAGCATTTGAAATTGTTTAGGATTATCAGATTAGTATTTGAAATTGTTTAAGATTTGTTTAGGAGAGTTTATCCTTATCTTTGTGATTCCTGGAAGCTGCATATAAAGTTCCGGATGATTTCTTTTGTATGGACAGACTATGATTATTATTATTGAGATTATTTGCAGAGATTGCATTGTGTTTGTTTGGTGGTGAATCCAAACACCTTAGGTGGGAAACCTAAGGTCTACAGTGGGACTAATCTAAGTGGGAAGCTTAGGTTGTCCTACATCAACTTGGTATCAAACCTAAGAGCATTAGCATCGGTGGTGCTAAAAAACAATATTGCTATTTTTAGCACCACCAATCACAAAAATGGGGCTGCAATAGTAGAGCTATAGCTAAAAAATTTAGCTTCTCAGCTACAGTGCACAACTATTTTTGGCTGTGCACTGTAGCTCAAAGGTAAACCCATATAATAATATTTTATTCTCCATCCTATATTTTAATTAAAAACTATGTTTTCTCTCTCTTACTTTTTTTTCTCTTTCATGAGTTTCATCACCTCACTTCACCTCATCGTGTCCTTCAGTCCTTCTTCCTTACTTTTTTCTTTTTCTTCTCTTTCTTCGCCTCACCATGTCTTCTCCCTCTGCTTTGGTTGATCTAGCAAAACCCACAAAGCTCTATACCACCAAAGAAAAAAGAAAAACCCATTTTTGAGTTTTGACCCAAAAGACAGAGATATAGAAGATTAATTGAGAATGGGTTACTTGGTTTTGTGGCTATTTGTGGTGGTTTTTGAGATGGGTTTATGGTGGTTTTTGAGGTGGGTTTGTGGTGATGGTGGTTTTTTTTTTTTTTTTTTTTAATCATAGTTCCGATGGTTTGGTTGTGGTTATGGCAGTGGGTGGCTGTGGCTGGGTTGGGTTGGTGGTTGTGATATGGGGGTTGTGGGTTTGTGGTTTGGTTTTGGCCGGAAGTTCCAATTTATGGGTGGCAATGGTGGTTATAGGTTTGGCGATGGCTAGTGTTGGCTATTGGTTTGCTGGGTTTGTGGGTTTGTTCATGGTTGTTCTTCCTTCAAAGAAAGAGAGAGAGATGGAGAATAAAAAAATAACAAAGAAATAATATTTAAATGAAGAGGTTAAAAAAATAGAACCACTGATGTTAGATGTTTTGTAAAGTAAGAAGGTAAAATAGATAAAGTGACTTTTTGTGGTGCCAAATAGCTAAATAAAATAGCACTACTATTGTGGATGCTCTTAGGTTCTACGGTGGGACTAATCTAAGTGGGAAGCCTAGGTTGTCCTACATCAACTTGGTATCAGAGCTCAACCCGATCACCCCCTTTTAGCAACCCAAAACCACGTTTGACCAGCCCAAACCCACACCAACCAATAGTACAACCCACGATCATCAACACTCTAAGTATGTCTCACAAGATCTTTGCAATTACCACCAATCAAGCCATCTCTGCTCAGAAACAAAGAACCCAAATTCCACCACAAAACCCACAAAACCTGTAATCCCAACATTCTTCCCAATGCAAGGCTCTGAAACTTAGAACCCTATTCCCTTCAAAACAAAATCAATAACCCATCACAGAAACTCTCACACCCCAAACCCATTTTCGACCCAACCCATACAAAACCACAGATTCAGATATGCAAAACCCACACTGCCAGGTCCAAAATACAAGAAGCCATCACTAATCTCTCCATGCCACTACTCGCAAGCACCAATCTCCACCTTTGAGCATTGATGACAGCCATCGCCCATGAGTCCATGCCGCCTCTTCTCCGACGAATCCAGCGCCGCCCTCCATGATATTTTTTTCTCTGTGTTACTTGTTTAGTTTCCTCTAAAGCCTTAGTTTCTTTTAGCTTAATTTTCTGTCTCTAGCGTTTTAAGTTGTAGTTGTTCTTGAATATTGTTATTTAAAAAAAAAAAAGGTCAAAAATAGAATGTTCCAGCAGATACATGAGGAGTCCATAGTCCACCTCTTTTGCTTCAGCCAAGTGACCCATGTCCAGGGCAGCACCAGGTCACTAAACCAGCCCAATCAAGGTCCAACACTTATTGCTCCAGCCGTGGAAATCATGTCCACTAAATGTACATTTCAAATTGTTGAAAATCTATTCCTGTGAATCATGGTAGTCTTAGAAGCGCCAATATTTGATGGATGTCCAGATCCATGGACCCTCATCAATTCGCTAGATGAGATGGGTCAATTCTTTGATCAAATATGTCTACCAGATGCTAATAAAGTTAGGTTTGCCAGGTTGAAATTGAGAAGTAAAGCTAGAGACTTTTGGCGTAGTACCGAGAATCATCGCAAAGGAAGGAGCAAGCCTGCCATAACTGATTGGAATGAAATGAAACAAATACTTAGAGAGAAATATGTTCCCCAATGCTATCAAGAGAATTATCAACCTCAATCCTCTCATGGGAATTTTCTACACCACAAAGACAGTATTCAGCAAGAAAACACCTCATCCTTCCGTCAAGAACTCACCGCCATAGCTCAAGACTTAAGAAAAATAATAAAGGTTTTGCTAGACTCTTGTACTCAGAAAAAGGATGCTCAGGTTCCACCAAAGACAAATGTTGAAATAGAGGTACAAGTGCCAATAGATGATGTTTCAACATTCATGCAGCAAGAAGAACCTATTATAGAGTCTACACAAGAAGAGAAATCTCAACAAGTAAGCGAAGATTTAGAGGGTGCACTTGATGTGGAGGTTGATTCTGATGAAAGTGCTACTGAGCCTTTCATGATCCATGAGGTTGATGAACATCTACAGGTTGTTGAAGTCCAAAAGGTTAATACTATGGTTCAAGATAAAATTGTGTCTGTTCAACGCATTGATTTTGTGTTTCCAGAGGAGTTCTATGGTGTCGTGGAATTGAAGGTTATTCTACTCTCAGTGCTTCCTAGAGTGATTTCTGATCTAAAGGAAGTATTAAGCACCAAAGTCCTAATTCTTCATCACTACAAAACTCGAGGTCGAGTTTTCTTAAACCAGGGGAGTATAATGCAGGAGCATAACCAAAAGTTATTTCAATATTTCATTTTAGATTTTCCGTGAATAATTTCAGATTGTAACATAGTCATTTGTTTTGTTTGGATTGGTATCTGAGTTGGTAAGGATTAGTTGTTCATCATTATCATTTGTTTAGGATTATCGGATTAATATTTGAAATTGTTTAGGATTATCAGATTAGTATTTGAAATTGTTTAGGATTTGTTTAGAAGAGTTTATCCTTATCTTTGTGATTCCTGGAAGCTGCATATAAAGCTCCGGATCATTTCTTTTGTATGGACAAACTATGATTATTATTATTGAGATTATTTGTAGAGATTGCATTATGTTTGTTTGGTGGTGAATCCAAACACCTTAGGTGGGAAGCCTAAGGTCTATGGTGGGACTAATCTAGATGGGAAGCCTAGGTTGTCCTACATCATCCATCCATCGAAGGTGCAATTATTCCTGTACCTCCATATCAGTCACAATAGCATAAAGGGGCTACAGTCCAAACAAAGGAGCTACAAATCAGGAAAATTATTCCACACAACATACAAAATAAATCATTTTAGTTTTGAAAGGAAAAATACAATGTTTACAAGAAGTATAATTCAATTTTGAAAAAACAGATTTTAATCCGTAATCCGTTTCCCAAGCCTCATTTGAGTAGCATTAAACAACATAAGAGAAGAACTAAACACTCCATTAATCATGTGAAACCTCAAAACCCCTAGAATCATCCAAATGATTAACATGCATGCCTGGCAACAGATAAAAGCATCATTTGAGTAGCATTAAACAAGATAAGAGAAGAACTAAACACTCCATTAATCATGTGAAACCTCAAAACCCCTAGATTCATCCAAATGATTAACATGCATACATGGCAACAGATAAAAGCATCAGCAATTTCTTACCGCAAACCAACTACAGTAGCTCATTAGCTCATCCGTATCAAGAAATTTGCTCCTAAAAGCACTACCTTCCAAGGCCACAGGAACAAGTTTTAGTTCTATGGGCCGCAAAAGTGCAGTCTTCTCAGCAACCTGAAGGCAGAGAATCTTGATGTATCAAGAGAAAATAACTAGAGAACTTTTCAATCAAAAAAATAAATATATAAATAAATAAGGAGGAATAGTATAGTAGACACTGCAGGTCAAGATTGTAATGATCTGCTATCCAAGAGGAATAGTTATTGACCATGGATGGCAAAAGAAAACTATGAGGCACTTTGCAAATGAATTACAACACCCCTTGTAATAAATAAACTCCTAGAGGTAACAAAAAATTCTCATGATTAACTAAGGGTTGATAAATTACAGTATCTAAAAGAATAATTCCCAGGATTAAACCAAGGATTCATAAAGTACAGTGTCTAAAGAGTTATTCATTTAATGTACCAAAACATAAAAGGAACAACATATAGACGATAACAGTTGACAGCCAAATAACTTTGCAGATATATGTTATGACAATATGCAGCAGAGTTGAACAAGGAAACAGACACTACCATCTTAACCAACTTGTCTAAGATCAATTGACACAATTTCACTGATCTCAATGACAACATGAATGCTAATGTAAATAACCCATGAAACTGATAAGGCAATCACCTTAATCCAGTCTACAAAATCAATTAGGTCATTATCCATGGTTTCTTTTGCAGCATTGTGTAATATCTTTTCCCTCTCTGCTTGAGTTGGCCTTTGAAGATGAAATACTCTATCCATCCTACCAGGTCGCTGTAAGGCCGCATCAATTTGCTTGAGATTTCTCGTAGTAGCCATCAAAACAACCCCATCTTGTTTCTCAAACCTGCAACATATCATGATATAAATTGGGAATGTACAAGATGCAGACTGCTCCATTACTACTGATACAAAAGTTTCAAGTTTATTATCAAACTATATTGCAAAAAAATGAACTATGTTCAAGGCCAAAAGATTTAATGTTCACTTTTAGAGGCAAGGGAACACAAATCATATGGCTAAATGAAATTCTTATTTCCAAATACTCATTTAGTTCATTCTTGAATAGTAACTAATATGACAATGACATACAGCAACATGTGAAATTGAAGCAGCCACCAACTATGTATTTTCCTCAACATGAAGATGTATGAAGCAATTATAGCATACACTGAAATTTTAAACATAGGTTTTAACAAGAAGCAGATAGGAAGTCCTTATAAATAAGGTTTAGAATAAATCCTGGAACCAAAAAAACAAAACAGGGAAAACAGATAGGCCATTTTAGAAATCATACAGTAAGACATACCATTTTTTTTTGGGGGGGGGGGGGGGTTAGGAGGATTGTTACCAATGAACAGAAAAAGGAGACAATACCCATCGAGTTCCACAAGAAGTTGATTAATGAAAGACTCATGATCCTGATTTTTAGTGTGAATGAACTGCCCACGTACACCAGCAAAGAGGTCGAAATCCTCCACAAATATGATAACAGGTGCCTAGAAGTGAGATTATGCAACTAGAAAAAGTTAGATAATAAGAAATGGAAAACTGGTCTGTTTCATTCAAGGATAAAAAAATCTAAGAATTCAAATTAAGCTCCCAAACTAAAAATAAAAAAATAAAAAAAACAAATAAATAAATAACAAACAAACAAACAAGAAGAAGAAGAAGGAAAACTATGATTTCAACATCATTTAGTGTACGTAGTAAATATTCTCTAAGGAACCCAAAAGCTTAAGCTAGTAGGCAGAAAGGCCCAACTAGTACATAAACCTATAACCAATCTCACAACCAACAACAAAGCCAGCAACAGATGCAAATGGGCCAAGCATTAAGAGACCAAAAAAACCATGCTCTACTACATGTTAGAGAATTCAACCCAAAAGCTTAAGTTAGTAAGTGGACAGACCCAACATGTACATAAAACCCACAACCAACCCTAAATCTGAACAATTTCTGATTCTTTCTTTAACGCCATTAAGTGCAAGATGATAAAGGCCAATTGCCTTAATTTATTGATAGGGCCAAAATAATAATATAACATATTTACTTAATTGTTATCAATGATATACGGGCAAATTACATGACCACATAATAACACAACTAATAATAAGCTAATAGTCTTCAGACCAAAAAGGGTGAAGTCATGTGTTCAATCTCATTCGAATATGTGCAAAATATCTGCCCACAAAAAATAACAATAGTAACAACAAAGTTGCTTAAGAGATTCATTCTCCATTTTTGAAAAATAAACAAAGGCTTGCCAATGAGCTTTAGCTCAATTGGCACCTCCTCCCCTTGTAATTACTAGGAGGAGGGTGAGGTTGTGGGTTCAAGACCCACCAGGTGCGTGTGTAACTTACCGATCAAAAAATAATAATAAAAATAAAAATAAACAAAAGCTTCATTCCAAAATTTTGCATCCTATGTGGGCCAAGGTTCTTCATTTCAACTTCATGTTTCATGAATTGAATAAACTGAAAAAAAAAAAAGTTTAACAAAAAACTTACTCATAGAAAAAATAATTTCAAAAAAGATCCAAAACAAAAATGATATCTAAAAATCATTTGATAATAATGATACATCTTATAAATAAAATGAAACCCCCGTAATTAGAAAACTTACCATCACAAAATGCAAATTTAGATCTTGTCTTAAGACAGAAAATTATGATTCACATTACTTTCAGCTTCTTGTAATTTTTACATTTCTAGAAATATAGAAAATTGGAAAGCTGTATATTTAACAAAAGTAAAAATAAAAAATTTGACATGCATATTCAAAGCTATGCTTCACAGAAATTGATCCCACACCTTTGAGGGTGGGAAAAATATTCCCTGATATATTAAATTCAATTTGACTGACTTAACTAAAGCATCTGAAAATTTATCTCCCATGATTAGACCCAAACACTATATCTACAAACTACACAACAGTTTTGAGCCCAGATTGTTGCCTTAACTCACACATGATCGTGCAGATATTCTATAATAACTTTTTCTGGAGAGAGGCAGGGAGGGAGAAAAGAAAAGCCAGCAAAATGCATGCGTGTCATATGAAGTTTAATTCCTACTTGTATAATCTAAAAGGAAAGAATGAAGTTAACATGAAAGTTTAAGAAAGACAACCAAATCCCGTGCTGTTTGAAACAGTTCCCTAACATTCGATGCACTTTGGCCAACCCAGAGTCCAGCCTCCAACTGTTGGGCTTCAACTTTAACGACAGGCACCTTAGCTTCTGCAGCTATAGCCAATGCTAGAGATGTCTTTCCTGTTCCCCTCTCACCTACAATAAGAACTCCCTGCAACATAAGCATGAACTGCCTGAGAAGCTGATCATCCCACATCTCACACGTATATCTGCCTTTGAAACTTGTCCAAAACTAAATCTTAGCTTACAGCACCAACAAACATGCTCACATCATTTAGGGCATATGGCTTAAGTTAAATGCAAAACAAAAGCATTTCAGAACCAAAAAGAAACAATAATTTAAAATTTCAAAAAATAAAAGATCTAGAGAAAAACATTTACAAACTCTGACACAACTAAGTAGCTAAGGGATCTCCAAAGGACCCCCACAATCTCAACCTTGCCATAGAATCAAGGTGTTCAAACCTTTCTGTTAAACAGTTTTTGGTGCTATGGATGCCAAGAGCCTTGTAGCTCAACTAGAAACCTCCAACAAAGACTTCCATTCAAATTCTACCTCCCCATTGTATCTATAGGAAAAAGAAAAAGTTTTGGGTTCTATGGAACTTTGAGGAACGTTGGAACATTTTTTTTTTTTTTTTTTTTTTTGATAGGTAAAAAATTAGTAATTAGAGGAACAAAGGAACATTTGAAAAGCAGAGAAAAATATCCCTTGAAAACATCATAGCATACAACGAAAAATTTTAAAAATAGTAATAATAATGGCTGCATGATACCTAGTCAACTGTGAGCACAGTGTGCAATTATTAGAACAAACTCATGTGGTTATATATTTGGTATTTAGAACTTAAGTAACAGAAATGTCTATTAAAAAATATAACTATGGTTTATTTATACATAGAAGTTAAAGAAATGTTTTTTTTTATAAGAAAAAAAATTTTAAACAAGGATAATGATAAAAGGATAGCTGATACATACCAAATGGTGTCCCTCCCCTATAAGTAAGTTCACACGTTCAAACCCATCTTAGTAAACCTTTTTTTTATTTTAATAAAAAAGAGTTATAATGAAGAACATACAAAACACGCACACGCTCGTGCCCACACACACACATTATTTGCATGATAACATACCCGAGGTGCACGGGCACCCATTTCTTGGAATGCTCTAGGATTTTGTAGAAATGCTACAACTTCATTGATTTCCTCTCTCATGGACTCAACACTAGCAAAGTCCTTCAATGGTATAGGCGGATTCTTCACCCTCTGCAAACAATCTATGGATCAGAAGATTTCTGTTTTAAAAATTCTTCTGATCTTAACAGAAGCTTTTTAAGTGTAAAGTGTGAACCTTCATTCCATCAAAAGCAGTCCTTATGGGATCAAAGCCAGCTTTTTTCTTATCTTTGATTCCCTTCACCCTATACTTTAGATAGGTTTTCTGCAAGATAAAACAGAAATGATGATTTAATTTAGTCAACTGCACCTAAAGGTCCTGAAAAGGGAAGATGCACTACAGTGCAGAATATCAAACCACAAAGTACATATTATTACTTTTAGCTCAGTAAAGAGTTGGCTGTCCTGGAAAAATTAATCCTTCGATGGCCATCCAAGTGTCAACCATATCCAAAAAATATCCTTTCAGCAGGCAAACTTAAGTCAAACTAAGATAGCAGCTACCAAGCTATCTCGTTCTGTGGTAGAATAGATTTCTTCAAGGCTCCAATCAAAATTGTGCCCAATACACATTATATATCACATAGAGCACTTGGGATGATATTAACTTAACACAAATTATCTTTGGGATTTTAAGAAAGTCTAGCAACATGACATTCCCATGGTATGATATAAAAAAAATCGTATAAGCAAATTTGACAAAAAGAAATGTTGAGTTTGCAGTCGACCATTAAGGTGAACAATGTGAGACAATTCAAAATGGGATTATAAGATGAGGCATTACGTGATTCATTTTACCAAAATAAAAAAATTGATATTTATTGGGTTTAAAGTTTAATTATGGACTTCAACATGGGGCAACATGTTGCAAAACCACAGCACAGAACTTTCATGCGAAAAGTCAGCCCAAGAGAAATGCAAATATCATAGCCACAAAAAACTCTCCCAAAACATAGTAATTATCATGAAGACAATATTGACAAGGAGAGATAGGATCCTACATGTGGAAAACTTAAGTCGGTTACCTATTTGAGTGTTCTTGGTGTGGGAGGAAATCTATTCATTGTTGAATAAGATATTCCTCATCCATCAAACAAAAATAGTTAAAGTCTTAGATATAGGCATTATTCTTATGCATAAGGTGCTTTGGCCCAAGAGGTCCTCCCATACAAGGAGATGATAAGACTCTTAGAAGAACAAGGAGTAGGTTCCTTTGAAGAGTAGTTTGATCATTCTTTTGGGTTTTAAAGATAGCCACATATGTGAGTTGAAAGTTTGTCCATTGTTTGACAAAGGGAGCACCACTAAATATATTGGCTCTATCAGGTTTTTGAGAGGCAATTCTGTAAGTTGGTATTGAGAGTCCATCATGAGAGTAATGGGATTTAGGTTAGTTTATGTTCGTTAGTTTTATTTGAGAGTATGTGAGTACAGTTTGTGAGAGTTGGTGATGTAGTTAGAATTTGTATAGCTAATAATGGATTTTAGTTGGCATTGTATGTGGATAGGCATGAAGTTGTGAGGCAAGAGCATCTGAGCCCAAAGCAAAGAAGGTCCAATAAATTATTTCATCTAGCCCGTAGTTATTATAAGACTAGTCTTTTACTTCCCTGTGTTATTGTTTTATTTATTATTATTTCTTGAGCTATATGAGCCTCAAATTTGATATTTGATTGTTCCAATCTCAATCCTATTATCTTTCTTTTTTTTTGATAGGTAAGAAAGATGTATATTCAAAAAACTGCTAAATGCAAAGTAGCACCAGCATATCCAAAGTACAAAAAAAGATGGAAAAGCAAAAACATAAAAAAGCACTAATTACAAAGAAGAAGAGAGCTAAGGAACAAAGGAAGAGAATCACTAGATGTGAGTCCCCAAGCCCTACCACAATCAAAAAGGGAACCAGAAAAGAGAGCAAGTAGTTGGTCATCGAATCTATCCAAATCCTCAAATGTCCGCCGATTGCGTTCCCTCCAAATTCACCACATCAAATAAGACGGAACTAAATTCCATATGTGAGATGAATGCTTCTCCAACCAATTCCACCAACCAAATAGAAAATTTGACACCGTACATGAGGGGACCCATGAAATCCCAAAAATTCTAAAGACAAAGCACCACAGCCGATAAGCCTTTCGCCCTTTCCACAATGTAACAACAAATGATCCACTACCTTCCCACAACAACAACACATAATGCACCAGTGAACGAAGTCAAAGCCCCTAAGCCGCAAGTTATCTCCCATGAGAATCCTATCCCATGCGGCTATCCAAACAAAGAAAGAGACACGCCGAGGTGCCTTAACCTTCCAAATACCTTTCCATGGAAAAGCAACGGAGAAAGAACCATGTAACTTATGATAATACGAGCGGATAGTAAAATTCCCGTTCTTTGTCAACTTCCATCTCATACGATCACCATCAGTCACTAAAGGTAAATTGGATGTCAAGAATCGAAAGAAATCATCCACCACATCTGCCTCCCAATCATTAGGACCCCGAATGAAACGAACATCCCAAGTTCTCCTATCCCCCACTCCTTGACATATCAAAGATGATTCTACGAAAGTCTCTCTGCTTGTAGCAAAATTGTACAAGACCGGAAAAGCCAAATGGAGAGGAAGAACTTAGGTACAATTCCTTTAGTACAATGCATTAGGTTCTTCAATTAAAAATTCAAACACGTGTTTGCATTGACTAATAAAGCACAAGCAATATTATCTTTTCCAAGGACAATTAAATTTTATACAACTACGTGTTGGGGAACTTAATGTACTGCACCTTAGAAACCATAATTAAGTTTTACTTTTACCCTTATCTTTTTATTTTCTTTAATCTTGTTTGTTGCTAGAATTTCTTCTCAACCCTTCTTCTAGACTAGACCTAAGTTCTCTTCACCGCATCAAGTGGTATCATCATAATACAAGATCCTAGATCTAAGCAACAAAATTTAGATTTGAGTCAAAGGCTGCAACTTTAAGCTATGGTTGGCCATTGTAGGGGTCGTGGGAGTAGGGGGCCTAGGGGTGATCAAGGTCATTAGATAAAGATGGATGAGATGAGGCATATTATTGAAAAATTGTCAGGAGCTGTACAAGTTCTCCAAAGACAGTAACCAACAGGAGCCCATATGAAGACTCTAAAAGGCGACCGCGAGCCCTAGTATGTGCATGTGCATGTGCCTCTAACTAATTTTCCCTCCCTTTTTCAAATACTTCAACAAGCTTAGCAGATGCAGATCTAGCCACAACAACCACAAGGGACATGTGAAATGTAGCCCTTTGGCTTGGCATACCTTGTGCCATGTCGCTCCCACATGCCACATCACCATGCCATGTCAACATCTTCAATGCATTGCATTAGACTGTTGCATCAGTGATATGGTACTAGTGCATTTGAGTTGTGAAGGGTTTCCTAAAAGGACTTAACACAAGCTCAAGTCAAGGAAGTTTGGGCCACGTAAGGTGTTGAAGAAGATTAACTCAAATGCTTATTTGCAAATCATCCCAATCATTAATGTCTTTGGTTTATATTCATTTGATGGGCTCGGTGGAGAGACTGAAGCTGCTGAAAAACAAAGGGAACAACTAGCTAAAGTTTAAATTTTTCCCAACCTTGAGGAATTGATGCAGGAGCATCTAAGATGAAGGGCTAGGATTTTAGAGTTACTAACAGCAATTATAAAAAAAATAGCCTCTTTGAGTTCAAGTAGGCAATATTTTCTTATCTGTTTCATGGAATTTCATTTAATGCATTCTCTTTCAAATAAAAATGAACAATTTTCCAAAATTATCCTCCTCAAATTTAAACTCTTGTGAAAGAGGATGATTGACCCTTTCAATAAAGTAAAAGGTAAGTTAGGAAATTTATTTATTGACTTTTCAAAGAGTACTACATTTACATCCCAAAATGGAATAAAGGACTAACAATTTGGGACAAAGGGAGTATTTGATTGTTACAATTTGAATTCTATTTATCTCTCCTTAGCCCTTTTCAAGACTAGACCTAGTTCTCGTCACCGCATCAAGTTGGTTGAACAACATTGACCCTTGTGTCTTGTGTGGATTTTTTAATTTTTTGTTTCTGAATATGTTCCCACTATCACCAAATTACAGCAAATTGGTATCAATCCTACAGCTATCACAACATACTTACAGCTCAGGCAACACTATAATTCTAAAATAAGAATTAGATACAAGGTTAATAATTGAAAAGGGCAAAGACAATACCACTCTCTGCAGCTTCCGCAAATTTGGGTTTTCACGCCAAGGCCCATAACCAAGAAGTGGTGGAATTTTTCTATTCATAAACTGGATGATATAAAACAAAACATATCCATATATAAAGCTTCTAATCAAAAACCATAGAAACCATTGGGTGTCATCTCTTTTTCGGGATATGAAATTCCTTTCTGCCTCAGACTGCCATTTCAAGTACCATGTTGAGCCAACGGCTTGATCTATTTCCTCTGGCCATGCCATCCCCAACTGCATCCTTACCTGAAATAGAACAAGAATTACGGGACATAATAATAACAATAGCAATAACAACAAGAACAATAAGACTAGAACTAAGTGTCTAAAGTGTCGTCAGTCAAAAGAATTAATACCGGGTAAGGGATTATAAAATCCACAATAGGAAACACAACCATCATCATTATGTCATCATTTATATTTCTAATTTCCTCAAAAACCCGGTCCCTTGCATACAATACAATTCTAGTCTTCCGCAACCCATTCAAGCATTGATGAGACAGCCTTAGAGTCAAGAGAAACTGTTGACGGAAGTCCAGCTCTGAAAAAGGGATCCACATCAGGTGAACAGTAGTTGGAATACCACAGGCAAGCATTTTCATATATAGCCCATCAAACCCTCCAAATTCCTCGAATAGCACTTCAAACTCCTGGAATGAGGATGCAAATATTAAAAGCATACAGATATAACTCAGAGAAAAATAAAACAGAGAATACACATGTTAAACCTTAATGTCAAGGTAATATTCCTTGTCATCTCCTTTTAGTGCAATATACATAGCAGCCCAATCATGCCTAATCCGGGCATGTTCCACTAGTTTCTTGGACACAGCATATGGAACAGCTACCGGATCCATTTCCCACCTATTTTTCTCTTCATCATACCAGGTCTTTGACACCACTCTATCTCGGTCCAGCAGAATACGTTCCTAATGAACATTTGCAAAATGGTGAATAACAAAAAATACTTCAAAATAATTGCAAGAACTCACGTATCACAAAAATATGGCTTGAAAGAACATTACTTCCCATCAAATGTTCAAATGTATCTGAGAATATAATATATATATAGGGGGTTTATTAAATGCCAAGAAAATAGTTAAAAGGTTAAGTCTAGTTCACATCAATTTTAAATGCTCAACGGAGATCCTCAAGACTAATAGACAATCAAATATTTGATCAAACACACCCCCTATGTTTTAGAACCCCAATAAAAATAAATAAATAAACATAAAACTATACAAGGTTTCGTTTTGATATCAGGGTGATATGGCAAATACCAAAAAGAAAATTTAATGAAAGGGAGCATCTTAAAGTAATAGAAAGAACTTAATAGCAGATATGAGAACAAAATCCATTATTGACAAATTAAAGCAATCCAATGAGGTTGAATGCTTAAATTTATAAAATCTGAGCGAGGCTTTCGATTAGAGGTGTGAGTTATGTGAGCAAATGTTAACTTAATTTCTTGTTCCAAAATACTTGTTAGACGATCCCTCAGGAAAGAGAATGTGATATGAAATAACAAGATCCACTACTATTCATAACATCAACAACCTCCCATTTCCGAATAAAGGATGAAATAACAAAATCATTATAAACAAGAGCATGTGCTTCCTCCTGATTCACTACAGCAAATTCAATGTGAAAAGATACCTGTCTTTGCGCCACATACTGTTTACCAAAGTCAACATTTTCTAACAAATTTCTTTTTAAGTCTGCCTTGGCCTCTTCACGCCACTTCTTCCAACCATGGTATAAATGGAGGCCCATAGCCTTGGGAACCACAACTTCCTTATCTCCAAACATCCACTTCAACTCAACTTCTGGAAAACCCTTCACCACTTCCTCTTCAGGTGTGTTTACAACAAAACGC
The DNA here is from genome assembly GCA_019022515.1 of Quercus aquifolioides. Classification (NCBI taxonomy): domain Eukaryota; kingdom Viridiplantae; phylum Streptophyta; class Magnoliopsida; order Fagales; family Fagaceae; genus Quercus; species Quercus aquifolioides. Next base: position 159,165 of record JAFHAW010000290.1, read on the forward strand.
TTTTCATCACCAAACTTCTTCATATTTTTTCTTATACGAGCTTCCAGACTTCTTTGTAGCTTCCTTGAATCTGCAAGACCTTGTTTTATACGTTGCGCAAATTCCATTGACTCTTGATCAATGAAAGGCCCAAGATCTTCGCGCTCCAAGATACTAGGCAGAATCATTTGCTCCAAATGTTTTCTCCGTGCGCTTTCTAAATCTCTCTGAATATCAGACTTTGAAAGTTTGGAAAGTGGCCTTTTTGGCAAACTGCAACCACATAGCACCCAACGCTAAAATAAAGAGATGAATCCCAAATTTTGAAGATAAATTTCATCAACACTACCAACATCAACTAAATAATAAAAATTTGAGAAGCATGGCAGGAGCTAATCATAGTAAGTCGAATGCAAAACTACTGACTCAATTGTGATAAAGAATAGTTACTTTCAACATCATATCACACCAATAAACATTTTCATCCCTCCAAAATTAACAAAAACTAATGCGCATAATTAAGTTCCCCCAGAAGAGATGCCCTCTCCAAAGAAAAAGTAAAAAATTAATAATAGTAAGTAGAGAACTACTAAATACCATCAGCCAATTGTCTGGTTTCTCCTTTTTGACAAAATTTCAACAACCAATTTGTGGTCTATACCATAGCTTAGAAAAACAATTGGATAACAAAAACTTACAGAAGTACCATAAAAAATATCAAAGCCCAAAAGTGAATAATCAAAGCAAATACTGACCATCTTCTCCTTCTTCTTTTTTGGTAAGTACTCATACTGGCTTCCAATTGCAAATCTAATAATCTAACTCTACATTACCAATGAAATTTTACAGCACCAATGATTATATGCTAAAAATTACATTACAGAAGTTTTCACTAATTAGCCTTGATTCTGGCCACAGTTAAAATGCAATTCCCACAATCTTATTCTGGCCAATGCATTCATATTTTGTCATATAAACTAGAGCTTGAAAACACACCATTACAAGAGACAACACATTATAATCCCACAGTCAGTTTACTTCATAAGATTAGCATGTACACTAAAAAATACTTTCTTGAACCTTTTTAAGAAAATCCACTTTACATTCTTGAATACTGAGACCGAATTACATTCATACTAAAAATTGTCTTCTAGTTTTACCTGTCAGTACCCTTTTGCCTCATTTCCCGGGTAAACCTCCCCACCAACTGCTCGCATTCCCTCTCAATAAAACAAAGCTCTCTCACCCCAAAACTCATAGCCACTGTCTCCTTCCTCGCCATTTGATCCTCAATATCCCCAATCCTCTCCCAAACCACATTATACTCTTCTTCCAATCCCCTCAAACTCTCTTCCAACCTCTCCACCCCCACCCTCTCCTTCTTCTTCTCCTTCTCCGCCTTCCTCACCAATCTCTCATGCTCATTCTTGGCCTTCACCACCTCATCCACAATCTGATCCCCCCGCTTTTCGAACCCCTGTTTCTCTCTTCTCAACTCCCTCAACTCCGCATATAGCTCACTCATTATCCCCTTTTGCAACTCCTCTTTCTTCAACTTCACTGCCTCCCATGCCGCCTCCACTTCCTTTATCTCCCCATTCCCCCTCCTAACCTCCTCTATACTCCTCAATAGCACTGACACAGTCTCTAGCAACCTCCGAGTGTACTCTGAGTACTCGTGCCCCTTCGAACTCACTGAACTCAATCCCTCTTTCACATTCTGTTTTTTATCTATCCTAACTTCAGTAGCCACCGGAGCAGCAATTGCACACACTCTTAATCCCCGAATTGGAAAGAAACCAATAAAAATACAAAACAACGAGTACGCTATAGGCTTTGCAATGCATTGTAGTACACTTTTATCAAAATTCACATAATTTACAATCAAATTCACATTTTTCTTATCTGGGTATTGGAAATTTGAGCTGCTACAAATTTCTAGCACTGATTCATATTCTGGGCACTGGGAATTTGAGCTGCTAGAGGCTTCTGTAGCTGAATTTGCATCTGGGTTTTTGAATTTAGAGCCCCTGGAAGCTTCTGGGAAGGTAATGGAACTGAAATGGGTGGCAAATGGGAAGAAAGTTGTGGGTTTTATGAAGGATTTGGTGGGAGGTCTTTGGATTCTAATGCGGCGTTTACTGGTGAGTGAAGAAAAAGAAGGGGTTCCATATGGGGGTGGACATTGGGAGATGAAAGGATTGGTTGGGGGAAGTGAGAAGAGAATGGCTTCCATGAGAGAGAGAGAGAGAGAGACTATGGGAAGTTAATGCGTATAAGAGTAGTATCCATTTCAAGGTTTTGATCAGAGAGAGCGAGAGAGAGAGAGATTTAGAGAAGGGTTTAAGAAAGAACAGTGAGAGTGTGTGAGGACTGAGGTGAGGTTTTGAAAACTACAGAGAGATAGATAGATAGTGACCCAACCTCCAATCTAGTGGTTCCAAACCTGAAATCGCAATTTAAACTCACGATTTCGCTTTTCTTCTCTTTTTTGGGTAAAATTAAATATAGTAACTATTCCTAAGATTTGGGATAATACCAAGTCTTTTACTCTTTAAGCACAATTTGATCCTAAACTGCGTTAGGGACATTGCAAATTCTTTATTACTCTCTTCTTTCTCTTCTCTCGTCTTTCTCTAACTTACTCTATCTCAAACCTCTTTTCCTCTCTCAAACCCAAACCCTAAACCTATGGCAAAATTTGCTTAATAGTAACTTTTAAGAAAAATTTTAGGTGAATAACATGCGCTTGAACTTATTTAGTTAAGTAGACTGTTTTTGGAACTCAAGTTTGACAAACTCGAGTTCCAACCCAAAATCGAGTTTACCCAACACAAGATCCAACTAGTATAAGTTTGATGTGGAATTTAACATTTAAAAAAAATAAAAACATGTGTCCTGGTGGGTAAATTTTTTTTAAGTGAAACTCAAGTTTAGCAAACTCGAGTTCCAATTAATTTCAGCAACTACCCAATTGTCTCAAAATACAGATTACACCAGATTACATACACACAACTCACAGATCACAGCTCTCACCTGTCCCTACTCTCTCCCACGCCCAAACTCTCTGTCTTCACACCCAGCAACTTTCATTGATCATTCTACAAAATTAAAAGTTTCCTTCTTCTTCAATTTGTAGGTAAATATCCAAACATTTTTCAAAATTTTTTTTGTTAGACTTGGTTAATAGAAGTTTTCATTTGGTAGATATATATACACATACCACTTTTATAGTGTTTATGAGTAATGTGTTCTTTGTTCTTTGTAATGGGTTGTTCTTTGCAATGTGTAATGGGTTATTATTTGTAAGATATAATGGGTTTTAATTTCTAAAGGTTTCTGACCATATAAAAATTTGCTTGAGTATAAAAATTTGAATATTTATATTTGCTTGGAGACAGTATTTTATATTTGCTTGGTTAATTATACAATATTATCTTTAATAAAAATTTGCTTGAAAATTTCAAAAATATTATCTCCAATATTATTTTTGGTGGACCATATAATGTTATTTTTACTTGGTGAACCATACAATGTTGTTATATTTTATATTTGCTTGAAAATAATAAAATTTCAATTGTTTATAATTGTCCGGTGGACCATACAATGTTAGCTTTATATTTACTTGGAGACAATATTTTAAGGTTCATATAGGATAAAAGTGTTATATTTGTCACTAACTTTTAGTAAATTTATTTGATTATGAATAGGCTTGTAACGAGTTTAATTGATTTATATTTATATTATGGCAGGGAGCCCAACAATGATGTGACTCATGGAGTGATGTATGAAGGTTTTGTAAAAAGTTAGAGATTATTTAGCTAAAAAATGGTGGGAGTTCTATTTGAAGAAGTTGAAAAATAAAATTATGAAAGAGCTGGAATTGGACCGTCGGTTTTATGACATAAAAATTATATATCGTACTTCTCATGCAGTTTTTAGTGACCGCATTGTCTTCACGCCTGTTGAAATAAAAGGAGACAAGCATGTTAAAATTATGTTTGACAGGATAAACTTTACGCCCCAATTAAAAGCTAATGAGTTGTATATAAGTGTGGAGCCTCGTACAAAAGTTGGCTGTGAAGATGTGCAACAAACAATTTTGGAAGGTGGTGGAGGGGAAGAATTACAATCATTACATGCGGATGGTCATCCGACTCTTACCCCATGCACCACAGTTAGGGGTTATATACTATCATGTCACGAGACTCCAACTCCAATGGAGGTTTTTGGATTTAGTTATCAACATGAATATATTCAATCTCTAAAAGTGGAAGACGAGGTCGATGTTGGTCATGATAGAGATGAGTACAAAGAGATTATTAGGAGAGATAACTTCCACAAGTATGTTGATCACTAAGAAAATGTTGACAATATTCATAATAATGTTGTGGATGATGACGATGATCATGCTATGGAGTTTCATGATGACGATGATGTAGGCAATGATATAGGTGTGCAACGTGTTACGAATACAGTCCCTACCTACGAAGCTTATGGCCCGTCGTTCCATGCAAACACTTGGAATAATATAGTTGATCCTTCAAATGTTAAGATATCATTTTCATCAAGTTGGGTGCAGGGAATGAATTTTAGCAAAGGGTTGATTTTTCCTAATAAATAGGCGGTGAGGCAGGCATTAATAGTTTACCCTATGGACAACAACAAGAGTTATATAATTGAGTGGTCCAACCAACAGAGATTGTGTGTGAAGTACATGAATGAGTCATGTGCATGGAAAATCCGAGCATTCTCGCAACGGAAACTTAACGGACTATGAGCCATCACAGTACAACAGTCCACACACTTATCCATCAATTGGGATGAACAAAGATGGTAGAGATGGATTCGAATTTTCTTGCCAAAGAACTTCATAAATATGTACTTGAAGATCACACTACAAAATAAAGGATCTCCAAAACCTGATGAAGGAAAGGTTTCAGCACGAAATATCGTACTACAAAATATAGGATGCGAAACAAAAGGCCATTGCAAACATACATAGGAATTGGGAAGAATTGTACCAAAAGTTGCAGAAGTTGTTGTTGGCATATAAGGATAGCGATCTAGGTACACAAGTGTCTTATCGGTCGATCAACGAGGACACACCAGGTACTATTATATTCAAGTATGTGTTCAGGGCTTTCCTTCCATTGTCAGATTCACATATTGTAGGCAAGTAATTAGTATTGATGGAATTCATCTTAATGGAAAATATAAAGCCCCTCGCATCTATTTTATGCAATTCGCGATTGGTATTAATATCTTCGAATTGTTCCTGCTTTAGCCCAAATTGTCAGAGGACATGATCAAGTAGGTGGAACTCTACAAACCAAAAACATATAAGTGGAATTCTCGACCTCCACACATTACTTCCCTCGATGCGAAAATTTGGAGGAAAGCGACTTAATTCATCCGTATATGGCTCCCACTTAACCTACCGTAGCCACCAATAAAAGCAACCACGTTAAGCAATTTTTCCATAATTTGCATAAGTAGTACAATAATGGGCATTGAAATACTTTTTTATTATTATGATTATGATGGGTGTAATTTCAAAGACATAAATTAATATAGGCGGAAATGCACTTTTCGTCCCTATGTTTTGCCCTGATTCCCATTTTGGTCCCTATATTTTATTTTTACCATATTTAGTCCATATTTAGAAAAACACCATCCATTTTAGTCATTTCCGTCAGTGCCCTAACGGCAAAATCTTAGGTGACATACGGAACTATTAAAATAAAATAAAAATATTTTGGCATTAAAAAGTGCCACGTCATCATCTAAATTTAAAAACAAAATTAAAAATCAAAAATCACGTGAATTGAGATCTAAGTGTGTCTTAAACAAAAACAACAAGAACACAAACTTAGATTTAAGAACACAAACCCAGAGATTTAAAAAAAAAAAACCAACAAACAGCCATTCAACACTGAATTCTCCAAAAAAAGACTGAATCACATTTCAATAAATGAAGCAATCAAATCAAATAATTTAAAAAAAAAATTACAAACCCAATGAAAGGTGGAGAGATAGCCACATGTCCAACTTTTCACATGGGAAAAGGGTAGTGCCTGACTCTTGTCAATGCCATAGTGATAGACAACTCATTAAAAAAGAAAAAAACCTGGCTTTTGGGTACTAGTGACTGGTGATAGAAGAAGAAAGAGACAGAAAAAGAAAAAAAAGAGGAAGAAGAAGGTAAACGCAGATGAGGAAGAAGAAGAAAAGCTGAAAAGGTTTGTGCTTTTCATTTCATTTTATGTGGATCTACTGATTTAGTGTGTTTTGGGATTGCAATTTCAAATTTGGGGTTGAGAATGAGAGATAAAACGACAGAGAAAATGGCACAAAGTGGCAAACCAACGCAAAATGAATTGATGAAGTCATTTAAGTTTTCTTAGGGAAGAAGAATAAGAAAAGGAATGGAGACTTTGGGTGTGGCCTGTTATGGGTCTTTGATGATTTTGTTGTGTTTGAGAAAATGGGGGCTTTGGGATTTATGAATTTGTATTTGGGCTAAATTTTTTGGGTTTTTTTTTTGTTGTGTATGTGTCCCAATAAAATTTATAGGCTTATGGGTTTGTTGGAGATTGGATTGTTTACTGGGTTTATGGGTTTGATTTGCTGGAGAATTCGGTGTTGTATGGCTAATTAGTTATTCAGTTATGGACTTTGTGAAAATCATGGGGATTAGTGATTCGTTGGAGAATTTGATGTTAAATGGCTTTTTTCTTTTTTCTTTTTTCTTTTTTTTTTCTTCTGGGTTTGTGTTCTTGATGTTCTTGTTCAAGACACTATTAGATCTCAATTCATGTGATTTTTGGTTTTTAATTCTGTTTTTAATTTTTTTTATTTAGTTAAAATTAATAAATTATTATTTTTAGTTTAGATGTTGACATGGCATTTTTTAATGTCAAAATAAAAAATTTTATTATTATTTTAGTAATTCCATCTGCCACCTAGGATTTTGCCGTTAGGGTACCAACGAAAATGACTAAAATATATGGCGTTTTTCTAAATAGGGAGTAAATGTGGTAAAAATAAAATGTTGGGACCAAAATGGGAATTAGGGCAAAACATAGGAACAAAAAGTGCATTTCCACCATTAATATAAACATTGTATAAAAACAAGTATTATACCTTGTCAAGCCATGTCGTGGCAATTTGATTGCGACATGCGGAAAGCATGTGTGTAGGAGTGTTCTTTGTACACTTAGCCCCTGCCCAACTACCTTGTAACATAGCATGGTCATTAGTTGTTTATGTAAAACTCGAACGATAAAACGATTGTGGCATAATACATCTAATGATAGCACACTAATTATGCAATATACACTTACTTCATGGCAAGAGGAATTGGTAGTGGTGGTAGATCAAAAATACCCTCTAGTGGGGGCACCTTTTGTGGGGACATATGTGGAAACCTGGCATATATCTACAATTGGACCAAAATCAATGCCCCACCAATTTGCTTTCCGTCTTTTCGGTTGCCTTACACAATTATCTGTACAACCATGACAGGGCTACACTACTCCAACTAAACTTGGGTGGATTATGAAGGTTATGCATGCATAGTTGTTGGTATTGTATGATACGCAATACGTATCATATCGTGTGAAAAAAGTGATGTATCGTTGATATGTATCGTAGATGCTTATGAATTGGACGATGCAGTTGTATGTATCATATGTATCGTACATATCGGACAATACATAAACAGTTGGCTTAATAGGCTTTTTTAACTAAAATTTCAGCCTAAACATTTTTCAAGTTTAGCCCAAAACATTTTTCCATTTTTTTAAAAAACAAATTTGGCTATTTTGGCTATTTGGCCCAATACAAAAGCCTTATTAAATTTTTTTATTTATTTTCATTAACCCTAAAAAATTTGAACCACAATTAAGTTGATTAACCCACACCGACACGTTTTTTATTCAGATATTTTCCTCTGTATCTCAAGTTCTCAACTTTCCCAAAACTCTTTGGCTTCCTCTCTCTTTGTTTTCATCTTTTTAGCTTTTAGATCATCAACTTTCAAGAGATCTCTCATCAAGGGATCATAAGCTCCACAAGGACCACAACTTTGTCTTTTTCTTCTATTCCTTTTCCTAACCCAAAAGTCCCACACTCCCACATGCTACTAGAGCAAGACAACAACAACGACAAGTGTCGCCTTACCTTCGGTACATTGTAACTTATAAGGTTAGTTTTTCTTTTTTCTTAATAAAATTTTTTGATTAATTATTTATAGTTTATGCTAAAAAGTTGTTGTAATTATTTATTGTTATTAACCTATTATATTAGTTAATTTAGTTTAATATAGCAAGTGGCTTATAAAAAATTAGTTTAGTATAACTGAATATGCATCAATGTATGTATATGAGTGTTTATATATAAATGTTTTATATTTATATATGTATTTTGTATTGTTAATATTGATACTCTAAATCTGTGATAGTGTGATTGTGATGCTTAATTTGTGTAAATAAAAGTTGTTGATTGACTATAAATTCATGTGTTCTTATTTGTTTTTAGATATATAAAAAAATGGGTGATAGGAGGAAAAGAAATAAGGAAAAAGATCTCACTTAGGATCATTGTGTATGTATTAATGATGATAAGACAAGTAGGCTTAAGTTTAAATGTAATTATTGCTCAAATGAATATTGGGGTGGAGTCATAAGAATGAAAAACGATCTGGCACACACTCATAAGGATGTTAAACCATGCTTGAAGGTGCCCGAAGATGTTAAAAATTATTTTGCCAAGCTTTTGGAAAAACGTTAAAAAAAAATGAGCAACTTGATGATGAGTTTTGATGTTGAATGCCTTCAAGAAGATGAATTACAAAAGATTGGTGGTGATAATACAAAAAAGGGAACCATGGATACGTATTTAAAAGGAAAATCAAATCCTAAACAAGTGACTTTACCTTCCTTGGTGAAAGATTGTACTGCAATTTGTAGATTTTTTTTTTATGCCCATGCTATACCTTTTCATTTAGTTAAGAGCCATTTGTTTAAAAAAAAATGATAGATTCAGTTGCTAATTATGGCAAGGGATTGAAACTCCCTACTTATCATGAAACAAGGGTGACTTTCTTGAAAAAAGAGGTAGAAAATATGCACTTCACATTGGATAAGTATAAAAATAAATGGAAAAAAATAGGTTGCACTTTGATGTCAGATGGATGGACAGATAATAGAGAGAGGTCTCTCACAAACCTCCTTGGCAATAGTCCAAATGGAACAGTTTTTCTTAAATCTACTGACACCTTCGATATTTCTAAGAATGCTGAAAACTTATTTCAATTGCTTGATTCTTTGGTGCAAGAAATTGGAGAGGAGAATGTGGTACAAGTAGTGACAGATAGTGTTTTTGCTTATGTTTCAGCTGGTGAAAAATTAATAGAATCCTTGTGCTGCCCATTATATTGATTTGATGCTTCATGACATTGGTGATTTGCTTGTGCATGCAAATACTATAAAAAACAAAAAAAACAAAGAAGATCACTGTTTTTATTTACCGTCATATTTGGGTGCTTGATTTGATGAGAAAATATACAAAAGGGAGGGAATTGGCAAGACAAGGTGTCACAAGACTTGCCACTACTTAACTTTGAAAAGTATATATTAACAAAAAATTGGACTAAGGTCTATGTTTGAATCTGATGAATGGGCTAAGAGTTCCTATGCAAAGAAAAGTAATGGCATTAATGTCCAATTAATTATCTTAAGTGATCCAAAGTTTTGGCCTATTATTAAATTTTGCTTGAAATGTGTGATCCCTTTAGTAAAAGTTTTAAGGCTTGTAGATGGTGATGCAAAACTAGCAGTGGGCTACATATATGAAGATATGGAGAGAGCAAAAGAGCAAGTCCGGAAAAATTTTAATGATGTGCTAAGGAAATATGGATCTATATTGAGAATTATTGAAACTAGATGGGAGCTTCAACTTGATAGGCCTCTACATGTAGCAACTTATTTTTTCAATCCTAAGTAAGTTTATTATTCGAATTATTATATATTTTAATCTTAATCTTTATATTTTGTATGCATATTTATTTATAAGATATAAATTTGTGATAGGTTTCATTCTGTTTCCAACTTTGTTGCAAGTGAAGAAATGAGACTTGGACTTTATGAAGTGATTGAAAGGATGTGTCCTACAACTTTAGAGAGGTGTAGGATTTATCTACAATTGGAAAATTTTGATAAAGTTAGGGGTTTGTTTGGAAAAGAAATGGCTATACTTACAAGAACAAAGAAACAACCAAGTAATTGCTATTGTTATTATTATTATTATTATTATCGATTATCATCATCATTTTAATATAGCTTTTTATTTGTTGTTATTGTAATAATATCGTAGCCCTTTACAATTTCTTTTGTTGGCAATATACCATTGTGGTGGGAAAGTTATGGAGTATATTGCAAAGAGCTTCAAAACCTAGCTTATGTATCTTAAGCCTAACTTATAGTGCAACAGGATGTGAAAGAAATTGGAGTACTTTTGATCATGTACACACCAAAAAAAAAGAAATCGTCTTGAGCAACAAAGAGTGAATGCTTTGATGTTTGTAAATTATAATATTAATTTGGAGTCGAGACAAATAAAGAGAGAAGAGAATGGTGACTCATATGATCCAATTTGTTTATCGGATATGGAATCTGACGATGAATGGATTACCAAAAAGGAAGAACCTTGCTTGCTAGAAGATACTTCATGGATGGACATTCATGAATGTTTTGAAGTTAATGAGGAATGATGTAATAGAAAAAGAAAGAGGTATAGATTTATATTAAATTGAAATTTTCTTTTCTATATTATGAATAAAATCTTAATTTTGACAATATATATTTTTTTTGTTATTATTTTTATAGGTCCAAGAAATTTGAATGCCAAAAAGAAAAGTAAAGAAAAAGTTATTGAAGTTAAAGAACCAAAGGAGATAGTGAATGTTGGAGATGATGAAGAAGATGTCAGTGATGAAATGATTTTGCAAGATGATGAATACGATAACTTCATTGACTTGGACTATGGAGATGATTTTGATTAGCCAATGATGAATATGATTAGGAAAAAAAGTATTTTGACTAATATAATATATAATGACTTTGAACTCTAATGAATTTGGATATGGATATTTTTATCTTTTGGATATGGATGTTAAAAATATATTTCCATTTGGTTTATTTGGTTAGCTTAGTCAAGTACTATAACATAAGTGATAATTAAAGTAGTCATTATTTGCATATATTTCAATTTTATAATAAATATATATGTACATGTATAATTTTTTATAAATTTTCTATAGTATTTGTGTATCTTACGATACACGATATGATACGATACAGGACACATAAAAATGAAAAAATGATTCACGATACGATTCACGATTTGACAACTATGTCCGCATGAACACCAACCACATGAGATGGACCCTATCTTCGGACTTGTCAACAAATACCATATCCCCTAGTAGGGCTAGTACATAGCAGCAAGCATACTGATGAACCTGTATCTCATTGGCATCCGAAGGCAGTGGCTATGCAATTCGATCAATGAGCGCTTTTATTTGAATCCTTTGACCATCTAACACAATTTTATTTTCATTTGGAAATTGAAATCCAAGCATTTCAACACACAGATCTTTCCAATCTCTTTTAGTGGACCCAACCATTGCCTCACCCTCGATGGGCATCCCCATAATAACTTCCACATCTTGTAGTGTGATTGTCTTCTCACCATGTGGAAGGTGGAATGTATGGGTCTCTAGTTGCCATCGCTTTACAAATGTAGTGATCAATGAATGATCAAGCTTTGTGGATGGGACCATGTGCAAACTCTTTAAATCAAGCAACCTCACAATGTCAATCACACGATCATCTACCATAGGATCTTGACATGTCAACTCTTCATGGCGGCATCAACAACCTTGTGTGCTAAGAGGATCATGCAAATGTTATAACAATAGATAAATATCTTATACTACGACCAAGTACGTAATATGCCATTAAAGAACAACTCAACATCCAAAAGCAATAGTATAATCTATAAGTTTAGTTTAAAATTTCAATTTCAGTTGTGATGAATTTATTTATTAATGCTTTAAATTTATAAAATTAGTGTGTATCCCCATGCATATGCATGAGTAAAATTAAAAAATTAGATGGACATATGTAGCAGCAACTGAAACAATATAACAAAGAGCAGCATTAACTACAAACAGATTACTCAATACAATCTAACCAAACAGATTACTCCTTCAAAGGCTACAAAGCACAAAACTCATGATGAAATTCTTTGTCTTGAACTTTGAAGCTAGGTAGCTTCTCACACAAAAACTATGTTGTAGTGATAAATTAAACAAAAAAAGTTATAAATTTAAGTCTAAAAGGAATTTAAGATATCAAGACTAAAAAGAATTTAAAATACATCACCAATTAAGGGAAGCTGGTGTGAGTAAATATATAGCCCAACAGTTTCGGAATGCAGCATGTATGAGGAAACATATTATAAACATGTGACTGATGTGAACTGATAGGCGTATTCTTATAAACAGTGCTACTTTAGACGCAAAATGATTTCCTACTCCTTGTTAGCTTCCATGGATGTGGATACAGATTTAAACCAAATAGATTCACAATGGAACAAAATGTTAAAATCCCGGGTGCCAAACAAAATAACAAAACAATGTAAAAAATAATTTCAAAGTTGTAAAGAAAATAAAATTAAATCTCTTATGGGTCATCCATTGCAGGTTTCTTCTATCACTTCACAAAAAAAGTTAATAAATCACCAAATAGCATTATGCGAAAATTTTTGCCTGGCCTTCAGGGTTCCAAAGTAACTCAGATAGATGATTCACTTGTTCCGTCAAAACGCTATGATCATTGGGTCCAGGACTATCGTCGTGCTACAAAAAGTTTTTATGTCATATCAAATAGAAATAAAAAAGAAGAAAAAGAGAAGACACATGATATATGCATAAATGAGCCAAGCATGAGAGGAAAAGGAGAAGATACAGGATTTAATTTAAACCATAAAATATAAAATATTGCCTAAAATCCTTTAAATTTAGAACATTCAATAATTAAAGTAATAATCGAAATGTATATAGTTGAGCTTGCATAATCTTTTAAGGATCCATAGCCGACCCAAAAAAAAAAAAAAAAGGGACTAAAAAGCTTGGTTATTGTTGTCAAAATAATCAAAGTTATCCAAACACTCAAGACTTTATACTACTCAAATATTAATTTTCCACACTCAAAAACTACAAATCTTCACATTCATCCAACAAGATAGCATACCTAAATATCTACTCCATAACCCATTCAGTCAATTATATCCTAAACAAACTTAAAGGAATTCCTCAAAAAGCCTAAACAAATTTAAACAAATTATTAAGAGCCCAAAACATATTTACAACAAAACCCTAACAAAATTTCACAAATAAGTACGGTAAAAAAGATCAAGCTTGCCTTGACACAGTGGTGGAGCAAATAAAAGGGACGAAGAGAGGAGGCACTGAGAGAGACGAGAGACTGAGGGAGATGAGGGACTAAGGAAGACGAATCAGAGTGAGGGATGAGAGCGAGAGTGAAAAACGGCGGTACTATGTGAGCGAGAGAGACTAGAGGGAGAGAGAGTGAGAGAGGGACGTTGTTATGTGACTTGGGAAAAATCAAAAATTGCAAGATGTAGGTCGTTTAGTGCCTTGGAACTTGAGTTTGCTACATTCGAGTTCCATTTTAAAAAAATTTGGTAAACTCGTGTTTTGTTTGGGTAATTTTTTTTAACGGTCTGGAACTCGAGTTCCACGTGGTTTTTTTTTTTTTAATTCCACGTCAAACCTATACTAGTTGAACCTCGAGTTTGTTAAACTCAATTGGGGGTTGGAACTCGAGTTCCAAAAATAGTCTACATAACTAAATAACTTCAAATGCATGCTATTCACCTAAAATTTTTCTAAAAAGTTATTATTCAGCAAATTTTGCCCAAAACCCATCATCAAAGAGACTCTCACAGTCACACTCACCATGATCAACGGTGAATTTTGGTTTCTCCACTACTGTTATTGAGTTTGGCTTCAGGTATTTGTTGGGTTTGGTTGCTATGTTTGATCACTAAGTTGTTGTTGTTGTTGTTTTTTTTTTTTTTTTTTTTTAAATGGTGGTGGTGGGTTTTCTATTTGTAGGTCATCATTGATGATGAATTTGGATTTTAGAAGAAGTGGGTCTTGTTGAAATTTATGGGGTTTGGGTTTGTGAACCTTTGTGTATTCTTGTTGTTTGGTTGTGGGTTTTTTGATTTGGGTGGGTCTGCAGTGGTTGGTTTGTGGTGGTGGTGGGGTTTGTAATGATGGTGGTGAGGCGGTGGTTGGGGTCTCCACAAGTGGATCTATGGGTTGTGGTGGGTTTTGTGTTTTTTCTTGTGCGATTTGGGTTCAGACTTGTTGCATGAATCACAGCATATGTGATATGTAGATTGTGGTGCGGTGGTTGTGGGTCTCGCCGATTGATGAGTTTCGGTGGTCACAGTGGTGTTTGAGAAAGAAGAGATGAGAGGTTCAGAGAATGAGTAACGTCTCCTTAACGCCACTTAGCAACCAAATTTTGCTTAAGGTCTAAATTTATTAGTTTTGAAAAGTTTTGGACCTGTTTGGCATTCCTCAATCTTAGTTACTTTATTTAACACTTTTTTTTTTTTTTTTAGATTAAGGACAACTTCTGATTAAACTATTCCACTATCAATTCATAAAAAATAAAAAAAAAAAAAAAAAAAATCATAAAACACTTGATGAACTAATAATGTGGCAAATCAAATTTCATAGAAGACTTTCAGCCAAAAAAATCAAAGAAAGCTGAAAATTGATTCTCAAAAAAGGATAACAAAAATACAAGACTGGATTTTTTTTTTTTTTTTAATGTGATAAGTCTAATGTGTTTTAATTTTTTTTAATGAAATGAAATAAATATTATCTAGTTGTATTACCATATCAAATATATCATGAAACTATTATTTGTTATTTTTCAAAATAACAATAAAGGGGATTGTGTACGGAGTGTGTAATAGAAATATATAATAAGAATTTCCTTTCAAGTAGTCCAACCCTTTCCTCACCCACAACACTTGAGAAGTGCCTCAATAGCTTCTTCAACAAAAATCAAGCTTGCCTATTAGGCCAAATATTTAATTTACATAAGTATTATAGTAACTACAGGTGAAAAATATAATAGCCACTATTTATTTAGCTACATTTAATAGTTATTTTAATATTTTATGTCACTAGCAGTAACGGTTAGTCAAGAAAACACTTAGCCCTCATTTAGGAGGAAGGAATGAAATGGAATGGAAATGAATGAAAAAAATAATTTAAGAATATTTTTCCCTTCCTTATTTGAGAGTTTTAATGGAATGAATGGAAAGTCCATTCCCTTGTTTGAGAGTTTAAATGAGAGGGAATGGAATGGGTAGAAGGGAACACATATTCCTCTCTATTCCCTTAATCACAATATTTTTGGGTCAACTATGGATTGTCAATATATTAGTTATTGTTGGCCACATAAATTATAATAATTACAAACAAATAAATTCTACAAAAATTATATTTCATAATGACATCAATTAAAGTACTAATACCATAATTACCACCGCACATCCTTGGTGTGGTGGTCACTCCACAAGTATAAGTGTTTGTGGGGTGTGGGGGCAAGGGCTGGAGTTCAAGTCTCTAAGAAGGAGTTTCACACACATATACACTTAGATTCTATCTTGTATAAATATATATATAACTATAAAAATATATATATTATAATTTGAACCCAACAAAGTTCCACCCAAATTGAGAAATACACAATATATGAGAAAAATGAAAATAAAGTTTCTCTCTCTCTCTCTCTCTCTCTCTCTCTCTCTCTCTCTCTCTCTCTCTCTCTCTCTCTCTCTCTCTCTCTCTCTCTCTCTCTCTCTCTCTCTCTCTCTCTCTCTCTCTATTTTAGATACAAAGGTTATGAATTTTAGAGTTTCAATGAAAAGTTTATCAATATAATCATTAAAATTATTTTAAAATTAAGCAGTTTTATATTTAGAATTCATACTCATATTAGATAACCTACTAAAATGAATATATATAACTTAAGCGTGTCAAATCATCATCATCATCAATCAAGACGACCAATGATTTTGTATAACAAAAAAAGCAAGAAGAGTAGATTAACTATTATCAATTAAAAAAGAGGTGTTTGCAAAATCTAAATACAAAAATTTAATTAGTAATTTTGTATTTTGAAAATATTGAAGAATAGTGGTAATTAAACCAAATATTTAAAAATATCTCTCTTAAACTTTTTTTTTTTTTTTTGAGAAAGATCTCTCTTAAATTTATCTCTTTAAAACCCGAACTATATTGGATTGACCTTCTGTATAGTATATGATTTTTTTTTTTTTTTTTTACTTGGTTCATTTATATGGATCCTTAATTCCAGGCCCCAGCTCAACAAGGAGAGATAGCCGTTTAACCTAATACTGATCGGGTATGATATATATTCTCCGACGCTCTTTCTCCTCCACACCATATGCTATATAGCATTGGGTCTGGACTCCATTCTATGTTCTTGTTTTTCCACCACCATGCGCGCAAAACTCTCCCATTCCTCTCTACTACGCTCCTTATCCCAATCCCATGCCAATCCAAACCAACCCAAATTCTCTCTCTCTCCACAACCACACACACACCATGCACTCACTCTCACTCACACTCCAATCTCCTCACTCTCATCTCCAACGCCCGCTCTCTTCACCAGACCAAGCAAGCCCACGCCTCTGCACTTCTCAACGCTCTGCTCCCTCACAGTGTCTCTCTCTGCGCCTCCTTAATGCTCAGCTACTCCACCTTCGGAGACCCCGCTGCCACTCTCTTTCTCTTCCAGCAAACCTTTCGCCATTGCCGCAATGCCTTCTTGTGGAACACCCTTATTCGTGCCAACTCCATTGCCAAAGTATTTGATGGGTTTGAGACTTATAATAGGATGGTTAGGACCGGTGTTCGACCCGATGATCATACGTTCCCTTTCGTTCTCAAGGCGTGTTCGGACTATACGGAGGTCCGGAAGGGAATGGAGGTTCATGGGGTTGTGTTTAAGCTGGGGTTTGACTTGGATGTCTATGTTGGGAATACCCTTTTGATGTTTTATGGGAATTGTGGGAGTTTGAGTGATGCAAGGAAGGTGTTTGATGAAATGCCTGAAAGGGATGCTGTGTCATGGAATACTATAATTGGGGTGTTGTCAGTTAATGGGTGTTATGGTGAGGCGCGTGATCTTTTTAAAGAGATGAATTTGGAATCTGGGTATAGGCCGAATTTGGTTACTGTTGTTAGTGTGTTGCCGGTTTGTGCTGGTCTTGAAGATGGGGTCATGGTGAGACGTATTCATTGTTATGTTGTGAAGATTGGTTTGGATATTCACGTGAATATTGGCAATGCGATGGTTGATGCATATGGGAAGTGTGGGAATGTGAAGGCTACAAAGCAAGTTTTTGATGAAATGGTTGAGAGGAATGAGGTTTCTTGGAATGCAATTATCACCAGTCTTGCTTTTATGAATCGTAATTTGGATGCCTTGGAGAGATTTGGTTTGATGATTGATACAGGGTTTAAACCAAACTCTGTTACCATTTCTAGTATGCTGCCAGTGTTGGTTGAGCTAGAACACTTTAAAGCAGGCAAGGAGATTCATGGGTTCAGTATAAGGATGGGTATTGAGGATGATGTTTTTATTGCAAACTCATTGATTGATATGTACGCAAAATCAGGCCGTACAACTGAGGCATCCAATGTGTTTTATAAAACAAGTGAAAAGAATGTTGTCTCTTGGAATGCCATGGTTGCTAATTTTGCTCAAAACAGGCTTGAGTTGGCTGCGGTACAACTAGTAAGAGAAATGCAAGCTCATGGTGAAACTCCCAACTCTGTCACCTTCACAAATGTTCTACCAGCTTGTGCACGACAGGGTCTTCTTCATCCTGGAAAAGAAATCCATGCAAGGACAATTCGAACGGGATCTGCCAATGATTTATTTGTTTCTAATGCTCTGACAGACATGTATGCAAAATGTGGCTGCCTAAATCTTGCCCAAAATGTCTTTAACATCTCCCTTAGAGATGAAGTATCATACAATATACTAATTGTAGGATACTCTCAAACTAGCGATTCTTCAAAATCTCTGAGTTTGTTTCTGGAGATGAGGCTTACAGGTATGACGCATGATATTGTTTCTTTTGTGGGTGTTGTATCAGCTTGTGCAAATCTAGCTGCAATCAAGCAAGGCAGAGAGATCCATGGATTATTAGTGAGAAAGCTTTTTCACACTCATCTATTCATTGCAAACTCACTATTGGACTTCTATACCAAATGTGGACAAATTGAAATCGCTAGTAAGGTCTTTGACCAGATCCAAATAAAGGATGTTGCCTCTTGGAATACTATGATTTTGGGCTATGGAATGTTAGGTGAATTGAACACTGCAATCAATCTTTTTGAGGCAATGAAGGAAGATGGTGTAGAATATGATTCAGTTTCATACATTGCAGTTTTATCAGCTTGTAGCCATGGAGGGCTCATTGAGAAGGGGAAGAAGTATTTTGAGGAGATGCAGGCTTGGAATATTAAGCCAACACACATGCACTATGCTTGTATGGTTGATCTTCTAGGCCGAGCTGGCCTAATGGAAGCAGCAGTGGAGCTTATTAAAGGTCTGCCTATTGTGCCAGATGCCAATGTCTGGGGAGCTTTGCTTGGGGCATGTCGAATTTATGGGAATGTAGAGTTGGGGTGTTGGGCAGCAGAGCATCTGTTCAAGTTGAAGCCCCAGCACTGTGGGTACTACATTCTTCTTTCAAACATGTATGCAGAAGCAGGAAGATGGGATGAGGCAAACATAGTTAGGGACTTGATGAAGTCAAGGGGAGTGAAGAAGAATCCTGGTTGTAGTTGGGTACATATCGGCGACCAGGTGCATGCTTTTCTAGTTGGAGAGAGAATAGAAGGATTGGATACAGATATTTGGCTTGCAGAATGCAGTTAATTATATTAACGTGAAGAAGTCATCAAGACAGTTGAGATAAGAAGTTTGTCTCTTCAAGGATGGTTCAGCTTAATCTCAAAGAGATCAGTTGCAAAAGGTGGTGTTATTACGCAAATGCAATCCTCATTGAGCTTATAATCAAATGACAGGACATGCGTAAGTAGTCATGATTGATACCAAGATCATATTGATGCAACAAAGAGTGCTACACAGGATGATCATCTTCAGGGATATTCCTCTCAACTTTTCCAACAAGGTAAGCACGAACATCAGCTGCTTTTGTATGAATACCTTCATAAACTCTTTCAAAAGTGACATTGTAGAACCTACAAGTATAGAACCAGTGATTGATTCATGAAGCCTTCCCAGTCATCCCCATAATATAGTTTAAATAAATTGATGGTACTAAGAAGGCTTTAGCCAAGGCTGGTCTACAGTTATTCCTTGTGTTGTAAGTGCAAGATTCGCTTTTGGTATTAAAGCCTTTTACCTTTAACTGAACCAAGGAAGAGGAAGATGATGGCACCAAATACTTCCATGCTTAGATTTGAAGCCACACATATCCTCATTAAAATATATTCTAGGGTCAGGCAGCCTTTTTTCTATATTTGCCAATTTTTGTTGTAGTATAGCTCACATGTTTCTTAGAGCATCTCAGCATCAGCAAACAAAAAATATGAATTTTTTTTTTCTTCAAAATAACACCAATTTTCAAACAATTTCGTTAGTTAGCACGTTTTCAAAACTATTTAGAAAACTAACATCTTGAGTGCAATAGACTCGATTTTGGACTATACAAATCGAGTTTGTAAGGCTCGATTTCATTTTCAATGTAAGAAATCGAGTCTAAAAGACTCGATTTCGGCATTCTTCTTCCCATGAAGAACAAACCCAAACTACGAAGGTAGAAGAACAAACCCAAACTACGAAGACAGAAAAAACAAACTAGAGAGATCAAATCCAAGCGGCGATGGCAAAGCCTCTAGAAGGTGGCGGCGAAGGCTCCAGCTGGCGGCGACGGGGTTTGTTGATGTTTCTCTCTGGATCTTTGGGTGGGTTTCTTGATTCTTGTTGTTGATGTTTCTCTTTGGGTCTTTGGGTTTCTTGATTGTTGATGTTTCTCTCTGGATTTCGTTGGGTTTGTTGATGGAGTGTTGTTGCCTCGTTGGAGGTGAGTGAGAGATGGAGAGAGTTAGGTGAGTGAAAAATCGTGATGTTTTTCTATGATTCTCTGGATTTCGTTGGGTTTGTTGTTGTTCACGGAGTGTTGTTGCGTCTGGATTCTTTGGATTTCATTGGGTTTGTTGAGAAATCGAGTTCTACAAACTCGATTTGAATAGCTGCTCCCATGGAAATCAAGTTTAGTGGACTCGACTTAGTACTCCAAAATCAAGTCTATTGCACTCGAAATGTTAGTTTCCCAAATAGTTTTGAAAACATGCTAACTAATGAAATTGTTTGCAAATTGGTGTTTTTTTGAAAAAAAAAATCCCACAAAATACTCTATTTTAGAGAGTATAACCATAAAATGCTGCTCCAATGGTCTCTCTAAACAACAAAAAGTTTTTGCCTAATCCATAGTACATCTCTCGACCAACCAAGCAGCTGTAGATGCTCCAAACGATTTTCTCTCCTTAAAAAATTCTAACAACTATATAAAAAACATTTCTTTCTCTTTGTTCTCATTTTCTTTGTCTCACTCTCTCTGTCTTCTCAAAACAAAGGAAGTAGAAGCTCTCTCTCTCTCTCTCTCTCTCTCAAAATGACCAAACGGTGGCCTTCAGTTGAAGTTCGGCTCAACCACATGTGAGGAAGAGCAGAGATCTGAGAACATTGGCTCAACCAAGAAAATCGGTACCCAAAATTTTGATTGCATGGTTTTTTCAACATATGAAGTAAATTTCATCTCTTAGCCACCAATGTTTAAATTTATTGGTATTTTCTACAAGTTGATGATTTGGTGGTTTTGAATGATTTCCTATTGTTCCTTACATTTGCTACTATCTGGGTTCTAGGTTTTGGTTTTATCGCTCTAGAGCACTGATTTGTACATCTGCTTCAATGTTTTGGGTCTTAATTTGAGTTTTCTGCATCTGGGTTTTCTGCATTTGGCTCAATGTCTACTGCTGTATATATGCGCTACTGCTGCATAATTACTGTTGTAAATGTGCAATTGCTTCCTCAAGGATTAATATCTATATAATTATATCTTCCCTGTGGTCCTTATTTATGAGTGTCAAATTGGTATAAAAAAGAAAGGCAGGGGAATAGGGGATCTTTCGCTATTTTGTACAAAAATAATTAGCTCCTTCACAACCAGAGTCTAAACATTGAATATTAGACAATGGTCATTGAACCTTTTGAAGTTGTATAAATGTGGCAGGACATTAATAGGAAGCACATTGGTGTTGAAAATAGAGTGGGAATTTCACTGAATGAGGATGAGCTTTATATATTTAACCCCCTTGAATAGAAGCGCAAAGGCTTTTTGAGATTTTTTTTTTTGGTGGGGGGGGGGGGGTCATGTTCAAGCATTTTGTTCTTTCAAATTCTTTTTAGAGATAGGGGTCTTCATTTTCTTAGGAAAAGCCATATGAGGTAGCTCACATTTAAAAAGAAAAAAAGAAGATTTTCTCCAGTGAAAGTGAATTTGGAATATTTGAAACACTCTTAAGCCAAAGCAATAGTTATGTGCAAAATTTGGCAAAATTGGATAGTTTCACTATACGAAATTAAATACTTTTAAAAAATTAATGCAGTTATGGACTTATTTGTCACTTGCAAATAACTTCTCATGCCATTTGTTTTTATGGACTTTCAACAGCTAAGCATTTCTAGTTTAATTGTTCATAAATTGTGAGTTTTTGCTTCTTTATCACAAACATTGAATATAAGTTTGAGCTGTTTATTTGAGCTTAATGATGCAATATCTAAATCTGCAGATTATGGCTTAGCTGGTTTAGTAACTGCTGCAATCACAG
Source organism: Quercus aquifolioides (assembly GCA_019022515.1). Taxonomy (NCBI): domain Eukaryota; kingdom Viridiplantae; phylum Streptophyta; class Magnoliopsida; order Fagales; family Fagaceae; genus Quercus; species Quercus aquifolioides. Next base: position 181,219 of record JAFHAW010000290.1, read on the forward strand.
AGGCAGTAGAAGTTGTAATATCAGATGGAAATCCTTAAGTTGTTGATTCTTAATATAGATGCCAATTCTGGAGCATTTGGTGCTACAAGAGTGAGCTCTATGACATTGCATTGGGATCAAGAAGAAATATTAAATATCTCTAATGCTTTTGATGTCATTATTGCAAGTGATCGATTGAGGAAAATCATCAAATGTGAATCAGGTGAATTTTCCTTCATTGCTTGAAATTGTGAGGTGATTCGCACTTTCTTTAAGGAATTCCACAATGGCCTTGCTCGAATCATCAGGTTCTTGTTGAAAAAAGAGGGGCCTTCTGAATATATTTTTTTAGTCCTAAAAGAGGCAATTCATTGGACAAGTTTCTTGAGACAATCAAACAAAATTCCTTGTGTTTCAGTGTAACAGAGAACTATACTGCAGAAGTTTGGAAGCGTCATCAGGCATTCATGCATAGCAAAGACTCCTGGCCCAGCTACGAAAAAGATAATTGCTATCCATTATTGGTTAGAATTACAATGTGAACTTTTGGATGCTATTGTCCTTTGTTTTCTACATCTATCCTAGGGTGTTAATTTATTGGTTGATTTTATTCATTTGCTGGTTGACCCATATGGTGGGTATTAAATACATTGTATAATTATCCTAGGATGCAAGAAATTTTCCATATACAGACACCTGCTAAATACACTATTGTTGCCTGCTCAACAAAAAAAAAAAAAAAAAAAAAAAAAAAAGAGGAAGAAGAAGAAGAAGAAGAAGAGAATTATGCTGAACTTCATGTCTAATAAAGTGTTTGTCCAAATTCATGTACAGACTCATGCAACCATGCTATTGACTTGTTGTCAACTAATCAAGCTGATAAAAAAGTTCAAGAATTGCTTCAGAAGTCTACATAATGCAGCCATTGGAGATTTATTTGCTATTATGTGGAAAGGTTTTGGCTGTTGATGTATATATGCTTTGAGTAAATTTTATAATTTGTACAAGATGATATATCTTTTAAATTTTATGCACAAGATTGTTAATTGCTTTAATTGTTTGGTTTTTCTTTGCAATTTCTTTGTGTTAATGTTGCTGCTTTGAACCTATTTTCATGAACCTATTATAAAAATTTGGCAGATATGAACTTATCAAAAAAAAAAAAATTTGGCAGATATGAAGTTTATGTTAATTCTTGTTTTCATAAAGTTTGGCAATTTCATTATTATTTATTTCAAAATTTGAATTAGTCAGTTCATGGTAAGATAGTCATTTGGAAAGTTTTTGCACTATTCTTTTTGAATATATTATGATTATTCATTATTGTTGCATGTCATATGCTAGATGAAATTTCTTTTAGACATGATATGTAATCTTTAAATTAAATATTTTTTTTCCTTGTCCTGTTATAGATTTACATCTCTCGTCTGTTGGATTCTTGCATATCACTAGCGTTGAGTTTGTTGGTTATATTTTAATAGTGTTTTGTTGATCACGAAATTGGTTGATCATTGAGAATTTTGTGGAATCAATGACTGGATAGCGTTTTGTTATGAAGTAAGGAACAAATATCTAGATGAATATTTTTTTATGTATTTATTATTAAACTGAGCCTACAAAAGATGCTAAATATATTTAATTGTGATTTGCCCACTAGAAAAAGTTGGATTAGGTAAATTTTTGGCCATCGAGATCAAATTTTTAGTTTTAAAAATAATTTTGTTTGAAGAGATTTGTTTTACTTAGGATACACTAACAAAAATTTTAGTTGCTAATATTGATCTTCTAATAAGGACCAATCTAATGACTGATTGGTAAAACTATTTTTGTGGTAACAACATCAAAATGATTTATTTTATAGTTAAATTGGTCATTTTAATTTTTTTTTTTAAATGAATCAAGTTTGAGATCTGATATTATAAAATGAAACAAAGACAGTGTCAACTTAACTTCAGTTGAGTTTCTGACAATTTTAAAGATTCTAATGGATGTTGACTGAATGGGCACAGTGATGTGGGTGCAATACATGAGGGATTTAAATTGCAAGTATTAATAGTCAATAGACCAATTTAGAAGTGACCTCAAACATAGAGTGTTGTGCATTTTAGCCTAAAAATTTTGGAGTGGTTTTGCAATCTTTATAGTCAGATTATCAATTTTAACAAATCTAAGTGTTTTTCCTGAGCAGTGTAAAGAATCTGCTTTTGCTCTTTTTAAGGTTAAAGAAGCTGATAGACTTGGTAACACCTGGATCTTAATTGAGATTTTGGCCGGAAGAAATCTGACCTGTTTAGAAGTCTGGCAAAACTGTTGTCTCTGGCTGGAAGATTGACTTTGCTCAAACTTGTGCTTACTTCACTGCCTCTCTATCATTTTTCATCCTTTAAAGCTCCTAAAGAAATTTTTAAGGAAACTGATAAAAAGCTTATTTATTTTTTGGGACCATTTAGAAGGTGTTGGAAAGTTCATTCTATGAAAAAGAGAATGGGGGCTGGGTTGTAGGAAAATGGGATCTTTGAACAAAAAATTGTCAGCTAAACAATTTTGGAGAGTTGCTTTGAACCAAAATTGTTTGTTATTTAAGGTGTTGCAGGCCAAATGTTGTAAACAAAATAATATATTCAGTTAGGATGAGATGTTTTGATTTTTGGGGTTGGACAGGTATACTCTCTTGTAGAAATTCAGTTTTGACTGAGGCTAAGTGGTGTGTAGGGGATGGTAAATATATCCCAGTTTATCACTCTGCTTGGTTTATCATGAAAGAGGGGGTAGATAATGGTCTTAGTTCTTCTGTGCATTCTGTGGCAGATCTGATTGATCAAGATGGATTTTGCTGGAAGACCTTTTTCATTAAGACCCTTTACCATCCTTCAGTGGCAGATGAGATTTTAAGATTGCCTCTGTCCAAGGGGCATCTTAAGAATAAGGTCATTTAACCGCACTCACAGTCTGGGAATTATTTTGTGAAGAAAGAATATCATCCATATAAAGCACAAAAGCTTAGATGATCAATTGAGTTCTGCTTCTTCTGTCAGTCAGAAACTTAGGACCAGGTTATGGAAGCTGAAATTGCCTTTTTGAATGCTTGGTTTTTTCTTTTGGAAGTTAGTACAATGCTTTACCCGTTAAAGAAAAGTTGGTTAAAAGACAAATTATATCTTCCGCATGTGTACTTTGTGGTGAGAATGAAGTGATTGCAAACCACTTGTTTTTATCCTGTTCTATTGCTAGAGCAGTTTGGTTTGCTTGTGTATGTGGTGTAAGACTTGATCTGTTGCAACCATAGTCAACTGGATTCTGAGTAGAACATTGTATTAATGCTTTTTATGAGGATGGCTCTGTTAACTCCTTGTTTATGGCTGTGGTGGTTGGGAGTTCTGTGGTCTGTGTGGTTTTTCAAGAACAAAGTTGCCTTTGAAGGCTGGTCTATTTCACCTAATGTGATGGTAAAATATGGAAGGGGGTGGATGGTTAGTTGTTCAGATGTTGATGCTAAAGTGCAGGTGTTTTTCTAAAAGAAATAAAATCAACTGCCTTTATTTTCGATTTCAAGGACAGGTTGGGGAGAAGTATGCTGCTTGGATGTTATAGTCAAGCAGCGACAACCAGGAAAAAATGCCACTTTTTAAGCTCTCAGGAGGCTCTAATGCGTGCAGAGGGGGAATGCCTTGATAGATAATCGACATATTTTGCTGGATCTTTATAAAGAAAATTGTAGCAGCTGGAAGTTGACACCTATTTCTAGGATATCAGGGCATTAAGGGGATTTTTTCTTAATTTATGGTAGAAATATGTTGATAGAACAATATTAGATTGTGAATCAAATTTTGCTAAGACAGCAGCTAAATACTATAATGCTTCCTGTCTGAGTACTTAGCTTCTATCTTTCTATCAAGTATCTTTTCTTGATAATGTATTAGAAAGAATGTGACAAATTTTCTCATCCCTTTGGTCCATTGCTTCAATACTACAGGGGGTGGCTATGGCCATGACCACCTGCCCCTTTTCTAAAGTCCAACCATGGCTGACCAATGGATGCGCTTAGAGTTAGTTAGACTTCGATCAATTGGTAAGTTGATGCAGAAATGATATAACGTGCACATCTATAGTTTAAAACGTGAGACTAATATGCTTTTAAGGGGGGGAATAGATTTTCTAGATTTAAGGCATTCTGTAATTGATAGAACACCTTTCTTCATCCAATGCATGTGACCAAACTGTGGACGACTAAATTTCTTGGTTCGAAATGAGTCAAACAAGTAAAATAGTTGCACAAATGCGAATTTGTATTGATGATTGTGTGGTACAATTCTCTGTGATTACAAAAGAGTGATCCTCTGATTTGATCTCCTTGCAAGACTTATTGATTTGGATTTGTGGTAATGTAATTGTGACTTGAACACAAAATATCCTTCAATTTGGTTGAGGGATGGTTCGAAGATTGCTGAAACGAAATTACAATGAATCTCTGGCTATGAGCTTGTTAGAAATCCTTTGTTCTTCACGTTCTTCGTGTGTTCTTCGTCTTTGAAGGTTTATGGTAGAAGTTCTTCGGGGTTTTAAGAGCTTGGATCCGTAGAGCTTCACTGATTTGTGATTTGTTGATATTTTTGGACACTTTAGGCTTGATTCCTGCAAACTTTTGGATCTAGGCAGATGATTTGGATGATTTCTCTTCGAATGTTCTTCGTATTCGAAGTTGAAGTTCTTGAAGTTCTTGGAGGTTTTAGAGCTTGGTTCCGCCAGAGCTTCTGTGCTTCAGATGGCTTCTGAATCTTCTCTGATGCTGCCTGTGCTTCAGATGACTTGATGTCCTCTTAAATGACTTAGGAAGGCTTCTATTTATAGGAGTTTGGGGGGTGGATGAGCGACATGTGGCGGAGTCTGATTGGTGACACATGTCACAGCCTGATTGGTTCGCTTATGTCATCACTTACACGTGCGAGGCTGCTTACGTCATCGCTGACACGCGCTGATGCGTGATTGGTTTTTTGAATGACACTTGGCAAATTTCTGTTGGTTTCTAAGTAGTGATAGCAAAACCTAGCAGCAATACGTGGAGTTTTGTAATTGGTTGTATTTTGTGAACTTGGTAGTGTGATGTGTCAGCTTGTGATAGGTCAGGAATTTTCCCTCTCTACACAAACTTTTCAAGTTTATTCCCTGCTAGATCGAAAAACTAGCCTCAACAAGCAATGGTCTACCTTTGTTAAGATTGTGCCTCTGATACACGTGTATTTAGTGTGAGTGTTAAATTGGGAAGGATACTGAAGAAGACTGAAATCGATTAAGTTAATACAGACAATACATTTTATGGTAAGACCAGTTGCAATAATGCAGAGCCTTCCCAAAGCAGCCACAGGAATTCCGTACATAGCAGCTTGAACTTCACATTAATGGCTATAGCAATGGCAAATAGGGGATGATGACAGATTTTTCCCCCATAGCCAAATTAAAAATCACATTTGTTGCAACACCAGTTCTTCAAGAATCTGCCACATCCTGCACTGGACTGCAAGCAATATGCATCACAACTATAAGTTGATACTATAAGTTGAAGGGTGCAATACATACAAATTTACACAAATCACTAAATTGTTTCTTTTATGAGCCACTGTTCACAATGCATAGTGACAAATTCCTCTAAGTGAACGAGGTCAATCAAACTTGATACTTAGTATCATTAATTGCTAATTTCTTCATCAGTCAACATTGGTCATTTTTACATGCATTTCATTTTCGAAAATCAGACAAGCTTCTACTGGCTTGCACACTGCCAACAATGACAATGTGCAATGGGTTATAAATACTAAGAATGTGTAGGAAAAAAAATCCAAACTCGTGTGAAAAATCAGTAATGAGTTTTTAGTGTAATATATGTTTTGGTCCCCCATAATGCATTTTTTTTTCTCAAACAAAAAAAAAAGGTCAATGTAAAGATTCAAACTAGTCTTTTAATAATTCCAACAAACTATTTATTTATGAAAATGCTAGAGATACAAAAATTTTTACAAACTGTTGATGTGATGAGTAATTATTGGTAAATAAAAAAATAATGTTAGTAGTAAATCCAGATAAAAACCAGCAAAAAGTCAGTCATAATGATTGTTTGTAAAAATATTGTAAAATAGTTTGTGATTATATCATTATTCATTTATTTATGTCACTATGACACAAAATGTACTTATCTTTGGAAATATCCTATGTTTATTATCCCAAATTTCCTTTTTGCTAGGAAATCTCGATTTATCTCAGTACCTAACTATCCTAACATGCTTTCAGATTTCCTAAAAAGAAATTAGGATAATGCACATGGCTGGCATTTAATTTCAAATATAAAGAAGATGCATGTGAGTTTTGAAAGCATTCAAGAATTTAATTAAATTAAGGCAAATATCATTCTAGATCTCTGCTATAAATATCAATCTTTTTATTCCCTTCAAAGTTCAAACCACAAGGCATCTCTGCCAGCCTTCTTGTGTGAATTCTTCACTAACCAAAATACACAAGTATTTGACATAGAGAAAACAAAACAAGAACTTTCTCTGTGAAGGTTTTGAACCCACTTCAATGGACTACTACCACCTCCGTCCTCAACCTCAGGTTGATTAATCTTTTATTCATCTCAAATTCTCAAGTGGTTTCTCTTGTATTTATCTTAAATTGTAAAGGAATTTTGGAGTTCTTGTCTGTGTACTCAGTGATCTGACTCACGAATTTTCTCATTAGTTCCCATTTGCACTCAAAAAATGGTTAAGGTTTTAAATCCATGTGTGTGCAAGGCACATGAGTTGTTATACCTTTAGTTCACTAGCAAGCAAAAATCTATATCATAAGCATATATTTCACTTCAATGACTCCTTTTATTCCCTGAATGATTTCAGTTACAAACTTACATTCTCAAATTATCCAGTCCAAAATCGAATATGAACAATTTGCTGTCAAAAATGCATGGTAAGTCCATTTTTTAATAAAATTAATTGTGATTTTGTGCTTTATAAGTTTATATAGTCAAATTAGTCATACAGATTTATACTTACTTTCATATCCTTTTTGTTTGTAATTTTGGTAGGAGAACATAAAGTTTACATTGATGCACAAGGAACTGTGAGAATTCAAACTACTATACAACCCCAAGAGTTCATGGAGCTTCTTGATCAATGGCAGAAAAGGGAGCTTCCATATGAAGCAAGGGTGGAAAACCACAACCATGTTATGCAAGTAGGGGAGCTCCAACAATTAAGTAAACTTGAGAGGTTGAAAAATGCAGAGATTGTTCAATCTAGAAACTGGAAACTGACATTCAATGACTACAAAGATGGCAATAATAATACTCAAAATGGTGAGAAAAATAACAATGGTCCCTCCAATTCAAAACCTGCAAATAACAGTGGTGCTGGACCAAGTCATGGTGGATGTGAGAAAAAGAACCATTGTTCTTGTGCCTTTCGTGATGGTGGGAATGGTCATGTGGTGAAAAACAAGCCCCAAACACGCACTATCAATGTTGAATTCCCATATGCTTCAAATGGATATGTGTATCCACAGCAGAACTACTATGATTACCATGCACCACCACCACCCCCACAGAATGCCCACTACGTGGACATGTCATGTGGTGATCATGTGCCAAAATGCATCGTGATGTGAATTGAAAATTGCTTGGCTCTATTAAGTCATCATCCAAAGATATTGATTCCATGAATAAGTTTCTTTGTTTACCTTAATATTTGTTGGTTTAGTTCTAAGATAAATGTGGGATTTTTCTTAATTTGTGAACATTTTATGCATGGAATTATTTCTATCAAAGCTTAAGGATGCAGTTCCTTTTGTTATTTTGAGATGGAGGGTGATCATTTTTAGCAATCAATATTGTCAATAAAATCAAATTTAGTAAAGAAGATTAAAAGAATTGAAAACCCAAATTTGTGTAGGATTAATTTGTAAGTTTAACTTATAACTTCATACCATGCTGTCCAAAACAGATCAACAGCAACGGCATTTTCCAATGTCACAATAAACAAAATGTTTCATAGAGGGAGAGGTTTGGTACCATGAGTTTCCAAGACCAATTTTTCCACATGAGAAAGGGTCTTTCGGCCATTACATTAGGCATACCTTAAGTGCATTTTAGGTGATTATTTGGTATCCCATTTTGAAACCGCATCTTTTCAAAGCATAGCTATTTTAAATATCACATTTTTCAATTTTACAGCCTTTTAAATAATCAATTTTCCAAAACTCAAAATATAAGTTGTACCAAACAGAAATGCTCTTTAGAAAGAACAAAGTTGAGCTTCAAACCAGTTTGGCGTCATTTCCTCTGACCCACTATATGACGATTTATAAAACCATTTTTGTGAATTATCTAAACAAATCACATGACTCATTAAAAATCATGTAACTAAACTATACACAAATGGTATATCTAATCGTTATATAGTAGGTTGGAGATGGCTTTAGAGCTAAACTATTCTCTTTTAGAAATTTGCCAACCATTTGGTAATAAAAACTGTTTAGAAAATTTAAAAAGAATTAATAAAAAGTTGATAAAAAAAAAGGGTTATATAATATGAATTTATAAGCTTAGTTTTTAGTTTTTCAAAGTTTTATATACATTTTTTTTATAAAAAAATTTAAAACTTTTTCAAAGTTAAAATATACTATTTTAGTACATTTTAGTAAAAGGTTAGACAAGTTGTTCCCAAACTTACACATAATTATATATGAACCTTGAGAACTCATAAAATTTGGAGAGTCTTTTTTATTTTTTTATTTTGCTAAGATTGGAGATTCATATTAAACTTGGTCAAAGTAAGTGATTAATTTTTTTTAATTTTTTATTTAAAGATCGACATTGAGCTCTTTTTTGACCGTATTATTCTACTATTAAAACTCTAGTTATAATTAAATAATTTAATAGTAAAAAGAATTTCATTAGATAAAGGATTTGAATCATAATCAAGATAGGATTTCTAATTAACTTAGAGCATTTCCATCAAACATCCTAAAAAATTTAGCATTTACCATCTCAAAACACTACTTTTATAATTTTAACACCTCGTTTTACAATATACCAAACATCAAACATTCTATTTTTTTATAACTTCATTTAAATATTCTTTCTTTTAATATTTTTATTCATTTTTATTATTATTTCTCACTCTCCCTCTGTCTCTCTCTCCCACTATATCTCCATCTTTCTCAACCAGGTGGACAAAATTGGGAAATGCCCTGTTTGGGCAAAAATAGCAGCTTTATGCCCCATTTCCCAAACTAATTAGGGAAATGCCCCTGTTTTGTAACTCGACAAACGGGAAATCGAGTTATATTGAAAAACTCGATCATTGGATAATCGAGTTATACTTGAGCCATGTTCCACCCTGGTGTACCAGCGTGGCATTTTCTTTCTGAAAAAATCGATAATACCAAAACCGAGTTATATAACCGACTATGCAGCTATCGAGTTATGCGCTTGTTAAACCTCTGTCTACCCTGTCTTGGTGTCAGGTGTACGGCACATGTCTTCGAACATAACTCGATTAATATAATATCGAGTTATAAAGCATACTCGAACTCCGTAGAGTCGAGTTATTCTCGCATATTACCTGCCCATCCCCTCCCATTGAGAGTGTCTTGCATTTCGGCTGAACTGATTGCACTCTGCAGCTCTGCTCCACAGTTGCGTCCGGACTCAAGTAAAATTTGTATCACCTCAGGTAAAAAACTCACCCCATAATTTTGTCGCAATGGTATTTTTATTTGATATTGCAATGAATTTTTATTTTTTTGGTTGAATGAGTACGTTTGATACAAATTTTTTTGGTTGAATTTTTAATTTTATGGCAATGGTATTTTTTTGGTTGAATAAGTACATTGGTGTGATTTTGGTTGTTTGTTGTAGTAAATGTTGGTCACAAGAAATTGTATTTTTTTGGTTGAATAAATACATTGGTGTGATTTTGGTTGTTTGTTGTAGTAAATGTTGGTCAAAAGAGATTGAAATCTTGACTATAGCAACATTTTATATTGCACATAATCATTATTTACCAAAAGTTGATGCACACTGTTAACTTGATCATTTGCTGTTATTGTATTCAGCGTCAATGTCTGGTTCTGGCAACCCCGAACTCTATAGGCCTCACGATGTGTTCACTGCTATGGGTCGTTGCTGGGTATTGGAAGATGAGTTCAGCTATCCAATCAATCCAAATCTGCGAAATAGTGCTTACGTTCACAATACCATGAGACAGGAGTGGGCTTGGTTATTTCGTGAACAACAAATGTTTTATGATGAGTTGGTTGGTTTTAAGTTGCCAGTGCCTCGGCGACTTGCATCGCAAATGCCTAGAGACACGATCGATGAACTTCGTAAAGCATTGAACCGCATAAGAGAAGAAAATAATCGAATGAAAATACGTCTTAATCGATATCGTACCCAAGTTGAGATTCGAGAGTCAATAGAGGGAGGGTGGTACGAGCACGCACGATTCATGCAATCACTTCTTGGTGATCCCATTTATCAGTCAGATGTGGAGATGTCAGATGAAGAGTAATTGTGTCGTGGTGTAATTAGACTTTGTTGGAGAACTATTTTGGTTTTGGTTAACTATGTTTTAAATGTATGTGTGTCATTGTTGTTGAATTTGTACTATGTAAACCTTATTATTGATTTGTGAGGAGCATGTACGTTATTCGTAATTTAGATTATTCTCACATAACGCATAGAAGTTAAATATTCTCACACATGATGTTTTTCAATAAGCACCTACAACATAACATAGCAAACTTAAAATAACTTACACAATGTCACCAATATGCATGCATTGCATATTGAACACTAACACTACTAATATTATTAACTTAACCCTAGACACAACACATATACCACATAGGCATTCACTCTGACAGGTAGTCCTCGTAGTTGAGGACATTGTTACGTTCTGTCGAAGTGAGTTGCCTATTCGTTGCATCAGCCAGCTCTTCTGCCAGTTGTAGCATGTGATACCTGGACCTACGAAGTATCATTAGATTGTTCTCTTTTTTTATTTTTGTCACCGCACGCTCATATTGGTGCATGTTTCTCCGTGGCAGTGTGAGCGAGGTACGGTCGACAAGAGGCGCTCCGAGTCGCTCGAGATCATCGTGTAGAGCGTTGGACTCGTTCACGCGAAAGTCCCATTCCCGGCGCAGTCCGGCATAGTATTCCGTCTCGTTGGAATCTCTCTCCCTCCTATAGTTATCTGGAAAACGAGGTAGCATCCAATTGCGCATTGACATTGGAAAATGTGACTTCTGATCGGTATGTGTATATGTTTTGCAAGGGGTAGATGTAAATGGGACTTTGGTATGTGTAGATGTTTTGCATGGGTAGATGTAAATGGGACTTTATATAGGAGTTTTGCAAGGACAAGTATTCACGTGGATGTGACTGTATGTAAGGGTAAGTATTCACGTGAATAAATATGATATGACTCGACTTAGCTATACAGTGGCACCTGTTGATATAGCTATAGCTTGTGCTACAACAGTGAGTTTGGTGATGTGTACTGCAAAGGAGGTTGTGTATTTATTCACGTGAAGACTATTCAGAATTCCTATGCTTCATCTGACATGACTTGACGAGACAGTGCTGAGTTGTGTTAAATGTATCATAACCTTTTCAGGGATGCTCTGCATCCTTGAAAGCGGTGCATTGCAAAAGGATACAAATCTGTGTATTGACGTGCGTGTAGGTGATATGACTATACAAGGTTCAACAGTGTGAACCTGTTGCGTATCACACGCAGAACTGCGAACATTAGTGTAGCAATGGTGGACAGCTCACTCCCAAAATTGATGCATAAACTTTTCAGGGATGCTATGTGTATTCACGTGAGTGTGGATGGGTTTGTGGTTAAGGTTCAACAGTGCTGAGCTATCCTATGCAACACTTAATGATCCCTATGGTGGTATTTGGCAAGTGAGATTGAAGAAAGCTGATAACAACATTTGGTCTAGAAACTTGGTTGGTAGGATTTCGTTGAATATCATTGTATCTATTATGGTTAAGCTTTCATGTTCTTATATTTGATAAGACTGTCACTGGGATTCAATATCCACCCATCAAGAATTGTAAATTGAAAGATCATCAGGTAGACAGAATAGACTTAGATGAAGATGATACAAACATATCTCCCTCAGATGATTTGCCCAAAAAACATGAAGTCAGAGAAAATGGTTGTTACGAAAATATTTTCTAGCATGTCTAGAGGAAGAGAGCAATCCAAGCAGCTGAAAAGTTCAAGCCTAAAAATCCTTCTTTCATGGGTATCTCGCGGCCGCATAATATGGTGGTGAGCCTTTATACATAATGTGATTGTGATATTCTCTTAAATATGGCTTTGAAACATATATGCTTTAATGCCTAGTTGTTTCTCCTTCTTGTGCAGTATGTACTTGCTGAATTTCTTACCAAGTATATTATTGTGAAGCAAATTGTCACACTTCAATGTCTTGTGCTATTACCCCCCATCAAAACTTATTCAGCAACGAGATTCGGGAAGGGATGGGGTGCATTTTCGAAAGACAATAATTTAGAACATGGAGATGTTTCTGTCTTCGAGGTGATTGAGAGGAAGCCTATTGTGCTTAGTGTCTCAATATTGTATTCCTGGTTGACCATCAGAGTTCGTACTAGGATAACCTGTTTAAATTTTAAACTAGTGATGTTTATGCTTATATTGGTATGTCTTGTTGAAGACTATTCAGCATTCCTGTGGTTCATCTGACATGACTTGACTAGACAGTGCCGAGTTGTGTTAAATGTATCATAAACTTTTCAGGGATGCTCTGCATCCTTGAAAACGGTGCATTGCAAATGGATGCATATCTGTGTATTGACATGCGTGTAGGTGATATGACTGGATAGGGTTTAACAGTGCGAAGCTATTGAGCAGCACATGCAGTACTGCGAACATCAGTGTAGCAATGGTGGACAGCTCACCCCCAAGATTATAATGAACCAATTTAGGGATGCTCTGCCTCCTCGAAAACGGTGCATTGCAAAGGGTTGCACATCTGTGTATTCACGAGAGTGGGGATGGGTACTTGTGGTCAGGGTTCAATAGTACCAAGCTGTTGAGCATGACATGCAGAATTGCAAACATCAATGTAGCAATGGTGGATAGCTCACCCCTAAAATTTTGCCTACACTTTTGAGGGATCCCCTGCATCATTGAAAACAGTGCATTGCAAAACATTACATATCTGTGTTTTCACGTGAGCATGGATGATATGACTTAACAGGGTTCAACAGTGACGAGTTGTTGAGCAGCACATGCAGAACTGCGAACATGAATTGGCTGAACAATTCCAACCTCACTTGCCAAATGCTACTATTACGAGTAGTGAGTGTAGCAACACTGGAGAGTTTTATCCCCTATTCCCTTACAAACTTTTCAACGAGTCTTTGTGAGTACAAGATGTAGTTACATTTTCTCAACATCAATGTAAAATTACATGAGTGCAACTATGCTTCCAAGGTTTACATCAATGACTTTTGATCATCACAATTGCAACATTAGGGAGCTTTGGAGCAATGCTACAACAAACCAATAACTTGAATGAAACATTTTAGAGGCTAAGCAAGCTTTTAGGCATTTGGCCTATTCCTAAGTAAGCCAAATATCATCGTAATGATGACCTTGTGTGAGCCATATGGATTTTTAGTGAGTGAGTGGTTAGTTTTGTCTGGACGAGTCTATATGTAATGTATTTATATAAAGTAGTACACTAGCAGAAATAAGATACACAGATACGTGTATATGATACAACGACTTAATCAACTCATATAAATGAATTATTCGTATTATTGAATCATATGTGTGGTTGGTTTGTGTGGTTTGGATGAGTCTGTATGTATTGAATCTATTAAATTTTCCTACAAGTAATGTGCAATAAATCTAATTTGGGTGATGAGTGTTATGTGTGTAACATTTCAAGTTACACAGACAGAACATTGGAAACATGAACATATCTAACCGGAGGCATTTAATTTCCTAAGGTTTTTTGTACATTAGAAAGCAGAGGACATTGTCCAACCAAAGCACAAGAATCATATGCAGCAACAAAGAACAGCAGGGAAAATAAGAGAAACAACTTTACTTTTACTTAGCCAAAACTAATGAACAATTAATCTGTAGAGTTGCAAAAGTTGAACGTACATAATCATCATTTGTCAAACATTAACAACAGCATTTTGTATTGCACAGAATGTGTAGATATTAACAACAACGTCTAATGTTCGTAGGTAGAAATTTTTGGAAATCATCATTGCTTGAATTTGAGAAGTCTGAAATATCTCTTTCATCATCTAACGCAGTAATTTCATTAATAGACTTAATGGCTCGCTCTTGTGCCTTCCCCTTTAGATGCTTCCTAGCTTTTTTAATTGCATGAAAACGGTCTAGTCGCCTTTGCATTTGATTGTTCTCTTGTTCAAGACGAGCAAGTATGTTGGCAGGTTCATCTCTAGGTAACTCGGCTGAACGTGCCTTAGGAACTCGTATCCCGTGCCATCGACAATACACCTCTAACTCACACCTCTTCTCGTGTAGGGTTGACCATGGTGGTTCTGCTACAGTGAACTCTATTGCGGTGGTATCTGTACTTAGTTTTGTAGGTTTGCCGACCATGATGTGCCCGACTCTTCCAAGACTCTCATACGTGTATATTGGCATATTAACGAAATCTCTCTTCTTTCCAAACCATTTCCCTCCGTAGTGGTCTGTGTATATCTATAGTTGTTGATCTGTTGGAACTTGTGATGATTCATTTGTTGAAGTAGATCGAAACTTGTTTCGCATTGAACGATTTGATGTTGAGGCGTTGCGACGCATAGCTTAATCAATGTACGAAGTTAGCAGGGTAGAAAGAAGATCATTATTGTGTTGCATTTATAATGTAATGTCATGGTCCAAGCATTACAATGTCAGTTATTAGGGCTTGTCATGTCAATACAGGCTGGAAAACATTATATCAACAGGATTTTAAAGGTTTCCAATGTCACATCAAACGTGGGAAATAGTTGCAACAATAGATGTAAATGGGACATCTGTGCATCCAATTCCACAATTGTGTATCCACGTGAGTGTGGGTGTGAAACAGTGCCGAGCTATTAGCAGCACATGTAGAATTGCGAACATGACAATATAAACAACCGCGTCTGTTGGCGCATATGCTGCGATTGAAGGAATTTGATATGACTAGAGTTGGTGCTACAGCAGCGGGCTGGTGACGTGCCCTCAGAGTTCGAACTTGGTCTTCTTGAAACTTTGCTATATTAATTGTGTATAGCGACATATGCTGAAATTACACTATATTCATGACTTTACTTGTGTTTGGTCTTTCACGAAACATATCCTGAACATCACAGCGTTTATTATCTTTGGTCATTTTGAAGGAGTTTACACATCACGGTGTGTAAACTTCACAATGTTTATTATCTTTGGTCATTAAACATTTAGAGGTTAAACGCATCACTCTTACAAATTATGCAGCCCCACAGCCTGAAACACTGAAATATCTGTTCTAATCGTAGCCAATTAATGTGACACAGCGAGGAATGTGTGCGTGATTGGTCAATTTGGGGTTGGGTTTTAAGGGAATTACAGTACTTTCTTTCTGCTGTAATTTACGCTAATTCTTTTTGGAGGGTATTATAAAATGGAGTTTTTCCATGTTATTTCTTCTATTTTTGTAAATGTAATTTATGAGACTTATTTTTTACAGGGTATTATTATATATTTCATGTTTCGCGTTAATCATTACCCAATTCAAACATCACATGAAGTGGTTGTTATCTATCATCCTTGTAATCAAATTTTTGTTCTATCATAAGTTACATTCATCATTTATTTAATTCTATGTGAGATTCAATTTATATTTGTTTTTTATAATTATTAATTTTATACTCTATAAACGGGGGATAGTTTTGTAAATGGTACATGTAGTTTTCATGTGATTCGGTTTGATATGATTCGAATTGGGGCAATAGTAACGGGCTGATGATGGTACTGTGAGAAAGTTTGCGTACATATTCACGTGAAGCTGTTTGATATGACTAGACTTGGCGCAATAGTAGCTGGCGTATCCAGTTGCTCTATTTTTTTTTGTTTGTTTGGGAATGACTTGGCGCCCATTGTAGTTATTATTGCTATTGTAGTTATTATGACTATCACTGGTCACTAACCCGTGCGATTGAACAACACAATGAAGATTAACATTCTATAAGATTACCATTCGTATACTCCATTGCAGTAGCGCGAAATCAATACCCTCAATATTTGATTAAAAAGAAAACCGTTAGATCTAATGCAGGAGTGCATGACGTCATGGCTGGAATGCAATCACTTCTTTTTGGATGAGTCTGCACTGCAAGGTTTCATCAATAAATGTTGTAATAAAAATGTGATGCATGAGGTATAGTCCAAACGGGGATCAAATTCAGAATAATATAACTGTTGATTTAAGAGCAACAACCATATCCAATTAGCCTCTCTAAAATTCATCACTGAAAAGCAAAACCTACAATAAAAACAATTGCCTGAAGTCAATATATAGGTTGAGCCATTGCGCCAAGGAAAATCTCCTAGGTGGTTCATCGGCAATATCAAACCCTATAAACCAATTGTGCTTTCACAAACCTTCAATTTGTATTAATAATTACTATAATGTAATAACACGTGAGCGCCGTATAGAATTATGAAATAATTCTTATTTACATTTTTGGATCTCCTTTATATTATATAGAATCACATAATAACATAAAAAATTGTTACAGTTACAACCATTTAAATAATACTAATAACAGTAACGATGGGCATGAAACTAACCATCATGTGCACAAAATAAAATTACTTTCCACCATATGATGTTCTTCAAAGCTGCCACTAAAATAACAAAATATGCAATTGGCTGAAAGCCACATCATAGTTGGTGTGAATACAATTCTCCAAATATGCTACAGCAAGTAGTAAAAAGGAAGTCCCCCCTTGGGTACAATGGCCAATGGCAATCATCAAGAGTCAGATGATGGAGAAGGTGGAACCCGACGTCTAAAGTCAGCTACGTCTGCCCGTAGAGCTACAATGTCGCCAAGAAGGCCATATAAAACCTGCCCATGGGTTGCTTGAGTCGTCATAATGGTCTCCATCATCGCACGAAGAGAGGGAGGAGGAGGGCCTGTCTGCGCTGCAGCGGTAGTGTCAACATCTACCTTATCATCACCATCCTCGACAACAGCAGCTGTGGGATCTCCATGCATGTCCTCATATGGAACATCATCTCCAGTAGTAGACTGTACTCGTGGTCTCTTGGATGAACCAACACTGGGGTCGCCAAACTTCTTTTGGGCACTTCGCTGCTTCAGAAATTTGGCTCCTATGGGGGCTTGGATGTGAACCAACTCTTGGGAAGGAAAGTTCTGTAATTCTAAATATTTGAGGACCCTATGGATGAGAACTGGAAAGAATAGACCATGCCTCTTATACTTGCTCCTACGCACCTCCACAATGGTTTCAATGAAAAGGGAAGGAAAACAAATGGAACTATCGGTGATGAGGGCGTAAAGAAAGAAACACCTGTCTATAGGGATTGTATGGATATGAGAGATAGGAAAAATGTTGTGACAAGCTATCCTAAAGAAGATATAATTAAGCTCAGTTAACTCACTCGAGCTAATACTTCGGTTAGAAACCCGAGTGACTGATCGTCCACAAAGAACATCCATAACATCATTAATACGAGGAGACACAGAGTATGGATAAGTAGGTGTGCAAATTATAGGTACATCAAGAGCTGCAGATACGATGGCCCTAGTTATTGTAAACGGTACACCATGTATCCACGATGCCACTTTGTGACCACCGCACTCCTCATGCACCGAGAGATTCGAATAGAATTCTCTAATCAAGTCAGCTGGAGGGGGTTCTATGTTTGTACACAGGGACAGCCAATGCCTAGACTGTAGCTTCTCACAGACAGAAGGATGCAATTCATGTAGATTGATTTGCCTTTCTCCCCAAATACGCCTACGCTTAATCAAGGTTTCAAAGGTTTGCTCATTTTCAGGCTTGTGGAACCTTAATTGATCAAACACCACTTTAGGCTTGGATGCAGCTTTGGATTTTCCTCTCTTAGCCCTCTTCGGAGCCATAACTAATTGATGGTCAGCAGTGGAAACATGATCAGGCATCAACAAAACATAACCAAAAACTGCATTTCGAAGAGATAAACACAACATTCCTACTACCTAACCCATTCATATTTTCATAGCCAAACATATCATTTCATCACAATCTACATAGACAATGAAGATTTTTTTCTTTGAAGCAGAGAACAAAAAACCATTGAATAACGTACTGCCATGTGTAGAAAATCATCCATACAATGTACCAACTAGAGCAGTTTACAACAATACACTGAAAAAACAATATTCTTACCAACATGTTTAGTTGGTGAAATATTTGTAATGCATTTCGCACCGACTCAATAATTTGAAGATCTCTGACCTATAGTATATAAACTTCAGTTGAACTCAAAGAGCGAACATGCAATTTGTTAACATATTGAATTTTTTCAAAATGATCAATAATGTCACGCACCAATAGCAAGCATTCTAACAGCAATAATATTGTACAGGAAACATACAAGTGGATGTAAGGCCTGAAACATTTTCGAAATTCGTAGCTACATGTAGTAAGTTTCACCAACTTGTACAAACAACCTTAAATTGCACAATGTACCAACTAAGGCATAGAAACAGCATAAGGACTACCACACACATATGGAGCCACTGGCAAGTTCATTTTGTGGAAGGAGACTAGTTGAAGACAACCTAAGAGATAAGCAAGTAACCTTTCTAACAACAAACCATTTGACTAGCCAAACACCCTATTTCATCCCAATGTACATAGACAATGAAGTTTGAAGCATCATCCAAAAATGAATATATGATTAACGCATCACCAATGTGTAATTTTAAAGACAATAACAGTTAAATGAGTCTTACCATGTAAAACCTTCGAAGATTTTGAGCGGAAAAATTGTCGATTCTAGCGGATGCAGCTGAGAGCAAGCGAAGATGTAATTTCGGACTGCTGCAAATTCTGCACATTAGTGGGAGCGTTTATAAATGTGGGTAATCACATATCTCGATTACAAAAAAGTCGAGTTACATACATACTCGATAACACGAAAATCGAGTTATGTGCTATACCCCGCCCAGACCCAGCCCACTTATTTGGATTGATCCAGATGCAGTCCAAGAGGATTCCAACTGGCCAGAAGGGTCTTCCACATAACTCGATTATTCTAGAATCGAGTTCTGTGCAGCATAACACGAACAACTCCTTTTAGTCCCTTCAAACCACTTCGGTCCAATTTTGTTTATTTGGTCCAATTAGATCCATTTTGATCTAATTTTCACCACTTCGGTCCATTCAGTCAAGTTTGGTCCATTTGATTCATATGGGTCCATTCAGTCCATTTTGGTCATGCAGCAAATAGACTTGGTCCAGTGAGGTCCACTTCAGTCCCGAAGGTCTACTTTAGTCCATTTGGTCCAGAAGTCCACCACCTTACATTCGCTCTTTATGGTCCATTTTGGTCCACTTCCGTCCCTTAGGTACACTTTAGTCCATGAGGTCCTTTTGCTCCATTTCGTCCACTTTGGTCTCTTAGGTCCCAAATGATTTGGTCCTTTTGTCCACTTCACTCTATTAGGTCCACTTCGGTGAATTCAGTCCACTTCTGTCCAATTCAGACCATTTGCTAGATATCTCGGTCCTTTTGATCTAGTTTAGTCCATTTTGTCCACTTCAGTCTATTGTTCCCTGTCCAAGTTCCCTGTCCAACTGACACTTGGCTATTTTAAGCACGCCTGAGGTAAGTTCAGTCTACAATAATTTGTTTGAATTATTTGAATTATTCATGTTGTTTCATCTTTATTAATCTATATATTACTAAAACTTGAAGCGTAGCGTTTAATGCCGCTGCTCTCACGTTGCGTCACATCAGCTGCATAACCTATCCAATTTCATCCGTAAACTAACACATAGCAGTAAAAGTCATGTTCCCACTATTACTAAAATCTCAAACCATTTAAGTTAATATAGATCATATACGGACTAAATTAAATTAAAATAGTCATTTAACATAAATGAACTTCTGCGGGACTCACGTTATTGATAATTTGGAGAATATATTATATTTTCTCTAAAGTTTATATGACATTCGTATAAAATGGTCGTAGGATCTTTATTAATTGTTACAAAATAAAGATTTGTTGGTAAGTGTTAGCCAATAGACTAAAGGTTGTATTACCAGCTATGTAACATGCTCAGTACGTAGATGACTATGTAACATGGATGGAGGAAACTCCAACCATGATAGAAGATGTGATTGCTTCAGATGTAAATCAGTTTGTTTCAGAATTTGAATAAATAATAGAAGTACTGATTGCGTATCAAAAAAAAAAAAGATTCATTGGCCATTGTGATATGGGATATTGCAAGATCGTACGAGCTGATGTAGCACTTCTCTGTAGTTGAGTTCAGTAGTTTTTTTTTTTTTTTAATAGGAAGCATATGAATTTCATTCAATCTGAAATTGAAATACAACAGAGAAAATGCAAAAGCATTACAAGCAGATTTCCTAAATAACAATATGTTCAACAGGACTTGGTATAGTCCTTTCCCAAACCTGACACATATTAGTGATCCTGGCGACTTTTGCAAGTTCATGGGCAACTCTGTTGCCTTCCCTTTTCAGATGATGAAAGGAGCACCAGCTAAAAGAAGAAGAGACTTCCCAAATATCTGCCATGTATCCTAGCTCACCACCAAAGACCCCATCATTGATAGGTTCAATAATGGACAAGGCATCGGACTCAATAATAGCATGAGAGACCTCCATTTTTGCTGCAAGGAGCACACCTTCCAGAACAGCAATAGGCTCTGAAATCTCAGCAGTAAAACACGCTGGGAGTACCTTGCTAGAAGCTGCCAGAATTCTTATGAATTGCTTGATTGCGACTCCACCAAATTGACCAAGCAACAACAAATAAAAGATGTAGATCATTTGGAGAGCCTTTTGCAATGAAATCAAGGGCAGCCCATAGCATTCTTTAGTGAGAAGTTGAATGAAGCAAAACTTAGGTATTCTACCTATGACAAGGAATTCTATGCTATTGTTCAAGCCATCAAGCATTGGAGTTACTATTTGGCCTACAAGGAGTTTATTCTACACACCGATCATGAGGCTTTGAAATATCTCAATAGCCAATCTAATGTGAACAAGAGGCATGCTAAGTGGGTAAGCTTTTGCAGCAACAGAAATGACACATTTTATGCAATCTGTCCATGCACAAGTCAAGGAGAGAATTGAACATTCCAATGCAAAGTACAAAGCTGCTGCTGATATTCACCGAAGGAGACTACTTTTCAAGGAAGGGGACCTTGTATGGGTGATTTTGACTAAAGAAAGGTGTCCTCATGGCTCCTATTCCAAGTTGGGAGCAAGGAAAGTAGGTCCATGCAAAGTATCTACAATCAATGACAATGCCTACACAGTCCAACTACCCCCTCACTTAAACATTTCTACTGCCTTCAATGTGAAGCATTTGAAGCCTTATTTTCCAACTGAAACTTGAGGGCAAGTTTCCTTTATGGAGGGGAGTATGATGCAGCCACCCTCTATCCTTAGGACTGACAACCAGCCAGCCAACCTTCTGACCTCTTAGGACTACCAGCAGCCCCTTATTTTGACTGCTAATATCTGCCATGTATCCTCTTAAATTACAGCTTTAACTTATGTAACTATTGGCTACTTTATTTCCTAATAGTTAAAGATTATAAATAGGATAGCTATGTAAGAGTACAATTAGTTTTTGATTTGAATTTAACTTAGTTTCAGACCTGGACAGAAACTTTGTTTCTTCAGTTTCTCTGTAATTCCAGCTTTAATTCTTAATTTTAATGCAAGTCTAGTTCAAGTTCTCAACCAATTGATTTTGGTTTCCATCACTTTGCAATCAAGTTTACAGTTTATGCAAAAGACATTAAACTTCACTAATTGCATATTTGCATGTATTAAGAAATCATAATATAGAACAACCGATATCAAATCACAAAAGGATTCAACAGTAAATAGATCATAAATACCAACACACAAATCACACAAAACAACTCAACCGCTATAGATCATAACTCAAAAATACCAACACAGAAATCAGCCATCCAGTCTATACATAAATACTGGTAAATACTAACAACTCAACAAGTTCATAAGTCTTGACAAAACATCTGCTGAAACATAGTCCAGAACAGTACATATCCAACCTTTTATTGTCAATGCAAAGTTAGTAACCACTTAATGAGGGCATCTGAAAATGTGGACTTTGAACACAACTTCGTCCCTCATAATCACTTCAAATACACACACATCTCCTAATCGCAATGTATTGTCCCTCGCAAATGCAGCCCAACCAGCAGATACGACACAGGATGTGTATTTTCCTTCATAAATGTATAACTTCATAGGCCATAATCGGTCCACAACCTCGAGCTTCACAGTGAATGTACTTCCTTTGGTGGTGTAGTCCTTGGTAAAGCCTTCGCTTGGTAAGTAGTTGATAATGCCATGGGGTAAGCTCTGTACAAAAAATGTCATCAGACATACAATTAAAAAATAGTTACCCATTTGAATGAAATGCAGTTTTCAGGCAGTACTATTGATGTCTTTCTACCACCTAAACATGATACTATTTGAACTAACACAATGAAGCAAATCAACAAGTCTCTGCTACATGCTTTCTAATTAATCTATGGAAAATCAAAGTTAATGGGAGTTGCATTTCTAAAACCCAACAATATGTTCAGCTGGGAAAGCTTACCGCATGATCCTTGCCATTAATGTATGATGGATGAATGGTAACCGTGAAAAGGGGATTTTCTGATTTGAAAGCATTTGCTCTCACAAGAGTTTCAGCTACACCAGCAACCCCATGAGCTGATCCTGAAATGACATGGAAATATCAAGTCATGCACATGAAATTTATAGTGAACAGGCTTACAAAATCAACCAGTTCCTTACAGAAGTGTAAGATTCATACCTGAACTCTCTCCCCTAGTCAAAGATGCCCCAAATGGCATTTTCGATTTCTCTAACCTTGACCCCTTAGAACTTGATGGATTGGTTTTTGCCCTCTTATGAGGTAGAGGTACTGGTGGTTTCTCCCCTGTACGATCTTGGAGTTCGGCTGCAGGATACTCTATTTCTGTTGCAGTGGCGTCAAATATGAGTACAGAAAATTCTGAATTTCCTTCATATCTGAACACTAGCAAGTGCCCCAGGGCTAGAGCATGAGAGCTTGCAAATTCACACCAGCCATTTCCAAAACAAGCCTCCCCATCAAACTTTGTCAACTTCACTTTCCATTTTGTACCATTTGGAATCGTAAGAAAGGCCATATTTGACAGATGACCGCCATATTTGCTTATAAACTTCTTTGGAATCCACTGTAAAAAGACGAACATCAACATAAATGCAAGCTTTGTAAATAAACACATGCAATCAATCAAGTGAAATTTGAGTTGTGCAGTCAGTATCAGTACCATTACAGGAAAAGTAATTTTTCTCACAATATTTTACAATAATACTTGTTGGATGAAACAAAATCATCCACATAACCACTTCATGTGGCAGAAACATGTAATTCAGAAAATAAAATAAACACTGATGGGATATTTTGTTCCCATCTGTGCACCGCATTACATAATCATTGATTTTATACATGTAACATGTATTAACATTATCACATATTTTTCTTGAATTCGGTCATCAACAAATGTACATTTGTTCAATAATCACAACTAAAAAACATAAAAACTGATGCCGTTAATTCCTATATGATTTTCAAGAATCAAACTCGGCAATGAAATGAAGTTTACTTACAAGCTTTCCGTCTCGAAGTGTTTGAGGCATAATAATCTTGAAAAAGTGTGTGGCAAGATCAGCAGGATCATCCACATTGTCTCTCCGCCATTAAGAAGTCATCGATCTGGTGTTCTCCAAACTGTTTCTTCGCTGAGATTCGTAACTGTTGTTGAGAGACTGTGCACTGGCGAGTACAAAAACAAAGTGTCCACGATGGTGGTTTATATTCCACATAACTCGATTACTAATAAATCGAGTTAAGTTCAGTGTAACTGTAACGAATCCATGTTGTGTGCACTGTAACTGAAAGGAATCCATGATGTGGGAATTGGCTTGCACAGAACTCGATTGTTTAGATATCGAGTTATTTGTAACGGTACTCGATAACTATTTAGCCGAGTTATATGCACTAGGTTGCCACTCCGAGCCCAGATATTTGGACTGATCCCGATGCAGTCCAAGTGGAATCCAACTGTCCAGAAGGATCTTTCACATAACCCGGCTATTTAATAATCGAGTTACGTGCAGGGGGGCTTGCAAGTAACTCGATTATAGAGAAATCGGGTTATTCAATTTTTACTTGATTTTACAGTAATCGAGTTATGTACACTGGGCTTCCACACCCAACCCATATATATTTGGACTGATCCATATGCAGTCCAAGTGGAATCCAACTGTTCAGAAGAATCTTCCACGTAACTCGATTATCCAAGAATCGAGTTAAGTGCAGCGTAACACAAACAAGTCCTTTTAGTCCCTTCAAACCACTTCGGTCCAATTTTGTTTATTTGGTCCAATTATATCCATTTCGATCCAATTTTTATCACTTCGGTCCATTCAGTCAAGTTTGGTCCGTTTGATATGGGTAAACTTAGACTGATCCATATGCAGTCCAAGTGGAATCAAACTGTCCAGAAGAATCTTCCACGTAACCCAGCTATTTAATAATCGAGTTATGTGCAGCGGGGCTTGCAAGTAACTTGATTATAGTGAAATTGGGTTATTCAATTATTACTCGATTTTACAGTAATCAAGTTATGTACACTGGGCTTCCACACCCAGTCCATATATATTTGGACTGATCCATATGCAGTCCAAGTGAAATCCAACTGTCCAGAAGAATCTTCCACGTAACTCGATTATCCCATAATCGAGTTAAGTGCAGCGTAACACAAACAAGTCCTTTTAGTCCCTTCAAACCACTTTGGTCCAATTTTGTTGATTTGGTCCAATTAGATCCATTTCAATCCAATTTTTATCACTTCGGTCTATTCAGTCAAGTTTGGTCCATTTGATATGGGTCCACTTGGACTGATCCATAAGCAGTCCAAGTCGAATCCAACTGTCCAGAAGAATCTTCCACGTAACCTGGCTATTTAATAATTGAGTTACGTGCAGTGGGGCTTCCACGTAACTCAATTATTGTAGAATCGGGTGATTCAGTTATTACTCAATTTTACAGTAATCGAGTTATGTGCGCTGGGCTTCCACAGCCAGCCCATATATTTGGACTGGTCCATATGCAGTCCAAGTGGAATCCAACTGGCCAGAAGGATATTCCACGTAACCCGGCTATTGAATAATCGAGTTACGTGCAAGTCATCCAGCATTGTTCACAACCATACTAATTTGCATCCACTTTCGTCATAATAAAGGTGGACCTATACACAACCACATTGATCAACAACTCATCCATATTGTTCCAACTACTTTCATAATCAAATCATCCATAAAATTCCAACCACATCCATAACCAAATCACTTCATTAAACAATCACATGAAGTGAAAATCATCCATACAATCTACAATGGAAATAAGGAGCCATTATCTAGAATAAAACCATTGAACCAAGTTGTTGACAATGTAAGTACAACCATTTACATATAAATGTTGTTTTGTCATATATAGTTTACAAGAAGAAATTTGAGTTGAACTAGTGCCACACCAACTGCCTCTTTGCCACAAATCCCATATCTGCACAAGTACAACAAAAAATACATCAATACCGCATGTTGTACTCATATTTGAAAACCATACTATCATGGTTACAATGTACACATTACTAGCAGGACTTGTAAGAATAACTTATGACTTGTAAGAATAATTGACAACACTAAATAAGAATAACTTATGAAATATCCCCCCTCCTTACTAGGACTTGTAATTGTTACCTGCTATGTACAACCGCGGCTTGTTGATTCCACGTTCCGAGTCGGACATCTACGACGGTTATGACCCTCTTGGCGACACAACCCACACTTGGACTTTGGTCCGTTCTCAATCCACAACGAGGTTGGCAACTCCCTATCCTCGTCATCCATCTCATTGTGGATTCTTGTCGACTTAGGGCGCCCTTTCTCTCGAATCAACCGCGGGTTCGGCATCACTTTTCTCCTTTCTGCCGGCTCTGGCCATTCTAACCTATCTTTCAACGGTTGGAATATCGGCTCGTAGCTTTGATACCATTCGGACATGCGGTAGGAACGATCCATAAACTTTGTTGCATCGTGGTTGTACTTGGCACAAACTGCTATCAAGTGTGAACATGGGATCTTGTTTGCTTCCCATTTCCCGCACGTGCACGTCCTGTCCATGAGAGAAACCCTATGGGTGTGAGCTCCCCTGCTAGTTCTCAGTAGTGAAGACTGTATCTCCACTGTATATAAGCGATGTTGTGCGCTCATCCGTCTAACCATATGGAGCTTCGCCTTCTCTTGATTTGCCTCGAACTTGTCATAGGCATATTTGCACCACTCTTGCCCCTCTTCCAACTGCTCTAGGGTTTTGTTTCGGTGGTCATCAAAGTACGAGTTCACTTTGTAAAATGTGAACTTCACCATTGCAGTAATGGGCAAGCAACGTGCGCCCTTAAGCACCCCATTAAAGCACTCTGACAGGTTCGTTGTCATTGCCCCATATCGATGGCCATGGTCATGTGCAAGTGTCCACTTTTCGAAACCTACATCATTCAGATAGTCGTACGCATCTGGATTGACATTCTTGATGCAATCCATGGTGTTTTCAAATTTCCTAACTTGGTTTACAATTGCTGCCTTCCATACCAAGTTCTTCAACACCACGCTATTGAAGTTAGTGTTAACATTGCTTACTAAATGGCGGATGCAATATTGGTGATGGGCTAACGGCGCTTGCAAATAGCCCCTAGTGGTGTCATCAAAGCATGATTGTATCCCATGGTGCCTATCAGAGATTATACATAAATTGGTCTGATTCGTAACTCTGCTCAGCAGGCATGCCAAGAACCATCCCCATGTCTCCGTGCTCTCACTTTCAACAACGTCAAACGCAAGTTGAAAAACCTCATTGTTACTATCTGTTGCCATTGCTATCAACAACTTCCTTTTGTACTTGCCATACAGGTGCGTTGCATCTATGCTTATCACTGGCCTACAATGCCTAAACCCTCTAATACACGGACCAAATGCCCAAAACGCAGAGTTGAATATACAAGTCCCCGGGACATAGGGGTCACAATTTAGCAAAGTTACAGTGTCCGGATCTGCATCATCCAATGCCACTAGAAACCGTGGCAATTCCACGTACGACTCATCAAAATCCCCGTAAATACGTGTAACTGCCTTCTGTTTGGCTTCCCAAACCTTGTATATAGTTACATCATGCCCGTGCTTCGCATGCAGCATACTACGCAAGTCCTTTATGGATCAGGTTATGTCCTCCCGTACATATTGATCAAGTGCAATAGAAATGAACCTTGAATCCATCATCTGTCCATCGGTCACTACTTGGAGGGATGTGAAACTGTGGAGACCCATACATTTACTGATTAGCCACAACCTGTGCTTTTTGCTGAAAATAGCCCGAATTGACCATAGACATGCGTCATGTGTGCACCGCACAACTAGCCTATTGGTGTTAGACTTGATGACCTTGTATTGCTTATTATGCTCCACAGAGTAAAGGGTCAGCACATACTGAACGGAGGCTTTATTCTTGAATAGCATCCCCTTCGCCGGCTGGTCACTTTTGTGCCAACTTGTAAGCTCTTCTGGACCCAATGCAGGTGATGGGTCATTAATATTGTCCCATGTGTTTGATGTGAACCATCCTGGGATAGCTGTAATAGGGCAATCCTCCTCGTTGTCTTTGAGCTGTGTTCCATCTAAGACCTCCGCTTCGTCCACCGGTCCATCAGTATCAATGAACTCTTCGTACACATCTCGGCTGGCATCAATATCAATTCCCCTGTCCATATAGGCTTGGACATGTTCATATGCGTGAGTAGACCCTCCCACGTCATGTGTCTGGGTGGCACCCAACAGTTCTGTGTTCTCCAAATGGTCAACTGCACTGCATGGTTCAGTATTGTAGGGCAATGGCATGGCAACGGCAAAGGAAGGTTGCATGTGAATATATCCTGGGCGTGGCTCTTCCACCCCACTGGCATGTTGCGAATTTGCACCAATAGCCTCAATAGTTACATACAAGTCGGACGCTATGAACTGGGGGGTCCACTTAATCACTGCCCACATCATGTCAACGTCGGCGTCGCCACACAACGGATTTGAGTTGTAAACAACCTGAGTATTCACAAGTAGCTGGGGGGCACGGTACACGATGGATATCTTATGTGACTCCTTGTCCAACCCTAGAGCTTCCATTATCTTTCAGTGCATTTTTCTCAAGTGTGTTTTGCATTTCAACTAAATGAACTTCTTCTTCATTGACTCGCCTCCATAGGACAACCCATGCAAGTCATGGAAATACTGCTCCCCATCATAGTAAACGTAGAAGCAATGACGACCCATGGCAGACCTGGATAAGGACATATAATTGTGGTTATCATGCAGAAGATAGGGGGTTATGTTAATGCAACAGTAATTAATCTGTATGCACGTGAACGGACAATATAACTTTTACATACGCACTATAATCATATCCTAAGTATTCAGTGCAATCATTGATTCCAATACGGTCAGCAAAACTTGTTCACCTCGTAGGCTTTCTTTTTTCAGAACCCACACACTAAAGCCTTTTAGAACTAAAAGAGCCATACAATTTAAACCAATTATTGCACACATTACATCATTGTTGATACCTATCGATGAATGCATATATCATCATCATAGGGTGGCCATACAATGTTTGTATAAATATATATTCCCAGGTATCTATACATACATTACTATATATATATATGTGTGTGTGTGTGTGTATACAGTGTCACACACACACACACACACACATGTTACTGAACGAATTTTATGTGTTATTGATTTTGGTAATGTGGTATAGTTCATTTTTTGGGAAATTTTCATTATGAATTGATTAAGTATTGACAGGTTTTGCAATTTCAAACAAAATCCAACCAAAAATAAATGGTTTAATATGGCACACATTATATACAACAACAATACCTATATGTTTATATATAGATATATCTACACATACATGATACATATATATATATAGATATATATAGCAACATGTGTGTGTGTATATCCATCCACACACGTAAACCATTGAAAGTGCAGCTCTAACCTATAACATGAACAGTTACACACAATAACATCAATCAAAAATTGTAGACCATGAACAGGATAAAAGTATAAAGCAAGAGAAAATCTCAACACTCCTTACAGTTTGAAGAGAGACTACCTTATCATCAATTGTATCAAACTTTGTGTGCAAGATCCCATCTATCAACCTGGCACTAGGTGAAGATGAAAGGTCGGCTACTTTCTGCAGGCACAACAAGAAGCATAGTTCAGATATCTTAATTCCGATAAAATAATGATTGAACATATAATGTTTTAAAAAGAGCCAGAAAACAATTTATGTAATCCTGGATAAAAAAATCAAACCTGATCGAACTTGGAAAGCTGATCAACTGCATCATTTCCAACCAGTGCCTCTCTAACAAACAAGACCAGATCTGGCTTGTGAAGGGAAATAAGCTTTGAGAGTGCTCTCATCAATGGTTCATTATCTTGAAAAGCATACGAATTGTATCATAGCAAAACAACAAAGAAAGAACATGTAAGAAATACTTACATAGCCCTGCCATACACATAATTAGAATTATACATGTAGCATAGAACACTGCAAAATCTTTCTGATAATACCAGCTAAGAGCATTCTCATCAGGTGTGCCAAATGCCAAATATTTGGCATTTGGCACACCATACACCAAAAAACCCTTCTCATGAGGTGTTCTCACAAGTACGGCATATAAACAGATCTAGGTTAACAACCCTTGAAACATAATAGAAAGACAAACAGCTAAGAAAGAAAAGACAAGGGGGAAATAATTTTTGGGTCAAATTTGGGACCCACTTTTCCAATCCAGCACATCCTTTTTTTCATTGTTGTTTATTTTATTACTTTTATTAGAACAAGCAAGAACAAAACCAAAAGCTATTCTTGTACCTCAAAACAGCATCTTCAACTTCAAGCAGTCCATCACAAAATACAAGTACTAAATTAATATTATGCCTGGTTGGTCTTTCTCTTTCTTCTAAGTTTTTTTGCAGTCCATCACAAAATACAGTAAGCAGTCCATAAACTAATATTGTACTTTACTAAGCAGTCCATCACAAAGTAAGTAGTCTACTAAGCAGTCAATCACAAAATACAAGTACTAAACTAATATTGTACTTTACTTTCCTCAAACCATTTATTCTTTTACTTTATTCGTAGAATTTTTGCACTCAGATAGTGCAATAGGGATATATTTTCCTGAAGCTGCAATATCCACAAATACTCTGCTACCTTCTGTGTTTCTGGATTTCATTTTCCACACACTTTGCATGCTTATTCCAGTCACCTATAGACAGGAAGTCTAAAAACTCAATTACTTCAGGCTCAATGGCCTTTTCGTTTCCGCCCATATGCCCTCACAGGTCTCATCTTACCTATTTCATCAGACACAACAGCTTAATTAAATGAACATATTCAATAAAATGCACAGTACAATTAGCTAAATACGATGGGCAATGTAGAGGAAGAAGATACCGTCACCGGTCCCGCAATCGGGCGCGTGCGCAGGAGGGCGTCGCGATCTCCGCAAACCCTCCACTGGCTGAATGTCCTCACCCGGTATCTGCTCAATCTGTACAGCCTCTTCGTGGGGGGTTGGAGGTGAAGGTCCTATGGTGGGCTCCGCATGCACTAGAGGTGGGGTGGGCATGCCTGGTGTGGGTACAAATATGCATCCACCATCATGGGCAGATCCACTGAACACTGGGGGCGACATACGGGGGGAATGTCGAGGGGCCTCGTACTCCTGGCTAGCACCACAGGACATAGTACGGGATGGCCCAGCAGCATCACCGGCGGGGTGGGATGGCCTGGCGCCATCGTCAGAGAATACCCAATCATCCCGAAGCCATGATTCTTCTGCGGCAGACTCATCCCCTTCCTCGTAGATGGGTTCCGGCTCAGTCGCACGTCCAGGACCAGCTCGACCACCTCTACGGCGTCGACCCCCTCGAGACCCACCACTTTGCCCACTGCGACCCGGGACCTGTGTATGAATGTCGGCTGCTTCCGCGAGCGCATCCGCCAATTTAAGTCGGCCCAGCTCATCCACAACCTCTAGTGTAAACTTAAGGTCATTGTACATGTCGGACCCTCGGTTGCATCTCTGTAGAGACCGAAGCATGGTCTGAACCTGCAAAACAAGGGCGTCATAAAATAAGGAACGCAAGTATGATGCAAAACTATAATAGGGGGTCATGTGAAATTATCTTTTTATGAACTTATAAGTAATTTTGGTTACAACATAATGAAAGTTGAAGGGTTTTAAATGGTCCAAACTGAAATAACTTTGAACTTAAAATGTAATTAGCTTGCACAATTCATATGCTTTCTCAACAGTCAAGTAATTCCAAGTTCTTTCCAATGTCTTCCTCAAATCCCAAGCAAGGATGAATCCTTACAACTTTTTAATATAACGCAAGGCAAATATTATACAAATATCAAGTATCAATATATTGTTAGCAAGTATCAATTAAAAAAATGACCATAAAATTTAGAGATAAGATAAGATTAAAGGTGCATTGGCCTGATTGCAAATCTAAGGAAAGAATGCATGCATGTGCATGGTGGTCTAATCAATGAGAGCGCATAAAATGATGATGCTTTAAGTACTTCCTCATAATAACAACTTCACATTTATAATCGATGGGAACATAATCATAGTCTTATAAGCTGTAATCTCTCTCTCTCTCTTCATAAAGAAAAAGAACTTCAAATTATTTTAATGAATCTATTAATCTTTAAGTTTCCAAAGTTTCAACATCGCAATATTCACATGAACCAATCTTCTTCGGTAAGGAAAACAACCCATGTGGGAGCCAACATATAAGACTATGTAAACTCCTATGATAAGTATAGAATACAATGCACTTTTGGTTAACCAGATAAAGATGCTGACATAGCTTTGCACTCATCCAACTCAATAGGCCACATATCCATTCAATAAAGGAATTTCTCTAATCAAAGTACTCTCTTTTAAATAGGACACAATCCTCTTCAACCACCTCAAACGGCCAAGGATGTTAAAGCATAAGCAACATGACCAAGGAAAATGTATAGGAAATCAAGGAAAAGTAAAAAAGGGGGTACTATCTTTATTTTCTAGGGAATCTAGGATTATGTTAGACCTTTATCAGATATATATATATATATATAACGATGTGAACTTATAGTTCAGAAGCAACTGCACAATATTATCAAGAACAATAGCAAGTATTTGTATGGTAACTTGGGAGTTTTGAATAATGGCTGACATGCAAATTGTACCAGCTTGCAAGAATGTGGAAGCACAATATGTGGAGATGACGGTGCCTCTGTATTCTTATGGGTGTGAGAAGAAAGTGAAGAAGACCTTATCTCATCTCAAAGGTATATTTAGAGGATTAATTTCCTACACTTATATTTTCAGGACAATAAGATTAATTATATTTCATGTTGCTCATGTATTTCGTTTGGAATAGTATTCATGTGTCATGTAAATTTCTGTTTCTTTAATTAGAACATCTAATCTATTTTAATGGAAAAAATACACCATTTATTTGATACATGAGTCATCCCTCTTATATGGGATGGTGGACCTCAGATGATATACCTCCTCCTTCCAACAAAGCTAGGTGATAGTTGTATTAATTAAGTATAGCATATACTATTTTATTGAAGTGTTGGTCAACCTATAGATAAGAAAGACTTGGACTTGGGTGGGACATGGGCTTGGGCCTGAGCATGTGCATGATTTCTATATGGGCTAAAACCAAGGCCATGAAAGATCAAAGTGCATTTAATTTTAGCCCCAAATCCATCCTCTCTCTGGGCTGGAGCAGCCCAATTTTTTTTCCAAGAAATTAGACATGAAAAAATCTTGATCTAAACATGTTCAATCCATAGGGTGGCTACTCCTGCTCCTAGATTTACAAAGAGTCATTGTATGTGTCGTGTTACAATGACTCTTGCTGGTCCATTGAGTTAGGAAAATAGCAAATAGCATTCACCTAATGAATGCTACTCTTCTTCCTAATCTCCCTTCTCTTAGTAATTGAGTACAACAATAAAGAGATTTTATCAACTAATTAGTTACCTTTTACAAGACAAGACAAATAAAACTTCTATCAATCTACTTTTATTTTTGGATAATTCCTTTATTACGATAAATAGTAAAAAAGAGAAAATATTATATTAATGAAACCAGAGTCTTGTCGATGTTATAGTTCAAATCTTTCTATTGTGGTCAGTTTAAATGGAGGGAGAGTAAAGAGGATTAAAGTAAAGTTAGCCAAATAACTTTACTCTACTCTCCCCTCATCCGAACTATCCATTAAAGAAATTTGGTTCAAATCTCAAAATCTCTTATTTTTTGAAAGCAATAAATTATATTAATGAGGGTATAATTATTGACTTTCGGACTTTACCCACAATTCTCTATCTGACAGGTATCCCATGCTGCCTTTTTTAACCCAAAAAATAAAAAGTCCCTAGCCTTTTCTCTTTCACTTTTCTGCTCCATTCTAGGTTGACTTCTCTTCCATCTCTTTCATTTCTTTATGAGTTTTCCCACTGGTATATTTCTTCAATAACCTTGTAAAAGCTAGTACTAGCTAGAGTTTATTTTGACACACGTTGTTGCAAAAATTATTTGGCTATATAAGTACACATCACACCATGATAATAGTAGGTGCACTTGGATCGGCAAATTAAGCAATGGCATCTTCACAGCCAGTGTGTCTACCTAGTTCTTCTCATTTAGTCCTGAACATCGAGGAAGAGCTCGCCAAAGACCCCAAAATCACAATCCCAGAACGCTATGTTCACGTTGGTCAAGACCCTCCAATTCTAGAAACCCCTATACCAATCCCCACAATCGACATGAAACAACTTGTTTCCCTAGAAACCAAAGACTTGGAAAAAAGGAAGTTGCATGAATGTTGCAAATAATGGGGTCTCTCTTTCAGGTTTTTTTCTAAACTATTATTTTTAATTAGTTTTCAATTCATTAACAAACATGATAGTTTGGGCTTACATTTCACTTTTTGTGAAATTCATGTGTCTTTGTAAATTTTCTTGGCTGCATGCATTGGAAAAGATATTATCACTTTCTTCTCAAGTAAACAACCTAATAGTTGTCATATTGTTGTTGCGCAGTTGGTAAATCATGGAGTTAGTTCTTCACTCTTGGAGAAGCTGAATGATGAGATTGAAGGATTCTTCAAGCTTCCTTTGGAAGAAAAAATGAAGTACAAGATAAGGCCAGGTGATGTTCAAGGCTATGGAACCGTGGTCCGATCCGATTACCAAAGGCTTGACTGGGGTGATAGGATGTATATGATAATAAACCCTCTTCATAGACGAAAGCCTTATCTCTTTCCAGAGCTCCCTTCATCTTTGAGGTTCCCTCTCTCTCTCTCTCACATTTATCATTTGTTTTGTTTTTCATAAGCTTTACAAACTAATACATCATTAATCACAACAAAAAAAGTTATATTTATTTTTAATTTTGTTAAACTAGCATCAATTAGATTTATTGTTATATAAGTTTGTTTTTAGTAAAATTTGTAGCTTTCCCCTTCTTTATTTTTTTAAGCTTAAGTTTTGGGTCACTAAACTAATTTTCTGTTTTCACTAGAGAAACTTTGGAGGCTTACTTATTAGAGTCACAAAGAGTTGCTATGCAACTTTTTGGTTATTTGGGAGAGCTCCTAGAGATGAAAATGGGAGAGATGGAGGAGTTGTTTGAAGATGGGGTGCAATCTGTGAGGATGACATACTATCCTCCATGCCCACAACCAGAGATGGTTGTAGGTGTCACACCTCACTCAGACGCAGCTAGTATCACCATCCTCCACCAAGTTAATGGAGTCGAAGGTTTTCAAATAAAGAAAGATGGTGTTTGGAATTTGGATACTACACATTCACTAAGTTAGTGAAGAACTTAAATCATAGTATGTTTCTCACTTTAAAATATAATGAAAGATAAAACTCATTTTCAGTTAACGACAACAATTATTGTGAAGTTTTAATGACCAGATAAACATGCTGAAGATATTTAATCAAACAATGGTTTCAACAAAGGTTCAGGAATTGTTGCCTCACCATGAGTTCCCAGTACGCAGACTCTACTGTTATGTACCTCCTTGTGCTGCCATTGTACCATGTCATGTACTCAGCAAGGTATGTCGTATCACCGTCCAGGAGAGGGGCAACGCGAACAAGTTGCCCTCGGTTGGCCCATTGCAGAATATGGGCATCATGTTCTGCCACCCAATCCTTCTCCCATTTACCCTGGAGGGATATCTTGTGAAGGTCGATTGACGTATCCACGACCATTGAAACCGGTTGCTTCATTCCAAATTGATGGAAGACCCGCTCGGGATGATGCCACTCCACTATCCAAAAGTATATCAGTGGCACCTCGGCCCTCCAAATATGCTGGCTGGCAGAGCAATACGCAGGCAGGGAGCCCAGTGCAAACGTGTACGGCTCCCACACAATCTGCATAATTGAATCGTTATTTTAGTGATTATGTGAATATGGATGGTTGACATTTGTCATGGAACTTAAAGAGTATTTATCAGCAAATTATTTGATTACTACTACACTGCAGTTTCAGATTTGAAATATCTAAACACAAGCAGGTTTATGACAACATGGACTTATTCCCCATAAAACGCACACTAGAAAAATGCATATAAATATAACACTCAATACAGGCTTTTCATAGCAACTAGACATACCAAAGATGAAGGTGTGCAAAACCAATCATTGCGGAGACCTCAAAAGTAGGAAGATACAAAACACTAAAATCTAGTTTATTACCAAAAGGTTGAGAGAAAAAGCACAAAAGTTTAAAAATAAATAAATAAATACAATAAGGAAATAGGTTAGAGCCAAACACACTAATATTTTAATTGGGTTTCATTGACATTCTAACCATACACTAACACACTAATATTTTCCCTAGTTTCATTGACACTGTACATAACTAACTGAAATTTAGGGTGTTTAAGCTCAAACGTGAAAGGTTAAAATTTATTCTTTCCACTCAGTATTTTTTGTCAACTCCAACTATATTGCAAGTACTTTAAGCACAAAAATATATATAAGGACTCATTCTTGTACTAATGGTAGTAGGACCAATAGTAATGGGAGTCGGTGCATTCACTAGTAAACTAAAAGCCTAATAAGGTAATAACTAATAAAAGACTTACTAGGACTCGTAAGAAAATAAAACCTAAGATACTTACGATCTCCTAGAAAATCCTTGACTCAACTAAATTACCAAAATATCCCTAATCCACAAGAATTGCAAAAACTACAATTTGTCAACATCAACGAAATTTACCATAACTTTTAAATACAAATACAAACCCAAATTAAATTTCTTTTTTGACCCTTAGGCAAATATAACTGGGCCTTAGGCAAATTAAATTGCACTATTAAATCAAGGTAGTATTAAATCAATCTTATCTGGACCTCTATTAATTGCACTTGTTCTTTGTTTTTGTGTGCATAATGAATTAAAATTTGGTAAGCTAGATATGGGTTTCAGCTGATGGTACTTGATATCTGAGTCCAAGTCTAGTGGGGGTAGGGCATATTGCATTTGAATATGAGTCTGTATGCAAATGTCCTTTGGAACTTAACTCAGATAGCAACCAGATAGCGGTAAAAAAGAACCAATTAATTTTACTATATGTTCTGGCTTTTTATTTCAAGATTCAATTCCTAAAGAATTTGGAAGAAACTGAGAGTAATGAATGTCTTAAAACTACAAAAGTCTCAATATACAAGATATTAAAGTTTTCTGTCATCGAGGTTTATTTATTTATTGAGTAGCATTAGCAAACTCTATTTTATTGCAACATCTATGTAATTGAGATGTAAAAGTTGGGCACAATTCAATCATGCATCACAACCAAAATTGGAGGGTTGACTTGTTAATATGCAGTGTAATGGCAGGTGTGTCTCCTGCCCAACTAATTGAGAATGTACAACATAACTAGACCATGGTCGTAAAATTTGTTCATGCTCGAGTAAGTTTAGATATTTCGGTCCAGTACAACCAACCTAGCAGGGAACCAAAATTCTGAGATCAACTCAATTGAGGGAAACAAAAACAAAAACCTCAAATTGTGGTGAATTGAGGTCGTAAGTTAACCGAATACGAATACCTGCTCTGCCCGTACTGTAGCCAATGACGTCCGGTACGCAGCAAGGACGTGTGTGGCATGCTGTGCGGTGCTCTTTGGCCCGCTCCACCTAGCAAACATGGGGTTTAGACAAATGGTCGTTAGTGAACTTTTGTGTGATGAACTGTGAACAATGTCATTACTGAGAACAATGCTTTATATTTTTAATCCATATAAGCATTAGCAAAGTTTCGTTTCTTTGTTAGTTTGGCATATTTTTAATTATATCAAAGAGAAAAATTATATATAATATACTATTACACTTAAATAATGAGAACTCGGTGAACGTACCTAATGGCAAGGGGCCCTGAGTGCACTGGCGGTAAAGGTGGCCTCACGATAGGGCATATTTGTGGGAACCTTGAATAGGCCCACAGCTGCACCAACAATAGTGCTCCTCCAATCTGCATCGCATCCTTCTTCGATGCACTACAAAGGTGCTTGTAGAGCCAGGCCAATGCTGCACTACCCCAGCTATACTGTCTCGCATTGCAAATTGGGTTGAGGAAATGCAGAGGCATGAGTGAGACCCGGTCTGCCGACTTGTCCATGAACAACAGGGCCCCCATCTAAACAAGTAGATGGTAGCGGGCATGTCACTGCACTACTTCATCACCAACGTTCGCAACTGGGGGAGTGGCAAACCGTGCATCAAGCCACTTGTTTATCCTCACCCCAGCAAGGATAGACTTGTTTGAGTTCGGTATCACGGGCGGAGGTTTATGGCCCAACAAATCTTGACACACCTCGCTTCATTTCATGTCTGTCTTCCCAGTGATAGGCAACTCATCCACCAAAATCCCCAGCATCACCTGTATATCTTGCAAGGTGATACCCATTTCTCCATGGGATAAGTGGAATGTGTGCGTCTCCAGACGCTACCGCTCTACCAAGGCCGTGATCAAGACGTGATAGATTTCCATATCGAGAACCTTGAACAAGCCAGTGAAGCTTGCTGCATCTATGTACTACGTGATACGTGGGTCTAGCCCACCTTGCGGCAGTACACATTTGCGGCATCGAACCTTTACGACGCCAGGCACCTCCTGCACACAAACGAGCATTGTGTTAGGTAATACACACGAAGTAATTATTAAACGGAGATGTATTAATAATACAAATACATACCTCGTTGGCGGCGTGCCTCCAAAGCGGAGTTGACCGATGATCCGGCTGCCGGTTCAACTGGGTACCATCGTCAGGTCCAGGCTGCACTTTATCCAGTGCCTGCATATCTGACATGGCAGCAAATAGATTGTTAGCAATTATTCATGATTCACTCTATGACAAGATGTAATTACAATAGCAAATCATGCAGTCCGGCATAATCATATAGTAATCAAATTGTGGGTAAAAACTCATAAAAAAGAAAGATGACCATATAACGATCAAGTATTGCCATAAATGAAAGATGACCTCCTAGAATTTACAGTTCAGATTCCAAAGTTCAAAACCCCTATCCCCCAACTATCAAATAAATGCATATTAATAACTATCATAATTATCCAATTTCATATTTGGACAAAATTTAAAGGAGAGAAAAAGTAGTATTCAGTAAAACTCTCCTTTGGTCAGGGTTACCGACTAGTTAAAATAAAAATAAGAATCAAAGAAATTAAAAAAGAATCAAGAAACAAAACATTCAGATAGACAAGGATGACCTTTCATATTTTAGTGTTATAAACTACTTTAAAGACTTCCTTCACTGTCTTTTATTAAACTGCAACTATGGGGATGGTCTTATACATTCTATGACCAATATAATGAATTTTTAGTTCAAATCACAAAACTCAACCTTAAGCCATTCACCTCTGTACCAAACTGCTGCCTCTCCCACTTTAAATCAATCAATTGAAGAGAAAAGAAGGGAAGAGATGGGGGGTTTGATTTAAGGCAACTCACACAAGTATCAATATATTGGTCACAGAACACAAACCCTTGATGACATATTCATGATACCAAGGTAAAGTAGATCATCTCAAGATAAAAAAAATGGAAATTACAAGCTATATATATGCACATCCTTCTTAAAAAACTGACTTATAAAAAACCAATTGCATTTGACAATAAAATGAAAAATGGTAATAATTTCAAAGACAACCAATGGTTCACACACAGTGAGTCTTTGTGAATTATCTTTTTCAATATCTCATTTTATTACACTTCATTGTATGAACCATGGGCTAGTAGCACATAGTATATAATGAAGCTGTTCCCACATAGTATATAATGAAGTCAAATAAAAGGCCAGCACACATATAATAGAAATATAAGGCTTTTCTTTATCTTAGCACTGAGGCTAGTAGGGTTGTTAAGCAACAAAATGAATTAATAAATTTTCGTAGGTAGGTGATTCTTATCAGGTTTTAAGACTTCTAGATGTTGAACACATGCTTACCCAAAGTTTAAGTTCAAAGTTGAGGCAATAGCTAAGCCATTTTAGGCAGCCAGTTACCTATCCTATTGTGGACTCAGCTGAATTAACCATCGTAACATAATTAAAATATTCTGTTACCAAGTATCAATCTATTGGTCACATAACACAACTCTTGATGACAAATTTCATCTCAAGCTATATTGACATATCATCTCAATAGTTTATTTATTAACAAATCAGACCAACAGTTATTTAAACCCAAGATGCCAAGATCAATAAAAATTTGAGGCACTAGGATTCAGTGCATACATTATGCATTCAGCACAAAAGGAGCAGTCAAATTTGTACAGCTTCATCAAAATATGAAATCGTATAATGCATAGAGGTGAATTATATGAAAGCTACGACAACTGTTCAGAAAGGCTTAATTAAAAAACAAAAGGACAATAACAAGCAAAGATAACTTTTTTCGTAATAGGGATTGAATATACAATTATACACTTCCTCTTCTAACAATAGAGATAGAGGTGATGCATGATTTCAGACTGCTGTAACTTCACTCTAACACAAAACAAGAATTGTGACAACTTTAATTTCATAAATTTGATACAGGATAGAAGCCTTAATGGATCTGATACAAATTTCGATGCAGGAATTTTAAAACTCAGCATTCAGTTAAGGTTCTTGAATAGGGTTTTGATGTTTAAGGGTTTACGTTGGTTGGGTAATAAAAATTTTGGATCTTTAATGAGTCTGATGATTGTTTGCCTGTTTGGTGTTAAAACAGTGACTAGAACCTTATACAAATAAGGATAAAGTATAGGCACTCACACCTAGGTTCCCTAAGCAGTTAGATTTAGGAATGACAATGGAATTTTTATAAGTTAATTTTCACACACTATGCAAAGTATTTAAACAAAACAATCACATTACATTTATAATGTCATCATTGCAGCATATAA
The DNA here is from genome assembly GCA_019022515.1 of Quercus aquifolioides. Taxonomy (NCBI): domain Eukaryota; kingdom Viridiplantae; phylum Streptophyta; class Magnoliopsida; order Fagales; family Fagaceae; genus Quercus; species Quercus aquifolioides. The sequence goes on from JAFHAW010000290.1 coordinate 222,211, forward strand.
AACACAACGAAATTCTCATCTTTATTATTAAAATTACTACTTTTGAGTAAGTTTCAAAGAATGTACTTTGCCAACAGACACGGACAAAAATCATCTTTCACCATTGTCATCCAAATATCTCTACTTCAAGCTAAAATTCATGAACCCAGAAACACAGAGATCACAGGAAACTGTAAATGAGCACGACCCATATAAATAGGAAACTGTAAATGAATCAGGAAGACGTAGGTAGCCATTGATTGGAGTTATTTATATGGTCTCTACACGGGTGCACACACACAAGATTGATTGAAAGCCCAAAATACCCACACACAACAAAAAATTGCTTCGTATGTGTGAAACAGAGATTTCCAGATGACTTTTTCTAAACCAACAAGATGCATGCAAGGCTAATTATGGTCAGTTGTGATACACAAAACAAGAGAAAGAGAAGAGCAACGTACCTGTAATCAACGGCGGCGGTGAGGGTTCGACGGAAGCACCACGGAGAGTGACAGGGTGAGGGAAAGTGTAGAGGGAGAGTGAGACTAACGGAGAGGGAGACGTTGAGGCAGAGTACAGGAGAGAGTGATGGCAGAGCGAGGGAGAGTATACAAGAGAGAGTGAACAGTTTCTGAGACGTTTGGGTTTGAAATGGTAACAGGTTCAGAAAACTCGATTTACAAGTTACCGAGTTATGTGTGCACACATAATTGGAAAAAGCCACTTCTGTTTTGTCCACGTGGCACAAAGTTCACACAAAACTCGATTATAGTAAAATCAAGTTTTTTAATATAACTCGATTTCCCGTTTGTCGAATTACAAAAGAGGGGCATTTCCCTATATAGTTTGGAGAAGAGGGCATAATGCTGCTATTTTTGCCCAACAGGGCATTTCCCAATTTTGTCCTAACATATTAGCATAATGATCAATAAACTTTTTATGTTGATGTACCAAGCATCTAGTTATATAGAATGTGTGAAAGCTAAAGCCTTAATTAACATATTATGGCTTCATCATCAGTGTCAATCCCATAAGATCGATCTTCAAATTTTTCTCAAGTTAACACCTTATGTTTAAGGTAGTCAATTGATTTTTTAGAAAACGAATACGATTGTTTTTGTATGTACAAGTGCTAGATTTCATTGTTCAAAATAAGTCTAGATACATATCCATTAAGAAGTTTTACCATTGGAACATTTAAATGCAGTAATAATAGGTATGGATCTTCAGCAAGCTACCTTTTTCTTCTTTTTCGGAGACTAATTAACTGCATCTCTGTATTTGTTGCGCCTTTTTCTCATTTTCTTGACTGATGTAGTGATAACCGCATCAAGCATCATTTTTCCTTTTGTTATTTAATTCTAAAATTCATTTGTATGGCACAAGACTAGATAGTAGTTTGTAATTGGAATATTTTTATATATTTAATACAACCTTTTTATATAATTAAATATATTAATTGAAATATTTTCATATATTTATAAAACGCATAATTGCAAAAATATCGAAATAATCAATATCTTAATAAATTTCATACTTTAGATGATCACTATCACTCCTGGAAATGTTGGACTTCAATTATTGAACAATGTTTTTTTTTTTTTTTTTAATTTTTTTTAGATAGAATTATACTTAGTTTATAAATCTAAGTGTATATGTGTTGTTCACAAAAATAGAACCTAGTCAAGGGCCGACTCAACACATTTTGGGGTCAAATGCAAATGTAAACTATATTGTTATTAAATGTTTTATAAGAGATACATGAATTTAAAAATAAAATCTAACATTTTTATATAAATCAATACATTAATTAGAATATTTTTATAAATTTATTAAACATATAATTCTAAAAATATACTTGAACTCTGGCCTTTACGCCTCACACACCACGAGTACTTATACTTGTAAAGTGACTATCATGCCAAATGTGTGTGTGGTGGTAACAATGTATTTCAATAACGAATTGATCTTGAAAAATATTAATTCAAATTTAAATTTTGATGGAGAGAGAAAACAAGAGTAAGCTTTTTGGAAGATTAAAAATATACACTCTTAAATTATCGCAAACATAGTAAAACGTATTAATAAAATGTTGAACATTCAAAAAAATATAATATTTTTAAAATAATTTTTATTTATTAATTTTTTGATATCATCTGAATTGTTTATTATTTAAAAAAAAATCAAGATTAAACGAACTTTATGTGACCCTAGAGGTTATTGATGCAACTAAATTCAAGTGTGTTAGACTGTGTATATTTAAGGGTAAAATGTTATGTATATTTAAGAGTAAAATGTAAAGTTTACCCCTAAAGTTTGTGATTATTTGGATTTTACATTCTAATGTTTAAGAATTTGGATTTCAAACCTTATCGTTATATACCTTTTTTATTGTTAGCCCCCTGTCAAGTTTTTGCTGATGTGTCTATTAAGTGCCACATCAGCTTGTCACCTATGTTAATTGAACCAATAAATCATGACACATGCCATTAGTTATTCCATGTCCCTAACTAAACTTTGAAGGAGACTTTGAGATTGTTTTAATGCCTTGCAACACGGTGATATATATGCATTCTCCCTCTTTTGGTCACTTAATTAAAAACACTTTGTCTTTCTCTAGCTCTCTCAAGAGTTTTTCTTTTTTTCATACTGTTAGGCAAAGTAACTATGTTACCCCTGCCTTAGGCAGGAGAGGAAGACTGCCTTTTCCACTTTCTATTTGGATGGAAGATATTTTACCAAACATCAATAATATTGTTTTAGCTAATTTACCTGCTCATTAATTTATGAATGCATTGTCTTCTTCCTAAAAAAAAATTAAAATTTAAAATAATTGAAATAAATCTTTAAAAACAATTCAATTAAAATTTTTATCTTTTCAAATTTTATGAAATGAACAAATTGGGTGTTGTCCACAAAAAATTAAAATTTTCTCTAGAAACAAACACCAACCAAAGAAATTCAGAAAAAAATAAAAAAAAGTTCAACAAAACCTCAAATGAAGCTTTGCAAAACTAAAAAATTCACCAAACACCAGGCATCACTGACGGTGGCTCTTGAAAATGCTTCTCCTTCTTGCCTAATTCACTTGCTCTCCCTCTATCTAACTCGGTTCGACTGTGGCTCCCTCTTTATTTTCCTCTCCTCAATCTTCATGCTCCATTTAAATTAGTGCCTAAGGAGGAACTAGAAGCCTGGGAAGGACAAATCCATGAAATAATGGTTGTTAAATTCGCAAATAGGTGCAAGTGGTGACGGTTGGGACTTGGGTGTTTGGATTTTAGCATGGGTTTGTTGGTTTCAAGAGATGTGGGAACGAATTTATGTTATGGAGGTGTAAGGTGTTGTATTATGATCTGGTCTTTTGTGGTTGAGGGGTAAGAAATGGTTTTCGATCTGTTCAAAGATTTGATGTTGGGTTTTGAAAACTCGAAAACGTGTTGAAAACACAAGAGCAATTTAGACCCCCAATTAAAATTACGGCTTGGTTGATTTTACACTAACTTAATACTAAGTGCGGAATAGTGTAAACACAAGCGTATAAGCAATACAACTACTCTAATCCATATTTAAAGCAACACAGCAGTAAAAATGAAATGTGCAAGAGTAGGGAAGAGAGATGCAAACACAGAAAACACCGAGACGTGTTTTCGAAGAGGAAACCGAAGAACTCGGCGAAAAACCTCTCCGCCGCCCTCCAAGCGGAAATCGATCCACTAGACAATCAGTTGGGATACATGAGTAAGCAAGAGACCCTCCAAGCCTAATCTACCCGATGTACCTAAGCCCTCCAAGCTCCTACTCCAACAAGGCTTCTCGGAACCGTGTCTTGTCCTAGTTCTCCGGATCCCGCAACAAGCTCCATGTTGCATCTGCCATCCTTGGCTTCTTCCAATGCTTCCCAGCAACTCCAAAACACTCTCTACACTCTGAATAGGTGTGGGTTGTGTTTGGGTACAAATCTCCTCTCAAGCTATGATAATGGGAGAGGGATGGAGAAGAGACTACTATGATATCTCACTAAGGAGGAGTAGGTCTCTCTAAAAGGATGGGTGTGTGTGTTGTAGAAAACCTATCTAGGGTTTTTCTCTCTGAATAGCCTCTTCTTACATTTGTGGGTAATGAGGGTATATATAGTCTGGGTGAAGGGTAAGAAAGTCACTCTTAAAAAACCTCCAGGCAGAATGTTTCGCGACTATCTCGCGGGAAGGCCTTACCCGCGAGACACTTGCGAAGACGACAGCCTGGCACGACTCTTCAGCTTCCAGGCATGTGCTTCTCACATGGCTCTTTCGCGGCTTAGCTTCCAGCGACACACCCGCGAGATCCACTGATCTTCAATAAAGCTTGAGTCTTCACCAACTTGATACTAAACCCAATACAATTAAATCCCACAAAATACAAGGAAATGAAATAAAGTAATTACAACACATTTTGTCATGGAATAAAGCCAATATAAAACATAGTTGTAAATCACAACTTTACAGGTTTAATTTAATATTTTTTTTAACACAACTCAAGCATTTCATTAGAACAAAAACACGATACTTGCATCAAGGCTGCAAATACAATCTTCAGTTCTAATTGGTTTTCAATATTGAAAACCAATTAGAACTAATTCATAGTACTAGCTGGAATGATACACCCTTGAAGAATCTTGCAGAGTGATGTATATTGCATCCAATGGGACTAATTCTTCATCTGAGGTTTTTTTTTTTTTAAAAAAAAAAAATCATATATATATATATATATATTGATTGTTTGTTTCAAAGAAAATTTTAATTTTCTTGGGAAATTTTGGAATGCCCAGAATTATGGTAAAGGGAAAAAAATATTATTTTATACTATTTTCGTTTATGTGATTTGTATATTCTATAGTGTTTATTTTTTTTTAAGAGTTATTTAATTATGTGTAATTGTTAAATTTACATGGCATGTTTTGATGGGAGCAATGGTCACATGTGGCATGCTAATGTGTCATTTAACAAACACATCAGCAAATAACTAATGGAGAGGTAATAATCAAAACTGGATATAACAATAGGGTGGGAAGTTCAAAATTTGAAACTTTGTGGTGTAAAATCTAAATATTTTCTAAACTTTAGGGGTGTATTTTGCACTTTACCCTATATTTAATATTGTTGCTTGATTAATTCTTAGCATTTGAATCAAAATATTGCCTGTTGGTCTCTCAAAATTTGAGAATTTAAGTTTGTGTTTATTTTATAGTTTGAAAACTATTAAGGCTAAAATGCAAATGATACGCTCTAAGTTTGGCTGGTATTTATTTCAATGTTCTCACTTTACTTTCATTCAATTGAATAATCTAAGTTACACATTTATTTAATTTAGGTATTCCGTCCAATTTTGTTAAAAATTTACCATTAAAAAAATTTGAATTTTACATGAAAAAAAAATCTATAAAATCTAAAAAAATATTTTATAGATTTTTTATGGTGAGAATTTTTTTTTTCAATTTTTTTCATTGGTTAATTGCATACTTAACGGCATATTTTTTAATGAAAAAAAAAATCCAGAATTAAATAAATTTGAAACTTAGAAGACTTAATTGAACAAAAGCAAAGTTAGAAGATTGAAATGAAATTCAGTAAAATTTAGAAAATGCAATTTGCATTTTAGCCAAATATTAATTATGAAATTATCAATTCAACCATCCAACTTTATTGGACCAAACAACCGGAAATCGTTCCCCTTCCAATATGAAGTATAACTCGATGTTCTATGGTTTTCATCGATAAGGAAAGTAGAAGAACACACTGAAAACTAACTTTTGAAAACCTAAGAAAAGAACAAAGATGTTTGACCATATCTTCTTCATGGTATTTGTATTATAAATTTATATATGATATTATCTGAATGTTACGGATGATTTGGATCAATATGAGTATACTATGTGCCATGATGATAAAAGAGGTTGCACTGAATTAAGTTCTTTAAAGTCGTCGAACACACTGCTTTGCTTTAATCTGTCATTTTGTTTGGACACGTGTTTCTGTTTGGGTAAGCTATTTTAAAATGCGTGATTTTTAAAAAGTACATTTTAAATATTTTCAAAAAATCACACCTAAGTATTTGGTAAAATTAAAAAAAAAAAAAATTGTTGTTTTCGTCTAGTCACAATAACCATAACATTCTAGTAACACCCATGATTTGTCATTTTCTAAAGCATATAATAATAATAATAATAATAATAACACCTTTATTTTATAGTGTAGTAAAGAACAAGTCCCCCCCCCCCCCCCCCCCCCCCCGGCCCGACTTTTTTTTTATTCGTGTAAACTTATTTTTGTTTGATCAAACAAATTTAGAGCAATGGCATCCGGGATGTCAAAAAAGTTTTATTTTACACCCTAAAAATCTACTTTACCTATTTTACCATCTCATTTTATACCTTACTCTACATCCCAGTTTTTATTTTTACATTTAACTCATTAAAATAATATAAACTACAACATTAACTAATATAAAAAATTCAATTCTCTTTCCTCTATTCCTTTCTTCCTTTTTCTCTCTCTCCGGTACACCCACACAGCCACCTTCCACCATCACTTCCCACCATTGAACCAACATCCACAACTCGACCTAAGTACCCAACACCCATCACTAAAGCAACAAGCCAACAACCACCACTGAAGCAAAACCCACCTCTGAAAAACTCCATCCTCATTGTTGGTCCAACCTAAAACCAAACTCAAAACCATCAACCCGACCCAAGTACCCAACACCAAAGCAAGAAGTCAACAACCACCACTGAAGCAAAACCCACCACTAAAAAACTTCATCCTCGCCATCGAAACCATCATCGCCGTTAGTATCATCAGTTGAAACCATCATCACTGTCAGTATTGTCAAAAACATCATCGCTGTCGGTCCATCGCTGTCAGTATTGTCAAAAGCATCATCACCGACCTAAACCTACCAAACAACAATCACAACTGAACTGTTTTCTATTACAGTGAACAGAATATGATTTACAAGGAAGATGAGCTGAGAGAGGAGAGATACGGAGAGTGAGAGGGGTTGAGGGAGAAGAGAGAAGGGAGAAGGGAGAAGGAATAGAGAACGCAGAGAACTGATAAAAGAGAGAGAGAGAGAGAGAGAGAGAGAGAGAGAGAATGAATAAAATATATTATTTTTGGTTTGCATTTGATGAAGAGTAGGTTGTAAATATACACACTTACTGTTCACGGATGCTTAAACATTTTGCATTCCCATACCCAAATGTAACTCTATTTTTGGGTTTTGGGTTGTAAAATAGCTACTGGGGGGTGTTTACACCCCCAATGCTAGTGCTTTAACATGAACTATTTAAGGTTTATTAGTTGGAGAACATATCATGTAAATTTAGAACAAGTGAGACAACATATCATCCAACCGTATTGACATTTGTAGATCCCACATGTCAATGCGACATAAGTCTTGAAAGCTCGAAAATGTGTTGAAAACAAAAGAGCTATTTAGACTCCCAAATTAAAGTTACGGCTCGATAGATTTTACTCTAACTTAATACTAAGTGCAGAATAGAGTAAATGCGAGCGGATAAACAAACAAGTTACTCTAACCCATACTCATTATAACACAGCACTAAAATGAAAGGTAAAAGAGTAGGAAAGAAGAATGCAAACACAAGATAACACGTTGATGTGTTATCGAAGAGGAAATCGAAGAACTCAGCGAAAAATCTCTCCGCCGCCCTCCAAGTGGTAATTGATCAACTAGACAATCAGTTGGGATACATGAGTTAGCAAGAGACCCTCCAAGCCTAATCTTCTCGATGTACCTAAGCCCTTTAAGCTCCTACTCCAACAAAGCTTCTCGGAACCGTATCTTGTCTAACTCTCTGGATCCCGCAATATGCCTGATTGCATTTGCCAAAGTCTGGCTTCTTCTAATACTTCCCAGCATCACCAAAACCTCACTCAACACTTTGAAAGAGTGTGGTAAGTGTTTAGGCTATCAACCTCTCAATGGTATGGAAATGGAGAGATAGGAGTTGAGGAAAATCCACAAGAAATTGTGTGGAGAAATGTGGGCATAACAATCTCTAACTCTCAAGATTTGTAGTTAGGGTTTTCTCTTAGAAGCACTCCTTAACATCTGTGGGTAATGTGGTTATAAATAGTGTAGGCATAGAAAGTGTGTATCAGAAATGACAGTCTAGTAAAATAAAATGTTTCGCGGGTGTCTCACGGGAAGGCCTTACCCGCTAGATACTCGCGAAACACAGTTGTCTCCATCCTGTCCTGACTCTTCACATTCCAATCATGTGCAGGGCACATGCAACATTTCACGGGATGCTTAGTTGCGAGCTACCCATGAAAACAACTTTAGTCTTCATGCCTTGAGTCTTCACATTCTCTCTCTCTCACACAACCCTTACAATGAAATCCTACAAATAATACATGGTATAAAAGATTGAACATAATTATAATCAAATTTGGCACGAAATAAAAGCCAACAAAACATATAGTTGTAAATTACAACTTTACAATATTGGTATCAGAGCAGGTGCACTTGCTGTGGTTTAATTACCTTAGTGCGATCATTGACCTCGTTTGAGATGGACCGGTCTCAATCTTTAAATGTTCCACCATATTTTGATGGTAGCAACTATGCCTTTTAGAAAGTTCGAATGAGAGCATTCTTGTGTTCAATTGATGATACTATTTGGGATGCAATAGATGTAGGATGGATTAGGCCGGAGGCCGCTAAATCCACTTAGGATAAGGCAGCACTTGTGGTAGCTAATGCTAACAGTAAAGCTTTGAATGCAATTTTTTATGATGTTTCTCCAGATGAGTTTCACAAAATTTCTCACATAACAGTTGCTAAGGAGGCGTGGGAGATATTGGAGACCACCTATGAAGGCATGAAGAAGGTGAAGGATACTAAGTTGCAGATGCTAACCACTTGATTTGAAGAGCTGAAAATGAGTGAAGACGAGTCATTCGACTCATTCTATAGCAAGCTGAACGAGGTGGTTATTGGCAAGTTCAACTTGGGTGAGAAGACGGAAACTCAAAGATAGTGAGGAAAATCCTTTGATCATTGCCGGAGAGCTTTCGAGCAAAAGTCACAGCTATAAAGGAAAGTAAAGATTTGGATGAGATCAAAATCCAAGAGCTCATTGGATCTCTCCAAACATATGAGTTGGGACTGCCTTCTCATAAGTCGAGCAAATCTCTTGCTCTTAAAACCATCACTGAGAGAATGGATGATTCCTCTGAAGGAGATGATGAGGAGAAGAAGGTAGCATTCCTGGCAAAGAACTTCCGAAAATTTCTGAAGATGAAGAACAGTGGAAAACCATTCAGCAGAGGGAAGTTTTCATCGTCCAAAGGTGATAGGAAGGAGTTTAAGAAGAAAGATGGGAAGGATACTCAATCCCCTCAAGGCATTGTATGTTATGAATGCAATGGCCATGGACATCTCAAGAAGGAGTGTCCCAACTATCTAAGAGGGAAGGGCAAGGCGTATGCCACTACTCTTAGTGATTCAGACTCCTCTAATTCAGATTTAGATGAAAGCTGTGACAAAGAGGGAAATTTCTCTGCATTCATGACTATTGCTTCTGTGGAATCTTCAGATGATTTGAGTGTGCTAGTGGAAGAGCTTGGTGAGCACACTGAATTGGAGTCAATAGGGATAGTAGAGGAATTTGATGATGAGGAAGATGAAGGAACAGTGAGACTGCAAGAGACATACAATTCCCTCCTTGAGAAGACCGGTGAATATGCAAAAGTGGCTAAGGCAGCCATTAAAAAGATGAAGAGAGTAGAAGAAGATTATAAAAGTCTTCTAGTGCGATACAAGGAGACCAAATGTGAAATGGAGACGCTGAATGGAGAGTTAACCGAAGCTTATTCAAAGATCAAATTTCTTGAGCTTGAGGTGGTTCAAGCCAATGCTAAAGTAGAGCGAGTTTCCTCCAAGAAGCTTGATGAAGTACTTGCTCATCAAAAACCTTTCCGACAAAAGCAGATTGGGATACACCGGAGAGAGCAGTTTGGCTACCAATATATCCAAGGAATTGAAGTTTGTGAAAGCGAATGTGGAAAAGAAGAGGAATGTGAATAACCAACAAGTGCTGATAAAGCCTCGTAACCAATCAGTGGTCAAACTTGAAGCTAAAGGGAAATCACTTCCAAAATCACAAAGAAGTCTGAGAACAAAACATTTCTGCCATCATTGTGGAATTCAATGACACACTAGACCCAACTGTCATGAGCTTAGAGCATTGTAGAATGCAAGTGCTCAAAGGTCAAGAGGACCAAGAAATAACAAAAGGAATTGGACTGCTAAGCAATCAAAAGGTCAAGAAGGTGATCCCGGAGTGAGGGATGTGATGAGAATGATTGATGCATTCACCACCTATTTGGCAAGTTTCACCAGAAGGTTTGAAAGTCATAACGATCGTACCCAATCCTATAGGGATATCACCCTAAACGCACATGACGTGTGGGTGAAGAAGGGTACTCATGCATAAGCATTACAACATGTCCATGCATTAATACTTCCAATGTTTAGGGTCATATGTTCATGCATTATGACATGCATAATTCAATTTGTGTCAATTGTTTCTGGTTTATAGCATGTTTCTTTTACAAGTTTTGGTTTGTACCTGTTTTTGTTGATCTTACTTTTCTTGTTCTGTTTTTTAGTGTGTTCAAAAATTCAAAAACCCATAAAAATTAAAAAATCTTCAAAAAGTTTGATCGCTTGTGTTGTGTATATCACATGTGAGTTTGGCCTAGTACCTTCGTACTAATGGCGTAGTGCATTTACGAGCTTAGCTTTTTATGTATGCACATATATCTGTGTGGGAGAAATCTTGAAAACTATGTGTGATTGTTGTAAATAGATCTTCAAGCTTGTCATGAATGATTGGTCAATAGTCTTGATGGTCTTGATACTTGCATAGACTTGTGCCTATATATCTTCCCACTTTACTTTTATATTTTTGCAATAGAGCTCACCAAATGTAAATCTTCAAATGAAAAGAGATAATGAGCTGCAAAAGCCTGTCGCACATGTATGGTGCTCAAAAAGCCAAATCTAACTCTCAATGTTGAAATATCGAAAATTTCAAGCACTGATCTCAAAGAGAGATGTATTATCCAAAAGGGGTCAAATGTTATGATTTATGCAGAAACCAAATGAAAAGCTTCTAAGTTTTGTAATCATTCTCTTGTGGGAGGTCATATATGTTCATTACTATAATTGAGATAGTCAATTTGACTTAGTACCAGTCATGTATGACTTGATTGAATTGATCATTGAAGCTTCACTCTGGTCTAAGGACTATTCCACATTTGATACTCACCCACAATACACAAGACTTTGTTCAAATAATGCTTATCTCATTTGTGTGATTGTACATGTTCAAATGTGATGTGTATGCTCAAGTACTTGCTAATCAAACCCCAAAATATTTTTGAGTGATTTATATGTTTTCGAAAGCGATTTTATACTTTCGTGTTTTTAGTTTTTGTTCAAAATACATTTTTGTGCTTTTCTTCAAAAACTAGTTCAGAGGCAGTTTCGCGAGAATCTCGCGACTTAGAGCTTCCCGCAAAACCAGCTTAAGGGAAATAAAATCCTTTTAGCTTCATACAGAGAGTCTCGCGACTGTCTCGCGAGTATTTCGTGACTAGATCCTTCTCGCGAAATTAGTTTAGGCAAAAACTGGAAAAACACAAATTTCATACAGAGGCTATTGTGACTGTCTGGAAACTATTTCGCAACTAAAAGCTTCTCGCGAAAGATTTTCTGCTTCAATGGTGTTTTTCACGACTACTTTCGCGACTACCTAACCCGCAAAAAATGAGTGTTTTCAATTTTATAAGGCAGATGTGATAGTTTTTCAAACACTCTCTATTTTCCCTCGCCTTGTCTCTCTCGAACCACTCTCAACCCAAAACTAATTTTCACTTAAACCCCATCATTTTCAAGAGTGTTTTCTGCAAAATCAACATCAAGGTATGTTTTCTAAAACATTCTTTTCATTTTTGTCTTAGATTATGCAAAAATTAACTTAGGTTTTCAAAATTTGGGAATTTTCGAAAAAGGGTTGGGATTTTTAATTTTTTGCAAAATTTCTTCAAATCTTTGATTGGGCTGAGTCCCATTTGGTTTGTGTGTATCTGTGTTGGCCCCTTGTGGCAATCTAAACATGTATTGAGGCAGATTTCGTTGTGTTCATGCATTGTTCATTGGTGTTGTGCATTGTTGCATGCTATGTGTTTGACAAAATGTCCATGTGACATCTTTGTGTTGTAGTGGACTCAAATGAGTTTCATTGCTTGGGTTTACTCCTGATTGAACATGTTTGACATGTTTTGGTCAATGGGTGTGTGTTTTACACACTTTGCCCAATTTGTGCTTCAATGCCATGCCATCCATCACTTAGGCACACACTAGGCACCCACTAGGCACGTCTCATGCACCACCTGTTGCACACACATGAACAACACATGCATAAACATGCATTGTTGCTTTTTATCTGCATTTTGCTAATGTTCACATATCTTAGCATTTTTAGCATGATGTTTTGTGTTTGTTATGCTATGTTTTAAGTATTTTTACCTTGGTTTTGGACTAACTTGAATCTAATCAAGTTTTGTGGTCTGTTTTGTGTTGGTTGCACTTGTTTCCTTTCTTTGTCTTTTGTGTCTTTGTGCAAATGTATCGCCGTTCCTCTCGCGGTAAAGAACCTGTGATTGATCTTACATCATCACCAGTGTCAAAAAGGACACGACATTCATCTGAAGTCTCAAACAGCGAGAGATTCAAGACTCCCCTGGACTCTCAGACCTTTTCCAGCATTTTTCAGGACGCCCCCATTGTGGTGGAGCGTATTGTCCAGTTTGACACCTTGGGATCCACATTTATCCCTAGGATTTTCGCAGACAAGGATTGGGCTGATTTATTTGGAAACTTCGAGTATCTGAGTGCTGAACTAGTTAAGGAGTTTTACTCAAATGCAAGATTCACTGGAGTTGAACTAAAGTGCTGGGTTCGAAGAAAAGAGTTCATTATCACTCCAGACTACCTTGCGAAGCTTCTTCGTATCACTCGACTTGCAAATGTGGACATCTCTCCATATGATGACAGACTTCCTCCAGTGTCCGATATTCTTCATATTCTTGGAGTTGAACATGAAGTCTCAGACAAAGACACATCTATTGGAACAGTAAAGTTCAAACTTGAACTAAAGACTTTCACCTTTATCATGTTCCTCAATTTATACCCACTGTCTAACACGGGATTCATCAATCTTGGACAGGCACAGTTCTTGTGTGATCTTATCACAGGAACTTCGATTGATATTTATGCCCATATCTTCCAGACTATAGGGAAAACGGCAGCACGATCAGCAACACGAATGTGTCTTCCTTTCTGCAGTCTTCTCATGAAAATCATGTTACATGAAGGTGTTCATCCGCCAAGAGATGGAAAGATCTTAGTTCGTCATTGCTTAATATCTATATCCTCTCTTCAAAAGAGCAAAAGTCACTCTTCTGCTGAGCGGAAAAAGCAAAATCTATCCACAACACCAAAGAGTGAATCTGTTCAACATGTCACTCACTCAGGTCATGGATCAGCTGCTCATACTACCCCTGGACATTCCGAGTCTAAATCTTCTCACATTCCTGAGTCTCCAAATGTTAGCACTTAGCCAGGACAATCTAGCTCTCACGCCGACCGGTTTACTATTTTGGTTGAAAGTTTGCATGAGCGTGTTTCAGGACTTGCAAATGTCATCCACTCCACAAACAATCAGGTTCAAATGTGGCTTACTGCCATTGAGACACAACTAGATGAGATTCAATGCAAGTTAGAGGAGAGCCTTTAGCTATTCATGTCAAAAAGGGGGAGAGCAAACTCCGTGTATAGATTGGACGATAGCATACAGTAAGGGGGAGAGCATCACAAGAAGGGAAGTGTGCATAGTGAAAGGGGGAGTTTTTGTGAGCTCAAAAGAAAAAGAAAAAGTTGACGCACAAGATTATACCTTCTGTTTACAGTTTTTATTGTTTTCTTTTAAAGCTTAAGTACTTTATTTTATATTTCAGTTTATATTCAGTATTTGTGTTTATCTCAATACTTTGTAGCATTTTTTTAGTACTTTTAGATGTTGATTATATATCTTGAGTACCTCACTCTTGTACCCTAGTAGGATATTATTTCCTAGATGCAAATACTTCGTGTATTTTGCATTGGTTGAGGGTTGGACATGCAATTAATCCTTGTGATTGATCTTAATTGCATTGCGTGTCCGGATGAGCACTTACTAGCTAAATGTTCATTGTAGTTGAACGGTTTTAGACCCCTTAAAAACAACCATATTGGTTAGTCTAGATTAATTAGCCAAGTTGTTACTTAGTCAAATTATGCAATTCTAGGTTAAAGCAATTAAATAATCATATCAAAATAATAAAGCAGTGGAATAATAAAAGACACAATGATATGATCACCCAGGAAACCACACGGTAAAAACCTGGGGAGGATTTGACCCACCGATCCTCAAGGCAAACCTGAATCCACTATGAAAGAATCGAAGTTCATACAAAAGGACTACAAGCTCCCCGCTCGACTTCCTAATGCTACCCACTAGTAGAACTTACTGACACGACCACGTGCAAGCTCCGAATCCACGGACTCCTTCTTTCTTGTATTCTCCAATCAGCTACAAGCACCCACGCTTGATATTCTTTAAGCTTCAATGGTAGCAACCGAGTTGATCATCAAGATGTTGATACTATCTCTACCTTGAAAACCCTAAGCTTTGTGTAAAGGAAAGCTCCTCTAGATCTCACAAGAGATTTACACAAAACAGCAATGTATGAGCAACAATACAACTGGAGCAACTCTAAAAACGTGGCTAGGGTTTTTCTTTATATACCTAGGGTAAAAACAGAAAACCCAAAACGTTTAATGAGTTAGGGCTGAGTTGGAAATTCTGCAGAAAGCGCAATCTGGTCGACTTTCGATCGATCGAGTCTATTCTTCGATCGATCGAGCCAGACCGAAATGCCCCAATGCATCTGCAGTCACTCGATTCCAACTTTACAATATTTTATCAACTTTGAGCAAGCCTAAACAAGACTAAACACATTGTTTTGATCATGGTTTGCCAACATTACACATTAGAGTTCTAAATACATAAAATCCTAAATCTTTAGAACCTAACAAACTCCCCCTTTGGCAATCCGTGACAAAACACAAACAATAAGCTCAAAGTTTACAATTAAAAAGCCCTTTACAAAATAATGCTCATAAAGACTAAAATTCAATCCTAATTACTATCCATCAGTTGCAAGTGTAGACAGCAGCTCAATTGAATCAACCTGTATATTCCTGAAATACTCAACAAACGCATAAACGCATGTGTGACAGAAAATAGTATATAAACAGGTATAATATTCTTGTAAGATTCACACAACACAAAATAAAGACATATATCAATGAACAACTCATGAATATAAATCAATAAGCAGTGAATCATGAGACAACAAGAATCAAATAAAAGATCATGTATATCAATCAATGTTACTCCTCCTAACATGAATATCCCAAAAAAATGATATACAAAGTGAAACACCTAGATACAATCTATAAAACTCCACAAGCTCCTCAAAAACAAAAACAAAAAAAATCTTCCCTAAACTACAAAATCCCTCTACAAGTCAAAACTCTACTCCCCCTTTTTGTGACGGAATGCCAAAGGCCAATCATAAGTCATCATCAAAGGGAGGTGGTGAGGGTGAATGAAGATGCGCAAAGTCAGCTCGCAGAGCACGAATCTCATCCAGCAAGTCCACCAAAATCTAACCATGAGTCGCCTGAACGGTCATGACAGTCTCCAAGGTACGACGAACATCAAAGTCGGTCGAAGGAGGTAGAGGAACATCAACAGCAGCACCAGCATCAGGCTCAGGAACAGCCTCACCAGCAGGACCTGTAGAAGAAGAGGGAGGAGGTGCGGACCCAGAAGGCTCAGACCTAGGGTGTTTAGAGCCAGCTCGAAGATGAGCAGCCCTTTGTCTAAGAAAAGATGCACCTATAGGAGCAATCACATGAACGGGCTCAGAGGAAGGGAAGCCACCAAGATCAAGATAAAGGAGAATCCTATGAATGAAAATAGGATGTACAAGAGCATGAGCAGAAGATTAACTCCTATAAACATCGCTCAAAGAACGAAGAAAAAGATGGGGAAAACTAATAGGAGCATCAGTAACCAGAGCGTACAAAAATACACACCTCTCGAGAGGAATGGTGTGAACATGGGAAATGGGCCAGATAGAATGACAAGCTATCCTAAAGAAAAGATAGTGCAACCCAGAAAGCTCAGCAGAGGTGATCCTAGGATCAGAATCCCACTGAACAGAAGTCCCAGTGATGTAAGACAAGACATCACTCAACTCGGGAGACTCATCATAAGGATAGACAGGATTTTGGACCAAAGGTACCCCTAGAGCATCAGCCACTACCTTGGGAGTAATGGTGTACTCTACGCCTCGTATCCAACTCTTGACTAGAGTGTTGGAATCATAGATGCGGATAGAAATGTTCGAAAAGAACTCTCTAATCAAGGCAGAAGGTGGAGGAGGACCAGAAATATCCACCAAGGGTAACCAGCCCCTATGCTCAAAGTTTGCCCTAATGGCAGGATCAAGTTCATCTAAGAGAACAGAACGCTTAGCCCAAATCTTTCTCCTAATGTTTAGCTTCTCATAAATCTCTTGGTTTTTCTCACTCGGTAACTTCTCACGGTCAAAGGAGGGAGTGGGTGAAGGAGAAGATGAGGAAACATTCCTACGGGCTCTAGTCTTCCTAGGCATAGTGCTAAGGACAAGACAGAGACACAAAGTGAAAACCAAAAGAACAAGAAAACAAAACCAAGGGCAGACTGCAAGTTAGCACAAAAAAAATATAGAACAAAAATCTATATGATGCATGAACAATAACAATGTTGTGATGCATGAACTAATGCAGTAAACACAGTTCAAATTAAGTTCAATTACACAAAATTGGCTCGAACATAGAGTTTCTAACTAAAAACCCTAAAAATTTGAAAACCACTTGAAAAATTTTGCAACAAATTGATGAATTGATCATTACACAAGGTTGAAAACAGATTAGAATAACCAATTTCATCAATACAACAAGCCAATTTCATCAATTAAACCTCAATTGAACAAAATCCCCAATTTGGATCAAATAGAAACCCTAGAATTTGAAATTTTTCACAAAACCCAAAATTGATCATATTAAACTATCAAGATCATGCTAATAGCATGTCCCCACAAAAACCCATTGATCAATTTCACAAAATTAGGTTTGAATCAACACAAATCCCAAATAGAAAAAGTTCCGAAATTTTGAGCAAAAATGCATGAAAGATGCATGAAATATGTAAATAATCTCAAAAAGGAGGGGTAAGATAGACATACCGGCTTGAGGAAAGAGAATTCTTGCAAAAAATCTGGAGGAAAACGACAAAAATTTGAACAGTTGAGCTTGCCAAGTCAGAGAGAGAGAAAAGAGTTTTGAAAACTTTTGAAAAAGTCAAGAGCAGTGTTTTTAAAAACCTGATTCGCGACTTTCGATTGATCGAAAAACACATTCGATCGATCGAATCAAACAGTCATTTTGAAACAAATTAGAGCAATTTTTCGATTGATCGAAAATCAAACTGGATCGATCGAAATTGGCAGAGGCTCACAAAATTTTTGAGAAAAATCACAGTTTTGAAAAACACAAACCATATTTTGAAAATAACTCCTCAAAGCATTAAATTACAGAAACAAAATGCATGAGTATAAGATGGAATGATTTTTCAAAAACCCAATTTGAATCACAGTTTCTTCAAAGAAAATTTCAGCCATTCTCTTTTTAAATTCTCAAGCAAAAAAAAATGTTTTGCATAATTCTCAAAGTATCTTCAAACTTGGTTGGTCAGACCAAAAACACACACAATAACATGTACAAAGTTTAGCAAAGAGTAACTTGTGTAGTGTGTGCAACTAGCAAAAACTTTGAGAAACATGTGAGGTGATATGTGAATAGCAATCAATCACAAAGTCTACACAATCCATCACATAAAATTTAAAAGAGACTATCACCTAAAGAGTTACATCCTATAACTCCCACATCTCCTAGAATAAAAACTTGCAATCATGTAAGTTTCTTGTATTTTGCCCCATTATTAGGTGAAATTTGGCATCAAGCCTAATAGTACACACCAGTTTTAATTATGTGAATTGGCATCAAGCCTAATAGTACACACCAATTTTAAGCATTAAGCATTTAATAGAGGCTACACCTTATGTTCTTTTTGTGCATGTGCTACACTTTCTCGAGCACAAAATCTTATGATATGCACTAAGGTGTTCATGATTGGCTAGTGAACAGTGGTGAGATGGTTATTTATGTCTTTCTCAAAAGGATCAAGTCCGACAGTCAAATAACATGTGACTTCAAGATTAAGACAAAGTGATAAACACCATAAACATCTTTCCCACACAACATGCACTACAAAGTTTCAACTAGTCAAGTGCAATATATAAGCTCATCAAAGCTAAACAAGGTACATAAGACATGTTATGTGTAAATAAATTGACCAACCTTGTTTTCAAAAACCAAGAAACATAATGTCAAACATATTTTTGCTTTCTCCTTTCTCCTTTTTTTTTTATTTTTTTATTTTTTATTATTAAAAGAAGAGAAAACAAATAAATCCTAGAATGAAATGCATGAATGTAATGCAATGCAAATCCTAGAAAAAAAACAAAAACACAAATACCAAAGAACAATGGTCACAGAGGATAGAGCAATGAAGCACAAGGACCATGTCAGAAAGACTCAATTAGGACGAGTCTTTTGCATCCAAAACCTTTTAGATGCACCACGAGCATTGGAGTTCTTATTCACATTCGAGTGATTTCCAACTCCAGGATTGGAATAAAGGTTCAACACCTTTACCAATTCACCAATAAGTGCCATAGGATCTTGTGCTTGAGGCACAGACACTTTTGGTTTGTTTGCTCTCTTAGCAGCTTGAAGCTTGTAACAGTTAGGACGAATGTGTCCAGACTTACCACAATAATGACAAACCCAAGCAGGTTTACCATGCATCTTGTCCTTAGAAATGGTAGGTTTAGTTTCTCTCAGATCAACCCTAATCTTCTTAGGAGGTGAAACTTCTACAGGTTTGACAACCTCACTCATAGGTGATTTGACAGTTTCACTCATAACCTCACTCATGGAAGGTTCAGAAGAAGAAGAAGGAACAAAATTCGTGGAATGTGGTGCAGAATCAAAGATGCTTTCAACATATCCTAACCCAGATTTATCAGAAGGATACTTTTGAACATTCAGCATGTGATCAAGTTTAGAACTGGCAGATCTAGCAACAGATAAATCATGTTCCAAAGTTTTAACTTTATCAAGCAAAAACATGTTCTCAGATTTAACATTGTTCAAAAGATCATTAGCATCAAACAGTTTAACAAGCAAATTTTTCTTTTCAAGCTCAAGAGATTCAATTTTCTTCAGGCCAAGTTCTACATTCATAGCATCCATTGCAGCAATTTTGCAAAGTTTATTGTAGGCCTCTTAAAGATCTGCATCCTCAGAGAGTTCCCCATCAGAAGGGTTCTCTTCAACAGATATGCTTTCATTGACTACAGCTGTAGCAGTGAAAGCGATGAAGTTTCCATCCTCATCACATCCGGACTCATCATCAGAAACCTCATTATCGCTAAGGGTTACAGCCATAGCTTTACCCTTAGTCCTTAAGAATGTAGGACATTCAGATTTCACATGGCCATACCCTTGACAGCCAAAACACTGAGGACCCAAAGAATTATTTGAAGATTGACCAACTTTTTCTCTAGGTTTTTCAAAGTTATTAACCTTAGTGGGATCATTCTTCCTAAAATTTCTAGGTTCAGCAGTGTATGTACCTTTTGCCTTTCTGTTGGTATTTCTAAGAAAGTTTTTAAAGTTTTTGGCAAGATAGGCAATCTCTATAGCAGAGAGCTTATCGTCAAATCCACCACCATCAACATCATCAACTGACTTAAGAGCCATTGATTTGGATTTGTTCAGTTTAGGTAGGTCAGACTCATAGGACTGAAGAGATCCTACAAGCTCATCAACAGGAATGGAGTCCACATCCTTGCTTTCAGTGATGACAGTCACTTTGGGTCTAAAGTCTTCAGTTAAAGATCTAAGTATCTTCCTAACAATTTTAGGTTGATCATAGATTTCATCCAAATTAAAAGCAGAATTAACAATATCATTAAGTTTGGCATAAAATTCATCAAAGGATTCATCATCAGACATCCTAATGCTTTCAAACCTAGAAGTCAATTGCTGCAATTTGTTTATCTTAACTGCCTTTGTGCCTTCATGCACAGTTTGGAGGATTTTCCAAGCAGTATGAGCAACCTCAACATTTGAGATTTTCTTAAATTCCTCCATTGAAACAGCATTGAAGATGGCATTCATAGCTTTGCTATTGAAGCTTGCTGCTTCTTTTTCAGAAGTTTGCCACTCACTCACAGAAGTAGTGGGCTTCTGCCATCCGTATTCAACGGAATTCCAAACACTCTCATCAATTGATTTCAGGAATACTTTCATCCTTACTTTCCAATAAGCATAGTTATTCCCATCAAAGTGAGGAGGAACAATAAGAAAGTGTCCATGCTCCATGACAACAGGGGTCAAGGATCAGCTCAGAGATCAAAAAATCTCTAACAAGAGAGCTACCCGCTCTGATACCACTTGAACGGTTTTAGACCCCTTACAAACAACCAGATTGGTTAGCCTAGATTAATTAGCCAAGTTGTTACTTAGTCAAATTATGCAATTCTAGGTTAAAGCAATCAAATAATCATATCAAAATAATAAAACAGCAGAATAATAAAAGACACAATGATATGATCACCCAGGAAACCACACGATAAAAACCTAGGGAGGATTTGACCCACCGATCCTCAAGGCAAACTTGAATCCACTATGAAAGAATCGAAGTTCATACAAAAGGACTACAAGCTCCCCGCTCGACTTCCTAATGCTACCCACCAGTAGAACTTACTGACACGACCACGTGCAAGCTCCGAATCCACGGACTCCTTCTTTCTTGAATTCTTCAATCAGCTACAAGCACCCACGCTTGATATTCTTTAAGCTTCAATGGTAGCAACCGAGTTGATCATCAAGATGTTGATACTATCTCTACCTTGAAAACCCTAAGCTTTGTGTAAAGGAAAGCTCCTCTAGATCTCACAAGAGATTTACACAAAACAGCAATGTATGAGCAACAATACAACTGGAGCAACTCTAAAAACGTGGCTAGGGTTTTTCTTTATATACCTAGGGTAAAAACAGAAAACCCAAAACGTTTAATGAGTTAGGGCTGAGTTAGAAATTCTGCAGAAAATGCAATCTGGTCGACTTTCGATCGATCGAGTCTATTCTTCGATCGATCGAGCTAGACCGAAATGCCCCAATGCATCTGCAGTCACTCGATTCCAACTTTACAATATTTTATCAACTTTGAGCAAGCCTAAACAAAACTAAGTACATTGTTTTGATCATGGTTTGCCAACATTACACATTAGAGTTCTAAATACATAAAATCCTAAATCTTTAGAACCTAATAGTAGTCATTTTCTAATGACTATTCTTGTTTGATCAAGATATGCTTACATGTTTTATAGTGTTTACAAACTTGATCGCATTTTACTTGCTCATGTACGTACCATGTATTCAACTTGTCATAAGCTTAATAAAAGTTTTGTTTGTGTGCAAGTGTTTCAGGCTACAGGTATATATGTGCAAGTGCTTTACAGCTTCTAGATTAGGTGTGAGTGAGTTTTGCCACTGTTCCCAAACTCACGTTTAAGTCTAGAGTCTGTTTTAGGTGTTTTGTCACGGAATAGCCAAAGGGGGAGATTGTAAAGTTGTAATTTACAACTTTACAAGTCTCATGCACTAAAGGCACGAGATATCATCTCTTACTTAGTTTAGGCATGGTCCATTTTTCAAACAAACTAATTACAAAACGAAACAATAACTAATTACAAAAACATGAGTGGTCAATTTTTCAGTCTCAACTGAATAAATTTTTCAAACAAACTCAAGCACGCTCCAATACAAGTCAAGGTACTTGATTTTCGTAAAAGACTCTCCAAAACCAATCAGCAAAACTACAAAGATAAAAAGCAAAACTCCCACAATTGAATTAAAAACTATTTCAGAAATTTAAGCAGTTTGATTACAAAAACAATCATTAAAAAAAAAAAAAATGAACACTCTTTTATATATCTGTCTTGTTGCTGAGAACTTGTAGGCAAACTCTATTTTCATCTAGACTAAACACCCCCTTAATTCAACTACTCATTAAGATTTTATAATTAGGAAACAAACCTATGTACTCAGAACTCAGAAGTGCACACAATGAATAACAAAATTACACCTACGGACACTTCCAAGTGCCCTGCCATGTAATTTACATGAATTGATTTGGTTCATGAAAATATCACATGCATGAGTCAAGCCAGAAACGAAATGGCATTGTTTTCAAAGTCAATAAATTAAGTTGACCAGAATTGCCGACAAATAGACGCTGATAGGAATGACGAATCCAGTGACATCGTCTTTCATTGACGATGTTAGACAAGACAGACGAAGGCATGCTTGGACGAGCATATCTTATGCCCACGTCACTGACGAGGAAAACACAATACATTCATTACAGCACAATTAAGTTAAGAACGGTTATGGGGCCAACTGTATGAGCCGTTGTAGCCCATTAAAGTCACATTACAACCAGACCAGACGTTACGAGGAGGAGCATTAAGATCTCCATAACTACTCCAACGGCTACAAGCCATGAAGGTATGCATATAAAGCCCTCTCATTATCAAGAACAAGGTACATACACAAACACACTAAGAGAGAACTATTATTTCTTGCATTCTCCGATTTCTCTGAGATTTCTTTGCATACTAACTTTGGCATCGGAGGCGTGGTGGCAGGCACCACACCGGTGACCCTTCCAGAAGGCTGCAGGTTGGCTTCATCCGACCACATTGACTGACGAGTTTACGCTCCATCAGTTTGGCGCCGTCTGTGGGAACGACATTTTTTCGCATCTAATCGCGAAAAAGTAGTTTCCTCTCAAATACTTATTTCAGATGGAGTCCAATCAAGAATCCGCAGCCTTGTCGCAGCAAATTCAGGCCCTTGCAGCTACCGTCGAAGAATTGTCCAAACAAAATGAGGAAATGAAGCAGAGACTTCAGCAGGAAGAGAATAGGTCCAAGGGAAATCGGGATGACGAAGGGGATAGCCATAGAAGAATCGACCAACGAAGGCCTACCACTCCAACCGAGCAGAACTCGGATCTACTCCAGGAGATGAGGAAGGAGATGGACGAGCTTAGGAACGCCATCAAAGAAAAAACTGAACGAAGTGTGGACCGACTGGTCAGGGCAACAGATTCGCCATTCACTGTGGCCGTCCTCGACTGTCCAGTGCCGTCAAAATTTCGGCTGCCCCAACTTGAGCCGTTCGACGGGTTAAAAGATCCCCATCATCTTAACACATTTAAGACGACCCTGGGACTCCAGCAGCCCCCAGACGAGATCTTGTGTCGTTCCTTCCCAACCACTTTCAAGGGAGCCGCACGAGAATGGTTCACAAAGCTGCCCACATCGTCCATCGATACCTTCGACCAATTGAGCAATGCCTTCCTGCGTCACTTCATTGGAGGACAACGACCAAAGAGAACCGCGGATCACTTACTCACCATCAGGCAGGGAGAGAAAGAAACTTTGAGGTCATATGTGAAACGTTTCACTCGGGAGACACTGGAAGTAGACGAGGCTGATGACAAGGTACAGCTAACGACCTTCAAGGCGGGGCTGAGAACCAGAGAGCTCGTCTCGTCACTTGCAAAAAATCCCCCGAAAACAATGGCTGAAATGCTCCTCAAAGCACAGAAGTACATGAACGCGGAAGATGCGCTGGCCGCCATCAGGGACGTTGAGAGGCCAGGAGACAAGGGTAGAAAGGAAGACGACCGTAGGGGGCAAAAACGCGAGCGTCCAGATCGCCGAATCAGTGACGGAACCAGAGGAAAAGATGATAAGAATCCTCGAACGGTAAAATTCACTCCTCTTGTTATGCCTGTTGATAAAATCCTAACGCAGATTAAGGACGATCATTATCTGAAGTGGCCACGGCCCTTACATTCGTCTCCTAATGTCCGTGATAAGAACAAGTACTGCCGGTTCCACAAAGATCATGGCCATTACACCGAGGACTGTCGGGACCTCAAAGAGCAGGTAGAGGAGTTGATACGAAAGGGGAAGTTGCAAAAATTTGTAAAGAAGGGTGAGTATAGTAAATTTCGGGAAGGGAACAAAGGCCAGCCTGAAGCTTCGTCAAGAGGGAATGACCGTCAGTCACAACCTCCTCAAAATGTGGTCGGGGAGATACAGACGATCACAGGGGGACCCGTCACCGGAGGTTCGTTCAGATCCCTTCAAAAAGCATACCAACGTCAGGTGAACAGCGTCCACACGATTCCCCCGTTGAAGCAGAGACGAACCGATCAAGACATGACTTTCAATGAAAACGACGCAAGGGGAGTGAAGCAGCCTCACAATGACCCCCTGCTCATAATGCTTACCATAGAAGGGTTTAACACCAAAAGGGTCCTCGTGGACAATGGAAGTTCTGCTGACGTCATTTACTTCCCTGCATTTCAACAATTGAAGCTAGACCCCAGAAGGCTACGTCCTTTCGATTCCCCCCTCGTCAGTTTCAGTGGTGACAGGGTCTACCCTAAGGGCATAGTCACGCTGACAGTGACAGTGGGGACATACCCGAAGCAACTGACCCGTCAGCTGGATTTCTTGGTAGTAGACTGCCCCTCCTCATACAACGTCATCATTGGGAGACCTGCCCTCAATAAGTGGAAGGCATCCACATCTACCTACTGCTTGAAGGTGAAGTTCCCCGTGGAGAACGGGGTTGGTGAAGTTAAGGGAGACCAAGTCTTAGCTCGGGAATGCTACCAGGCTGTGTTGGCCGCAAAGGAAAACCACACCTGGATAATTGAAGAGAAGGAGGAAGAAAAGGTAGAGGCTTTAGAAACAGTACAACTAACCGAGGAAGAAACAGCCAAAACAACCAGGATAGGGACGACCTTAAGTCCCGAGATGAGAACAAAGCTCGTCCAGTTTCTTAAGCAAACCTGGATGTGTTCGCCTGGAGCCATGACGACATGCCAGGTATATCCCCGGAAATCATCCAACACAAGTTGAATGTAGACCCAGAGAAGAAGCCCGTCAAGCAGAGACGAAGAGTCTTCGCACCAGAAAGAGATCAGGCAGTCGCTGACGAAGTGAAGAAGCTCTTGACTGCAGGTTTCATCAGGGAAGTGTATTATCCAGACTGGCTGGCCAACACTGTTCTGGTGAAGAAAGCAAATGGGAAGTGGAGGATGTGTGTGGACTTCATGGACCTGAACAGGGCCTGCCCGAAGGATAGTTTCCCCCTTCTAAGAATAGACCAGCTGGTAGACTCCACAGCCGGGCACAAGCTATTGACATTCATGGACGCTTTCTCAAGGTATAACCAGATAAAAATGGCTGACGAGGATGAGGAGAAAACGGCCTTTATCACCAGCCAAGGCCTTTATTGCTATAAGGTAATGCCTTTCGGACTAAAGAATGCAGGCGCTACTTATCAGAGATTAGTGAACAGAATGTTCAGCAGGCAGATAGGCAGGAATATGGAGGTCTACGTGGATGACATGCTCGTCAAGAGCAAGGAAGAACTTACCCATTTGGACGACCTCAGGGAAACATTCGCCACTCTCAAACAATACCAAATGAAGCTGAATCCGAGTAAGTGTGTTTTTGGTGTAGCCTCAGGAAAGTTCCTGGGATTCATGGTATCCCAGAGAGGAATAGAAGCAAATCCGGAGAAGGTTCAGGCCATAATCAACATGGCGTCGCCCAAGACCGTCAAGGAGGTCCAAAAGCTCACGGGACGGATCGCCGCCCTCAACAGATTCGTCTCTAGAGCAACGGATAAATGCCTCCCCTTCTTCAAGACCCTGAAGCAGGCCTTTGCCTGGACTGACGAATGTGAGGCAGCTTTCCAAGAGCTCAAACGCTACTTGAGCAATCCACCTCTACTAAGCCCGTCAAAAGAAGGTGAGAACTTGTATCTGTACCTAGCTGTTTCGTCTACAGCCGTCAGTGCAGCCCTGATCCGAGAAGAAAACCGAATACAACTCCCCGTTTACTATATCAGCCAAGCCTTCCAGGGGGCTGAGTCCAGGTACCCAAAAATCGAAAAAATCACGTTCGCGTTGATAATTGCCTCACGTAAGCTCAGGCAGTATTTCCAGGCAAATCCAATCTGGGTAATGACGGACCAACCTATCAAGAAGTCCATGAGCAAGCCCGAGGCAGCAGGGAGAATGGTCCAATGGGCGATTGAACTTAGCCAGTTTGATATAGAATACCATCCCAGGGCGGCGATTAAAGCACAGGCTCTGGCAGACTTTATCGCTGAGTTCACCCTTCCGGATGAACAAAACCCTGCCAGTAAAGGTAAACCTTGGGTAATACAGACCGACGGTTCGTCGACCCAAAAACGGGGAGGAGTAGGGGTCGTCATAACCACCCCTGACGGAGAGGTATTGAAGTATGGAGTTCAGTTGAAATTCTCGGCGACTAACAACGAAGCTGAGTACGAAGGGATTCTGACGGGGTTGAGGCTAGGAAAAGTGTTTGGAGCCAAGACCCTGTTAGTCCAGAACGACTCAAAGCTAGTAATCGGGCAGATCAAGGGAGAATACGAAGCAAAGGAGGAAAGAATGCAGAAGTACCTCAGGTTGACAAAGCACTTGACTCAAGAATTCGAAGAGGTAGAGTTCGTCCAGATTCCCAGAAGCCAGAATATGGCAGCAGACGAAGTATCAAAGATAGCATCGTCAGAAGGAACGGGGTCAAATGCAGACTTGATGATGGAAGTACAGAAGAGCCCCAGCATAGAAGAAGTTCCAACCTTCGCAATCCAGAACACAAGTAGCTGGATGACGCCCATTGTATCCTTTCTTCGGGATGGGCACCTCCCTCAAGACTCAAATGAAGCCAGGAAGATCAAAAAGAGGTCTGCCAGATTCACAATTCTTAATGACACCTTGTACAAGAGGGGCTTCTCCATGCCCTACTTAAGGTGTGTGAACGAAGAAGACGCTGAGTACATCCTAAGAGAGGTCCACGAAGGGATCTGCGGGGATCACGCAGGCCCTAAATCCTTGGTAAGCAAAATTATGCGAACAGGTTATTTCTGGCCTACTATGCAGGTGGACGCAATGGAGTTCGTCAAGAAGTGTGACAAGTGCCAGCGATTCGGGAATGTTCAACGACTGCCAGCCGAAAGACTGACGACGATAGCATCCCCATGGCCATTTGCACAGTGGGGAATTGACATCGTCGGCCCATTCCCCTTGGGCAAAGGCCAGGTAAAATTCTTACTCGTCGCTATAGATTACTTCACAAAATGGGTTGAGGCAGAGCCACTGGCAACTATCACTGAAGCAAAGATCCGGAGCTTCGTATGGAGGAACATAGTCTGCAGGTTCGGGATTCCAAGGACGATCATATCAGACAACGGACGACAGTTCGACTGCCAAGGCTTCAAGGACTTCTGTTCTGGACTAGGCATCAAGAACCATTTCTCATCGCCAGGCCATCCTCAAGCAAATGGACAGACAGAAGTGACGAACCGGACTCTACTCAAAATCATAAAGACGAAACTGGATGATGCAAAGGGTTCTTGGCCAGAAGAACTACCCAACGTCTTGTGGGCATACAGAACAACAGCGAGAACCCCGACGGGAGAGACCCCGTTTAGACTTACTTACGGAACTGAAGCAGTGATCCCGGTCGAGGTCAAAGTAACCAGCACCAGGCGGGAGATGTTCAGTGAGGAAGACAATGACGATCGTTTACGAGTCAACCTAGATTGCCTGGACGAAGTCAGAGATAAAGCCTGCAACAGAATGACGGATTACAAGAAGAAGATGACAGAGTATTACAATAAAAGGGTGAAGCTCCGACGACTCAACATCGGCGACCTCGTCCTACGTGAAGTAACACTGGCGACCAAGAACCCAACTCAAGGGAAACTTGGCCCCACATGGGAAGGACCGTACCGGGTTGTTCATTACTCCAGACAGGGAAGCTACCACCTTGAAACTCTGGACGGACAAAGACTCCCGAGGCCATGGAACATTGAACACTTAAAGAAGTACCATCAATAGACAATCAAATGTACTTGTTATCAAAATCAATAAAGAATCCATTCAGCTGATATTATTCTGTGAGCAAGTCTATGCAACCGAAGGTAACTGACGAAGGCAATATCCCTAACAAGGGTGTAAGCCACGTAAAGCCAAAGATGGCTAAAGTAACAAGATTCCGCCTTGACGGATGTAAGTTACTGACGAAGGAAATATCCCTAACAGGGGTGTAAACCACGAAAAACCAAAAATGGCTAGAGTAACAAGATTCCGCCTTGACGGATGCAAGTTACTGACGATGACTAAAATCCCTAAAAACGGGTATAAGTCACTAAAAGCCAGAAATGGCTAAGTAACAAAATTCCGCCTTGACGGATGTAAGTTACTGACGATGACTAAAATCCCTAAAAACAGGTATAAGTCACTAAGAGCCAAAAATGGCTAAGTAACAAAATTCCGCCTTGACGGATGTAAGTTACTGACGAAAGAAATATTCTAAACAAGGTAACAAAATTCCGCTTTGACGGATGTAAGTTATCGACAAAGGTATCGTGACGAAGATATAAAAAATGAATGACAAAATATCACGACGAAGATAATTACTTCAAGAAACAGGTAAGTGACATTAAATTAAAAGCCTGAAATAGGCTGAGTCATCATTTTCTTTTACAACTGAAAGCCCATAAACACTGGGCCAAAAATCTTTCCTGTTGTTCCCAAAATAGACAGAAGGTAAAATTGTTCAAAAGTTAGATTTACATAACTGCCCAAAAAATGAAGGGCATCTCAAAAAGAAGGAAAGAAAGAAAATTTTTCTAAGTATCAGGCTCGGGTAGAGGCATCGTCATCAGGAGCATTCTCATGGGCATCACCACCAGCAGGAACCTCTCCAGGAGCTTCAGTTTGAACAGCAGAAGGAGGAGCGGCCTCGTCAGCAGCCATCTCCTGATCCACTTCCTCTAAGTCCAGAGTGTCCATGTTCACTCCGGAAGGATGCTTGGCAAGGTATCTCCTAAGGAGCTCAAAGCCTTTGAAATACCAGCTGAATAGGACGGTCTGATACTCGTCCGTAGTTTGGAAGGCTTCTACAGACCTCGCAGCAATGGTCTTCAGACTTTCTTTAGCATTCAGAAGCTGCTCGTCCTTCTCCGAAGTCAGCTGACGCTCAACCCTTAGGTCGTTGTTCAAAACTTTGACCTTCTCCTTCAAAGAGGTGGCCGCGTCCATAGAATCAACAAGGTTCTTCTTCAGCTCCGAGTTCTCCTTCTCCAAAGCTTCCATCCTAGAAGTTAAGGATGCCACCCTTGCCTCTTGTGTAAGATGCTCAGAGGTAATGTGAATGCTTTCCCCCAGCACCTGGAAAGGAATGTGAGGACGTTGTTAAAAAAAAAAAAAAAAAAAAAAATCTTTTTAAGTACAGAAAACACTCTACCTGGACGAGTCTCTGAATGTGACGAGAAGCGACGTCATTGAAGGACACACCAGAGAAGACCTTAAAGTCATTCGCCGTCAACATCTCGTGAGCCCTGTCCACGGCCAATCTCTCGTCATCCCATATTGTGGACGACCGTGGATCAGTTTTCTCCTTCCCTGATGTTCGCTGCTTCTTCGAAGCCGAAGTAGGGATCTCTTCAATGGAGGTAGCCGGAGATGCCGTCCTCGTCGGTTCAGTGACGGGGACTATGGTGTTGACGGGGACATTGGTACTGGCAGAAGTGGTCATTCCCTTGACACGCACTGCTTTCTTCCCGATGCTAGATAAAGGCTCGTCCTTCTTGTCTCTCATCTTTGCGTACATGTCCTTCTTGAACTTGGTTGTCATTTCTGCAAGAAGGGAGTGGTTAGGAAAAAGTCCACATGCATAAAGGAAGTAAAGCTTGACGAGGTTAGTACTTACTTTTCTTGCCTTCAATTCCAATTGAACGAAGAACGTAAGGGGACGGATCTGGCCCGAGGTGATAAAAGGCCAAAGTATGTGGGTTAACAAGGTCGTCCCAGCTCTCTATCGTCTGGGCGTACCCAATGGCGGTCTCAACGCGCTCTTTATGCCTGCTCTTGAGCTTAGGCCGTCTCTTAACTACACACAGCAAGGTGCAAAGAGGTCAGCAACATCACATAGCAGAAAATAAAAAAAAAAAACTGAAAATGACGAATAGAAAGACTGACGCACCTAAAGCCGGGGTTCCCCACCGACGATGCAACCTTGGTACATCACCCCAATCCGCGCTGGATTGAGTCTCAAAATCGTCCCCCGACACAAAGAAAAACCTGGATTTCCAGTACCTGAAGGACGAAGGCAAACCCCTGACGATCCTAGTATCCCTCGTCCAGGGAACTAACTCATAATACCCATACTCCTTGGACTCTTTCAAACGATACAGATATGTCAGTTCGTCTATCCTGATCATATCTCCATTAGCAGCCAACCATATCTCCATACAGTTCACCACTATTCTCCACGAATTGGGCATGAGCTGCCCAGGAGCAATGCCAAAACGATCCAAAAGTTCCATCAGGAACGGATGGACGGGGAATCTAAGCCCGCAGGTAAAGGCTGACTCATAAAAACACACCTCACCCGGAAAGAAATGGCAGGCCCTATCCTCGGTACTAGGTAGACGGACACGAACCCTAGCTGGAAATTGAAACCTATCCTTAAATCTAGCTACACTATCTGCGTCCAAACCACACGCCTCCCCGAGGGCGTGAAAAGCCCTAACTTCACGAGGGGAAGAGACGACTGAACCCCCCTCTGCTGGATCACCGTTCGACGATAATCCAGTCTCAAGGTCGCTAGACCTAACTTCAGACATCGTTTCTCCCTCTCTCACAAGACCCTCGAACCAATCAACCGATTGACGAAGCAAAGGCAATAGATCAGCCAATGCAACGCCCAAACAGTTGCCCTCAAAAACAAAATTTTCTAAATATGGGAAATTCCCCAAAGACCCTCCTAATCGTGCAAATAGGAAGGAAATTGAGGGGCAATCTATCCTAACTTCAGAGCTACGGACCATGGAAATGCAAAAAACACAAGGGAAGATGACACTTGCTAAAAAACCCAAAAAGAAAAACCGAATATGTAAGAAAGGAAAAAAGAAGAATCAGAAACCACAAACAAAACAGAAGAGAAAAGGGAAAACGCAGAAAAGGAAAAGAAAAACATACCTTAAAGCAGCGGCGAATGGTGCACCGATCTGAAGAAAAATGGCAGAAGAAAGCTCTCCAAGGGACACTCAGCAGGAGTTTTTTTTTGTTTGGGAGATGAAAAGGTACGAAGAGGAGAAGTTTTTAACCCAGAAACTAAGGCAACTAAAAAACGGCGGGAAACCCAAGGGTCACAAAAATGACCCCACCAATCCACACCCAACACGTGGCAACCTCGCAGAAAAAGCCATCACTGCGCAGTTAATGCGGCACAGAAGCCCAACAGGCATTTTTTGGCCCAGGAGACTCTCCATCTTCCACGGCCAACATGACATGTCATGACGACCATGGAATCCGGGGGCAACTGATAGGAATGACGAATCCAGTGACATCGTCTTTCATTGACGATGTTAGACAAGACAGACGAAGGCATGCTTGGACGAGCATATCTTATGCCCACGTCACTGACGAGGAAAACACAATACATTCATTACAGCACAATTAAGTTAAGAACGGTTATGGGGCCAACTGTATGAGCCGTTGTAGCCCATTAAAGTCACATTACAACCAGACCAGACGTTACGAGGAGGAGCATTAAGATCTCCATAACTACTCCAACGGCTAGAAGCCATGAAGGTATGCATATAAAGCCCTCTCATTATCAAGAACAAGGTACATACACAAACACACTAAGAGAGAACTATTATTTCTTGCATTCTCCAATTTCTCTGAGATTTCTTTGCATACTAACTTTGGCATCGGAGGCGTGGTGGCAGGCACCACACCGGTGACCCTTCTAGAAGGCTGCAGGTTGGCTTCATCCGACCACATTGACTGACGAGTTTACGCTCCATCAAACGCGTTTTGAATCTTCAGATGGATAGGTTCTTAAAAATAGCTGGTTTTTAACTAGGAAACAAACCTATGTACTCAGAACTCAGAAGTGCACACAATGAATAACAAAATTACACCTACGGACACTTCCAAGTGCCCAGCCATGTAATTTACATGAATTGATTTGGTTCATGAAAATATCACATGCATGAGTCAAGCCAGAAACGAAATGGCATTGTTTTCAAAGTCAATAAATTAAGTTGACCAGAATTGACGACAAATAGACGCGTTTTGTATCTTCTGATGGATAGGTTCTTAAAAATCGCTGGTTTTTAACGAATTAAATTAATTATGATAGGATTATTGGAAGTCTAAATTTTCTGTATTATTTTTTGTACTCCATTCTATACTCTATTAATAAATATTTGTCATATATTCACCTAATTAATTAAATACTACTATTAATGACTTATTAATATTATCATTATTAATTAATGATAATATTTAATTAATTAGGTAAATATGTAGCAAATTTTGATTGGTAGAGTATAGAGTGAAAAAAAAGAAAAAAAAAGAAAAAAAAAGAAAAAAAAAAGGACAGAAGATTTATACTAGATTATTGGTGCGTGGAGACACAGCTAGCTTCACGGCAATTGCTTATGGGTTTCTCATATTTACTTTAATTTTTTTCCAATCAATTAGGCTGTTTATATTGAACACGGTTGCTTAACCAATTCTTAGCCTTGAATGAAAATATTGCCTTTTGCACTTTTCAAAAATTGAGAATCCTTGTGTTCATTTTATAATTAAAAAGAAAATTAACTAAATCAATTATAATATTTCTATTAGAAAACTTGGAATAACTCCCTTTTTTTCGGTTATTGACGCTGCAAAACTATGTTTTGAAAGGCTAACCAATAAGGCAAAAGACAAAAACCTACGTCATGCATGACATAGAGCTAAGGAAAAGAAGTAATGAACCTTCACAAGCATGGAATTCCTTGCCAAAAACTCTATCATGTTCAGATGTTCTCTTTACTTTTTGCCTTGTATCAAATAAAAAAATTGAAAAAAAAAGTCAGCAAAGGCAGCAAGTCTTGACTTTGCTATATTTATGTTCAAACTAAGCAACAACTATAGCCCATTGCCAAATTCTATCACCATTGAAGACCACCTTAAACTCACAAAATAATAGCCCAACCGAACCGCAAAACAGAGCTTCTGTAATCTTTACAAAAAAACCATGTCCACCACCAAGTCCAAGACCAACCTCCACATCGTTGCTTATCCTTTCCCATCCGCAGGCCACATCATCCCCCTCCTAGATCTCACCCACCTGTTACTCACCCGCGGCCTAAACGTTACCGTTTTGGTCACCCCCAGCAACGTCCACTTACTTGAACCATACCTCTCCACCCACCCATCTTCTCTCAGACACTTGGTTCTCCCAGCCCTAGTCCCAGATATCACACCTACTCCTCCACATAAGAGACTCCTCGCTATCATGCGCGCCTTGCGTGGCCTTCACTATCCTTTCCTACTCCAATGGTTCCAGTCTCACCCTTCACCACCTGTGGCTATTATATCTGATTTTTTCCTCGGCTGGACCCACCACCTTGCCTGTGAGCTTAAAGTGCCACGTCTCTGCTTCTCACCCTCTGGTGCTTTTGGGATGTCCGTAGCTTTTTCAATGTGCCGTGACCCGCCCAAAAACAATGATCCCGGTGAAGATATCAATTTCCTAATTTCATTACCTAAGGTCCCGAATTCCCCGACGTACCCTTGGTGGCAGATCCCTCCATATTATAGAAACGATCTTGAATCTGACCAAGATTGGGAATTTCACAGAAAAAGCATGCTGGCTAATTTCGAGAGTTGGGGAATTGTGTTTAACTCGTTCGCCAGTTTGGAGAGGGTGTACTTTGACCATTTGAAGAGAGAGGTTGGGCACAATCGAGTGTGGGCGGTAGGACCTGTATTGCCACTTGAAGGTGATTTGATTGGATCGGCTACTAGAGGTGGGGCCAGCTCTGTGCCATGTCACGAGCTTATGACGTGGCTGGATGCTCGTCTTGACAATTCTGTTGTTTACGTGTGCTTTGGAAGTCGTGCTGTGTTGACAAGTAAGCAATTAAATGTTCTTGCAACAGCGTTGGAGTGTAGTGGGGTCCATTTTATTTTGTGCGCGAGGGTGCCTGATGATCAAGGTTCGATTCTTGATGGGTTCAGAGATCGTGTGGGCGATAAGGGATTAGTAATCAAGGGGTGGGCCCCACAGGTGGCTATACTAAGGCATCAAGCTGTAGGTTCATTCTTGACTCATTGTGGGTGGAACTCGGTGTTGGAAGGGCTTATCTCGGGAGTTGTGATGTTGACATGGCCAATGGGTGCAGAGCAGTTTACGAATACCTTGTTGTTGGTCGACCAATTAGGCGTGGCAATTAGAGCTGGCGAGGGCACTGAAAATATTCCTGACTCTAATGAGTTGGCTCGATTATTGGTAGTCTCACTCGACAAAATTAAGCCCCAGAATGTTCTAGCCAAAGAGTTGAGTGATGCAGCCTTGAGCGCGGTCAAGGGAGGAAGCTCCGATAAAGATTTGGATGAATTGATCAAACAATTAGCTGACATCAAAAAATTAGAGTGAATATAAATTATGTAATCATAGTAGCATTTTTTTATGGTTTTACTCACTCACACATATCTATACAAGATTTTTGCCTTTGGGTTGCGTTAATGATTAAGATCATTGATCACATATATGATGAAATATTAGTGACTAATTCGAATCTCATCATTTTAGTGCTAAAGCTTACTTACAAAATAATGAGTACTTACTTCATATGCTTTATTTTCTAGTATAACGTTCTACATTTTGTTTAATTCTAGTTATGACACATGGCTAGTATTGAAGAGAAGAA
Source organism: Quercus aquifolioides (assembly GCA_019022515.1). Taxonomy (NCBI): domain Eukaryota; kingdom Viridiplantae; phylum Streptophyta; class Magnoliopsida; order Fagales; family Fagaceae; genus Quercus; species Quercus aquifolioides. The sequence goes on from JAFHAW010000290.1 coordinate 257,458, forward strand.
AGGGGAGCGTAAGTTTGTTGGAGCAAGCTCAACATTTGAGCTCTCCTCTGTTTTCCTATTTCGTTCAATAAAGTTTTTATTCAGATTTAAAAAAAAAAAAAAAAAAAAAAAAAAAAAAAAAAAAAGGCACTCAATTATTAGACCGTCAAAGTCGGCTAATTGTAATTGGTAGCTGAAACAAATTTGGATTTGTACTCATTGATTGTGCGGCAAAGAAGTTATCATGTCCCATCTTTTGTAAAAGTTTCATGTTCTTATGTTTTGAGATCTTGTAAGCCAGGTGAGAAAGAAGCTATTCGGTTGGAAGGTTACCCTCAATTTTCTTTCTTATGGTAGACGGTGAGATTTCTTGAAATAAAATTTTTTCCATCATTTCCTAAAAACGGAGACAAAAAAATAGTGTCATCAATACTGTCCAAAAGCTTATGCTGACTTATACCTAACATAACTTTTTGCACCTTCTTTCATGTCCTGTGCTGCTGCAAATAAAAAAAAAAAAGCCTGTTTCAGTACACTCGATTCTCAAAAAAAAAAGAGTAGGGATAAGCCCATATGCCTGTGCCCAATACAAGATATCTAGTCCTCAAGCCCAACCCAAATTTGGGCCTTTCGGAGATACCAAGTACTACTAGTACTAAGCCCTTCTGAAAATTATTTTTGGACCGCATCAGAATGAAAACAAAATGAAATCGCATTGATCCAAATAAAAGTTTTCCACCATACAATATGTTTATGTCTAGATCTAAATTAGCATGGTTTATCTACTAATATAACATACATACAATATGTTATACAAAACATACCATTAGCTTCCTCTCCCACCACTCATCAGTTATAACTATTGTTTCTTTGGCTGCATCCCATCCCAATTCAGTTTCACTTCCTTTCAACTTATTCCAAAGCACCCAATCTTTCTTTAGGGATGACAATTTTTGCCCGACCCACGGGTACCTGGTCCGGCCCGACCCTAATGGGGCAGGCTTTAACCAACCCAATAAAGAATAGGGTCGGGTTTGGGTTTAAAAAAAAAAACCCCCCCCGAAGCGGGTCCAGGTCGGGCCCAGGTTTTGAAAAAAACCCGGCTTGAACCCGGACTCGACCCGACCCGGTTAACTAAATTAAAATTACAAAAAACCCTACCTATATATATGTATCATAAACCTAACCCTAAAACTCATTTCTCTCTCAACTCTCAACTCAGCCGCCTCTCTCAAGTCTCACCCTCACTCACACTCACATCTCATTCGCCCCTCACCACCTCACTGACTCTCACTCTCACTCACATCTCATCCTCACCCTCACCCTCACTCTCATTCACTCATCGACCCACCTTCACCATCGTGGAGGAGCACGGATCTCGTAGTTGTCGCCGTTTGTCACGGAGGAGCACGGATCTTGTGAGGTCAAGCAAAGATTGCTAAAGCCACTGCCAATAAAGCTACTGTCTGAGTTCTTCATATTTATTTTTTGGTTCATTTTTTTTTTTTTTTTTGGGTTCATTTCCTCTCAGTAGTTTTTGTTTTTGGGTATTTGATGTTTGAGGATTCATGTAAGAATCGGTCCATAAATGGAGTTTTGTTTCCTTTATTTTTTATGTTTATTTATTATTTATTGTCTAAAAATCTCATTTTAGCAAGACTGATGCTTCAATGTTGATTGATTTGTATTTGTGTTGCTGTTTGTGCTTGCGTTTTTTTTTTTTTTTAATTAATAACATTGGTCAGATTGGGCCACAGATTAGGCTCAGAAGTGGCTGGACGGGGCCCGCGGGTCGGGTCCGGGTATCAAAAAACCCGCCACAAACCTGACCCGTTGCCATTCCTATCTTTCTTCAATCCATCCCATTTATGCTTATACTTCACCCTAGGATATTCCTTTCCAGTTTTCTTTTCAAAAGCTGCTATAATATTTGTCCAACCCTTTTTACTAAAGTGGGTATTAGGTCGATTACCCTTAAATACCTCATCCACACAAACTTCACAAAAGATAGTTGCTACCCTTGATGGCCATTGAGCTCTAACATTTGAGCTATTTTGGGATGGCTTACCCATCTAAAAAAAAAAAAAAAAGTTTGTTAATATTAATGTTCAGCCTAATACAGCAAGTTCTACAACCAAACCCATGAAAAAATTGCATAGCAGGAGTAAGTTTCCTAGGTAAGTTCTACAACTGCAAAGAATCAAACAAATTCAATAAAAGAATCAAACAAGAATTCCTAGATTTGAATGTAATCATACAGTGGAAGAAAAAAAAGTTGTTCTTGGAGATATTACTCATGGTGCCATGATTTTTCTGCAGAACCCAGCTACTTTAAACATCTATCCTTGTACAAAACCTTCTAACAATGTCATATAATCATATTGTAATTAAACTAATGCACAATAATATAAAAACACATATGTAATTAACGATTACAACAATAGCTAAAACAAATTTCATCTCCTCATATAACCCCACCCAATTAAGGTAAGAGCCTGTTTACTCATGGATGGCTATCTATAAGATAGAGAGAGCTCTTACCAGTAGCAGCAACAACAACGAATCTCTAATGGAGTTCAAATAATATTTTGAGTTCAAATAGTGTAAACCAACATGCCAAAAGCCCACATATATATCATAAATTCAAAGATGGGTAATGGAGAATAGTTACCTGGAATCGCGATGAAGAACAACGATAAACAGAGCAAAGCAAAAACAGAGAAGAGAGAACCAATCCTTGTGAAACTGGTGAGTCTAGAGGCAAAGGACTGAGGATATATATGGTGAAGTTAGAGGACTGAGGATAAGCATGGAGCCAGAGGCTATTTTCGATTTTCAGACAAAAAAATTAACAGTATCACGATTTGAAAATTGCGCGATAACGAAATCACAACGGGAAATGGCCTTTCCTGAAACGCGAAAATCTGCAAATTCAAAAATGCAATCCCACAAATTCCGCCTAGCCAAACATATCAAGATTTTCACGATTTGCTAAACGCCCATTTTTGTCTCTCAATATGCCTAAACAAACGGGCTCTTAATAAAATTTATAAAAAATTATAGATATACATATATAGCAGGTTGCCACTTTTGGATGTTGATTATCCTTCTCCAGCTACCCTGATTAGAGAGTTCTACTCGAACCTCTCTATTCCACGTCCATGATTCCAACACTTTAGTCAAGAGTTTGATACAAGGTGTAGAGTTCACCATTACTCCTAGAGTAGTGGCTGATGCTCTTGGGGTACCTGTGGTCCAGTATCCTGTTTACCCTTATGATGAGTCTCCTTCCCTAGACAACATCATGTCATACATCATTGGTACTTCTATTCAGTGGGGTTCTGATCCTCGGATCACTTCTACTGAGCTCACTGAGACTACCTATCTTTTCTTTAGGATAACGTGTCATTCCTTGTGGCCTATCTCTCATCTGCACACCATTCCTTTGGACCATGTGCATTTTTGTATGCTCTTGTTACAAATGCTCCTATTAGTTTTTCTCATCTGTTTCTTCGTTCTTTGAACGAAGTTTATAGGAGTTCCTCTACCGCTCATGCTCTTTTTCATCCTGTTTTCATTCCTAGGATTTTGATGTTTTTAGTTTTAGATGACTTCCCCACTTCTAAGCTCGTACACATTATTGCTCCCATAGGTACCACTTTTCTTAGGCAGAGGGCTGCTTAGATGAGAGAGAGCTCTAAACGCCCTCGTGTTGAGCCTTCTGATACCGCACCTCCCTCCTTCTTCTACAGGTACTACTTCTGGTGAGGCGTCTGTTGATCCTATTGGTGGTGCTGCTGCTGCTGTTCCTCCACCATCTACTTCGAATGACTTTGACATTCGTCATACATTGGAGACTGTCATGACTGTTCAGGCGGCTCATGGTCAGATTTTGGTGGACATGCTTGATGAGCTTCGTGTTTTGCGAGCAGATTTGGCACATCTTAGCTGTTCGCCTTCGTCACCTCCTTTTGATGATGGATTTTAATTGCCCTTTGGCATTCCATCACAAAAAAGGGAAAGTACATTTGGACACTTGTAGAGGATTTTTTTTGTAGTTAGGGGGAGAGATTTTGTTTGTTGGAGCTTGTGGAGTTTAGATTGTATCTAGGTGCATCACTGTGTATGTATCCTTTTTGGCTCTTAATGTATTGTTTTTGGGCTATTCATGTTAAGGGGAGATACTTGTTATCTATATTTCTTGTTTCACTGCTCATTGATTTATATTTATGAGTTATTCATGATATATGTCTTTGTTTTGTGTTTTGTGAAGTCAAGAATTTATTTTTGTTTTTCTTGTATTTTCCACACATGCGTTTATGCATTTGTTGAGTATTTTAGGAAATATATAGGTTGATTCAGTAGTGTTGCTATCTACACTTGCAATTGATGGAAAGTAGTTAGGTTGGATTATTTTGTAATGGACATTATTTTTGTAAAGGGCTTTTACTTGTAACTTTGAGCATTGTGTTTGTGTTTTGTCATGGATTGCCAAAGGGGGAGTTTGTTACGGATGCTCCTATTAGTTTTCCTCATCTATTTCTTCGTTCTTTGAACGAAGTTCATAGGAGTTCCTCTACTGCTCATCCTCTTTTTCATCCTGTTTTCATTCCTAGGATTTTGATGTTTTTAGGTTTAGATGACTTCCCCACTTCTAAGCCCGTACACATTATTGCTCCCATAGGTGCCACTTTTCTTAGGCAGAGGGCTGCTCAGATGAGAGAGAGCTCTACACACCCTCGTGTTGAGCTTTCTGGTACCACACCCCTTCCTTCTTCTATAGGTACTACTTCTGGTGAGGCATCTGCTGATCCTATTGGTGGTACTGCTGCTGCTGCTGTTCCTCCACCATCTACTTCGAATGACTTTGACATTTGTCGTACATTGGAGACTGTCATGACCATTCAGGCGGCTCATGATCAGATTTTGGTGGACATGCTTGATGAGCTTCGTGCTTTGCAAGCAGATTTGGTGCATCTTAGACGTTTGCCTTCGCCTCCTCCTTTTGATGATGGATTCTGATTGTCCTTTGGCATTCCGTCACAAAAAGGGGAGTACATTTGGACACTTGTAGAGGATTTTTGTAGTTAGGGGGAGAGATTTTTTTTGTTGGAGCTTGTGGAGTTTAGATTGTATCTGGGTGCTTCACTGTGTATGTATCTTTTTTGGCTTTTGATGTATTGTTTTTGGGCTATTCATTTTAGGGGGAGATACTTTGTTATCTATATTTCTTGTTTCACTACTCATTGATTTATATTTATGAGTTATTCATGATATATGTCATTGTTTTGTGTTTTGTGAAGTCAAAAATTTATTTTCGTTTTACTTGTATTTTCCACACATGCGTTTATGCGTTGGTTGAGTATTTAAGGAAATACAGGTTGATTCAATCGTGCTACTGTCTACACTTGCAACTGATAGATAATAGTTAGGTTGGATTATTTTGTAATGTGCATTTTTTTGTAAAGGGCTTTTACTTGTAACTTTGACCATTATGTTTGTGTGTTTGTCACGGATTGCCAAAGGGGGAGTTTGTTAGGTTCTAAGTAATTAGGAATTAATGTATTAGAACTCTAATTTGTATTGTTGGTAAACCATGATCAAAACAGGTTTTTAGTCTTGTTTTAGACTTGCTCAAAGTATGTGTTTTATGTAAAGTTGGAATCGAGCTGCTGTAGAATTCATTGTACAATTTGGTCTGGCTCGATTGATCGAGAATTAGACTCGACCGATTGAAAGTCAAGTAGAATGTTTTTTTTGTAGAATTTCCAACTCAACCCTAAGCCCATATGACGTGTAGGGTTTTATGTTTTGCTTTAGGTATAAAAGGAAAACCCTAGCCACGTTTTTGAGGTTGCTCTTTTTGCTGTGTGTGTGAATCTCTTATGAGATCTGAGAGGTGGTTGCCTTCACACATGCTTAAGAATATCAAGAAGGAGATTTCATTGAGAACTGGATGATCATTTAGTTGCTGCACTAAAGAGCTTAAAGATACACAAGTGGGAGTGCTTGTACTTGCTGAAGAATCCAAGAAAGAAAGAGTCCGTGATTTCGGAGTTTGCACATGGTCGTGTCAGTAAGTTTTCTACATGAAATAGTAATAGGATGTTAGTGGTCTAAGTCGCTATTGTAAAACTTCAATTATTTCATAGTAGATTCAGTTTTACCTTGAGGATAGCTAGGTTAAATCCTCCACGGGTTTTCTTACCGATTTGGTTTTCCTGGGTCATCATATCTTTGTGTTCTTTATATTCCGCACTTTACATTGATATGATTATATGATTGTGTTAACCTAGATTTGTTTAATCTGGACTAAGTAATCACTTGGCTTGTTAACTAAGTTAATCCAATTGTGTTTTAAAGGGTCTAAAAACAAACAAAGGGTAATTCATTATAAATTTTGAATATATTCAACTAATGACTAATTTATTCATCACTTATATAACAGTATTTAACAAGCTAACTAAATAAATCAAACTAGCACGTGTTTATAACATACACATTCAAATTGCTTAAATTCAAAAGTGATAATATATTACAAATGACCCAAATATTAATTTATTTTCATCATATTGGCTAATCAACCCTATCTAAGTCAATGCTATCATCACGTTTATCATTTTGCAAATTTATTTCTTCATAAAATTTTCTTAATCACCATTAACATTTACTATTTCTTCTTGTTTTTTATATTTTAATAATTAAAAAAAAAAATTCTTCTTGGCATTCTAGTTTCTTGAACTTATAACAATAATGAAAAAAAGTAAAAAATAATTATATTTTCAATTAATATCTTATTCATAGTATAGAAAATAAATTGGGTAAAATACTATTTTAGTCCCTAAAATTTACCAAAAGTTTGGTTTTCATTCTTAAACTTTAAGAAGTTCATTTTTTGTCTCTAAACTATTAAAAGTTCATATTTTTTCTCTAAACTACTAAAATTTTTTTATTTATATTCTTAAACTTTACCAAAAGTTTGTTTTTCATCCTTAAACTATTGAAAAAAGTTATTTTTGCATCTTTATTTTTGTTTCTAAACTATTGAAAAAATACTTTGCAAAGTTTAGGGATGAAAAAAGAACTTTTTAAAGTTTAGGGATGAGAAACAAACTTTTGACAAAGTTTAGAGACCAAAATAGTATTTTACCCAAATAAATTTGTAGAAATATAAGTGTGTACTATGTAATCCAAATTTTGTAGAAGAAAGAGAAGGGGAAAAAAAAAAAACTTATGAATATGTTATTTTATTAGGTTAAATTAAGTAACATAATAATTTTGTGTTTAAAACAAGTCTAACAACTTGTTATATTCAAATAAAAGCAAAAATTTTAACAAAAAAATCTCATTTTAAAGCATTTGTATATATATCATACGATACGATACGATTCATACCATACACACACTGTATTATACGATTCATGAGTACTTACTGTAGGGTCAATTTTTGCAGCCCAAGCCCAAGAAGGTATGGATTTTGAGCCCACTGAACCCAAAACAATAAATTTGTAGAGAGTGGGTGAAAGAGCTAGGCTAATAATGAAATAACAGTATTAAACAGCAATGCTAGTGGGAGAATTTGTATTAATATGTGCTCAGACGGATGTAAGTGCCACGTCCGAAGAGGTGTTTTTCATTGATGAACTTGGGTTACAATTCTTGGAGCTACAGTAATGTAATACACTCTTTTCTCTTTCTGATTTTTCGATCCCCTCTATCAGAGACACCTTTCTCTTATATAGTACTGCCTTCCTACATCTCCACCGTCCACTTGTTCATCATCTAGACGCCCACTTGAGTGCATGTCCCATCATACTCCCCCTTTAGCCCTGTGTGAGTGGCGGTAGCTGAGAATGCACTGTTCAGGGGTCTTCTCCACATAAATGCGACCAGGAAGGTAGGTGCAGTGCATTAAATACGGTGGTTGAAGTCTGTCTCCTTGATATTTCTCTGTTCCTGTTATCTTCATGCGTGTCCGAGTCTCCTTTCCCTCTTAACACTTGTCAAAAAGATCACTTGAACCTCCCATACACGTGTCGGGCAAAACTTCGTCGAATCCGAGGATATCGGACTCCTCGGACATATGAACATCTCCTCGGATAGTACACATGTTCGACCACAGACATTCTCCCTTTACATGGGCCTCTGACTGAGTGTCTTCATCTCCTCGGACGAACAGTGTTCCTCATATAGGGCCTTGGGCCCAATACGTTGGGTTGGGCTTTTTCTCCCCCCACACTTACAATACGCCGATACGATACAGAACTTTTTACACACAATACGATACGTATTGTGTATCATACAATACTGACAACTATATCAACAACAACAAAATCCTAGCTAGTCTAGTATTAAAAAAATATATATATATATTATTTTGTTTTTTATTTTTATTTATTAGTAAATGATTGCATCTTAATATATTTAGAAACAACGATTTTGAATATTCATAATTTTTTAATACTATATGGATATTTATTTGAAGTTTTTTTTTTTTTTTTCTTAGTACTCCGGCCCGTTAGTTTGAAATCCTGAGTTTGTCGCTGAACAAATGTTTATTGATCATTCTGCTAATATGTTATAATCAATGTTATTGAATTTTTATTCCTTGCGTTTAGATGGAAAGTCTATCTATTCTATCCATGCACGGCAATTCTGGTCAACTTAATTTATTGACTTTTAATACAATGCATTTATCATGATTCGATTTTAGCTTGACTCCATGTGATGTGTTCATGAACCAAATCAATTCATGTAAATTACAAGGCAGGACACTTAAAAGTGTTCGTAGGTGTAATTTTTGTATTGATTGAGTACTCTACTTTGTACATATGTTTGTGTGGTAATGTGCTATGATGGATGATATGACAAACATGTTTCATCTTGATTTTTGTATAATTTTCAATTGTGAATTTAGCATGCTTTAAAGACCATTTTTAATGGATCTATATATTTGTATGCTTTAAAAACCATGAGATTTTACTATATATAAATTATAGAGAAGAATCATGATATATTTTTACTGGATCTATGTAGTAAAATTTTCAAAGAATTTGAGAGAATTTTGATCCAGCTAAATTTTTAGCTGATATATCTCCTTAAATGAAAAAAATTCCTTGCTCTTTTCATAAATTGAGAATTCAAGTGTGTTAATTTTATTATTTTGTAATTATGAGAATTATTGGATTATATGACACTATTCGTTTAAGATTTACATTATAGACTAAATAAGTGCATACAATATTGTACACATTTGCATAAAATGTATAATGTTATACACATTTTCATAAAAGGGTACAATGTTATACACATTTGTTTACTCATTGAGGTATTTAATAAAAATTCTGATAATTTTAAATTCTATAAAATTGACCATAACATTTTATCAGTGAACATTGACCACCATAAACTTTTGCTGTTGATGTACAAAGCGTCCAAGTTATAAGATGTGTAAAAGCTGAAGCCTTTATTGACCATACATATTTTCATATTAACCATTGACCACCATATTGGGTGAAAAACCAAAGAGTTTAAATGTAATTAAATTTTAAATCATATATATATATAGTTTAAATCTAATTAAATTCTAAATCATATATATATATATATATATATATAATGAGAAATCGTTACATATTTTAGAAATATATGGTTTAAAATAAGTGTAAGCTAATACTATGTATAATTCAAATCTCTTCTAAAAAAAAATGTATAATCATGATTATTTTTAATTGTATTCGTGTATATATATGCACAAGGCTACACACTAGTTTTCATAATATCCAATTACGTTTTGAAAATGGATGGTACATAGATGCATAATTACTATATAAATACACACGTACATATGAGCGTGAAATCCAAGCATTAATATATATATATATATATATATATATATATATGAATTAATTCATCACTTCATCTGTGCATGCTACATTTTGATTTCAAAATTTATTTAATTAAAATTAAGTCATGCAAAATTTTCATATTAAATGTTGTAGATATTTTCCTTAGCAAAGAACATAAAAGGCATGACTATCCCTTTTTTTTTTTTTTTTTTTTTTATAACGCATGAAGGTATGCATGGTATCTACTGTGATCATAATTATGAACTTTTAAGTAAGGTTTTTAGAATTCAGACTCGGACCGTTCATTGAACCGTAAAAAGGAGAAGTTCAAGGTTTTTGAGGTCGAACCGAGGTCGAACCATGATGACGTCATAATTAATTTAATAATTAATTAAAACCTAAATATATATATTAAATTTATAAAACTAGCAAAATTGACTAATATATCTATATATGTGAGGGAAATTTAATGATTTTTAAGCATATATTTAATAATTAAATAATAAAGTTAATACGGTTCTTTAGGCTTAAAAAATTGATTTTTATTTCGGTTTTCAGTTTTCACGGTCTGACCTCTCGGTCTGGTCCGGTTCTGAAAACTATGCTTTTAAAGACACATTTGGTATACTGAATAAGAATTACGATATAAATTATGATAAATATATTAAAAGGATTAAAAAAGTTAGTTATCACTTCAAAAATAACCTTAATTTAATTAAATAGTCTTAGTTTTGAAAGGCAAACCAATAAGGCAAAAAAACCTATTGCCCACTTTTAAGTTTGGCGCACCCATTCTATCTTTTATCTCAAAAAATAAAAAAAAAAGTTTAGCGCACCCATAATAACTAGAACAGGGATGTTTTTCCTTGTCCACGAGTCCCCCCACTCCCCACCAATGTAACTTCGCTTTGCTATATATCTACGTCACGCATGACGTAGAACTAAAGAAAGGAACCTTGATCCTAAAACCATGGAATTCTCAATTCCATGCCAAACTTTATCATGTTCCTTCTTCTTTTTTCTTTCTTCTTCTTTTCTTTTCTTTTCTTTTTTTTTTTTTTTTTTTTTTCTTTGGAGGAACATGTTCTCTTTGCATTTTGCCTAAAAAAAAAAAAAAAAAAAAAAAAGAGAAGAGAAGAGAAGAAGAAAAGTCAGCAAAGGCAGCTAGGGCTTGATTTGGCTATATTTATGTTCAAACTAAGCAACAGCTATTGCCCATTCCCAAATTTCATCACCATCGAAGTTGAAGACCTAAAACCCACCAGCAAATAATAGCCAAACCTCACCGCTAAACAAAGCTTCTTTAATCTTTACAGAAAAAAGCCATGTCCACCACCAAGTCCAAGACCAAGACCAACCTCCACATCGTTGCTTATCCTTACCCAACCGCAGGCCACATCATCCCCCTCCTAGACCTCACCCACCTGTTACTCACCCGCGGCCTAAACGTCACCGTTTTGGTTACCCCCAACAACGTTCATTTACTTGAACCATACCTCTCCACCCACCCATCTTCTCTCAAACACTTGGTTCTCCCGGCCCCAGATATCACTCCTCCTCCGCATAAGAGACTCCTCGCTAACGTGCGCGCCTTGCGTGACCTTCACTATCCTATCCTCCTCCAATGGTTCCACTCTCAACCTTCACCACCTGTGGCTATCATATCTGATTTTTTCCTCGGCTGGACCCAACACCTTGCCTGTGAGCTTAAACTGCCACGTCTCTGCTTCTCACCCTCTGGTGCTTTTGCGATGTCCGTAGCTTTTTCAATGTGCCGTGACCCACCCAAAAACAATGATCCCGGGGAGGATATCAATTTCCTAATTTCATTACCCAAGGTCCCGAATTCCCCGACTTACCCTTGGTGGCAGATCCCTCCTCATTATAAAAACGAATTTGAAGCTGACCCAGATTGGGAATTTTACAGAAACAGCATGCTGGCTAATTTCGAGAGTTGGGGAATAGTGTTTAACTCGTTCGCCAGTTTGGAGTGTGTGTACTTTGACCATCTGAAGAGAGAGGTTGGACACAATCGAGTGTGGGCGGTTGGACCTGTATTGCCTCTTGAAGGTGATTTGATTGGATCGGCTACTAGAGGTGGAGCCAGCTCTATGCCATGTCACAAGCTTATGACGTGGCTGGATGCTCGTCTTGACAACTCTGTTGTTTACGTGTGCTTTGGAAGTCGTGCTATGTTGACAAGTAAGCAATTAAATGTTCTTGCAACAGCGTTGGAGTGTAGTGGGGTCCATTTTATTTTGTGCGCGAGGGTGCCTGATGATCAATGTTCGATTCTCGATGGGTTCAAAGATCGTGTGGGCGATAAGGGATTAGTAATCAAGGGATGGGCCCCACAGGTGGCTATACTAAGGCATCGAGCTGTAGGTTTATTCTTGACTCATTGTGGGTGGAACTCGGTGTTAGAAGGGCTTATCTCGGGAGTTGTGATGTTGACATGGCCAATGGGTGCAGATCAGTTTACGAATGCCTTGTTGTTGGTCAACCAATTAGGCATGGCAATTAGAGCTGGCGAGGGCACTGAAAATATTCCTGACTCTAATGAGTTGGCTCAATTATTGGTAGTCTCACTCGACAAAATTAAGCCCCAGAATGTTCGAGCCAAAGAGTTGAGTGATGCGGCCTTGAGCGCGGTCAAGGGAGGAAGCTCCGACAAAGATTTGGATGAATTGATCAAACAATTAGCTGACATCAAAAAATTAGAGTGAATATAAATTATGTAATCATAGTAGCATTTTTTATGGTTTTACTCTCTCACACATATCTATACAAGATTTTTTCCTTTGGGTTGCATTAATGATTAAGATCATTGATCACATATATGATGAAATAATAGTGATTAATTCGAATCTCATCATTTTAGTGCTAAAGCTTACTTACAAAATAATGAGTACTTACTTCATATGCTTTATTTTCTAGTATAACGTTCTACATTTTGTTTAATTCTTGTTATGACACATGGCTAGTATTGAAGAGAAGAAGAAAGGGGAGCATAATTTTGTTGGAGCAAGTTCAAGATTTGAGCTCTCCTCTATTTTCCTCTTTCGTTCAATAAAGTCTTTATTCAGATATATATATATATATATATATATATATATATATATATATATATAAACAATGCACTCAATTATTAGACCGTCAAAGTCGGCTAATTGGTAGCTGAAACAAATTTAGATTTGTACTCATTGATTGTGCGGCAAAGAAGTTATCATGTCCCATCTTTTATAAAAGTTTCATGTTCTTATATTTTGAGATCTTGTAAGCCAGGTGAGAAAGAAGCTATTCGGTTGGAAGGTTACACTCAATTTTCTTTCTCAGGGTAGACAGTGAGATTTCTTGAAATATATTTTTTTCCATCATTTCCTAAAAACGGAGACAAAAAAATAGTGTCATCAGCACTGTCCAAAAGGCTTATGTTAGCTTAGAGCATCCACATTGGTAGTGCTAAAAATTTAGCTATTTGACACTACAAAAAGTTATTTTATCTGTTTTACCTTTTCACTTTACAAAACATCCAATATCAGTAGTTTTATTTTAACTTTCAACACAATAAAATAATATAAACACTACAATAAAATAATATGAGATTAAATTCAATAAGGACGGAGTGTAAACCCTTTGGTTTACACCAGCCAATAAGGACATGCCACATCATATTTTTACTTAAACTCATTGTAAAATCAATACATCCTAATACACATAATAACATCTCAACAAACAAAAAAACAAAACCTATTTCACATTTCCCTAAAATCTCAATCCCTCTTCAGCTCCTACGTCTCCATCAATTTGTAATGTCTTTTACTTTCACAACGATGTCCCATATATCTCAAGGAGTATATAAAGAATGTCACAACTGAATGAGACAATACTAATTCTAGTTAGAAATACTAGAACAACCAAAAACTAAATGGTTTTTCTCTTGTAACTTCTAATTCTATATTATTTTGCCTCTACACACCTCATAATCTTAATCCTCAAGCCAAATTGACGGTCCTTCTGAGGACATTGTAAAATATGCTATATGAAATAATGATAAAAGTAAGAATAATGTTACTACTAATGATGATTGTCAGGAAGAAGGGCTCAGATATAGGTATTGGGCCGTGGGCCATGTACAAGGATGTTAGATAGCCCAAGGACAGGTAAATACTAACGAGGGCATACTGATTAATGGGCTGTGAAAGAAGTTTGTCATAAAGAACTATAAATGTTGTCCGAGGAGAATTGTCTCCCCAGCTAGACAGAGTAGAGGTCAAAGGTCTAACCCTTCATCAAGGACAAGGCAACAAAAAATTGTCTTGGTAAGGATAAACATCAGATAGGGATAAAACAAAAGAGGGTTGGGAAATATCTGAGAAGAAAGCTGCTACCATCACATTAAATACTCTGCATCTAATTCTCTGGCCGCATTAATGTGAAGGTGATACCTGAACAGTAATCTTTAGCCTTACAGCTACCCCTAAAGACTTCAGGAAGTATCAAGGCCAGCAATCTGATCTATGCTGAGATGAAAAAAGAAAAGAGAATATAAAGGAGAAAAACCCCATTACAGAGGGATTATTAGATAATCTGTAGAAAAATCACTATACACTCAAGAACTGTAATTTTGGTTAAGTCTAAGAGAAATATATAAGAACAAATCATCATTGGACTTGACCGAGGAGAGCTTTTCTTACTTAAACTATTTGTTATATTCTTCCCAACCATAACTAACCTGTTATGACTACTATCTACTTATCTCATTGAAAGTTCATCTTCAAGCCCACTCTCTAACAAATTTATTGTTTTGGGCTCTTTGGGATTTAGGAGCAAATCATGTCCTTACAATGATAATAACAAATAAATGAAGTTAAATAAATAGGGTTCATTACATCTCTGTTTTCACAACGAGGACGGATTAAGATTTTAGGGAAACGTGAAATAGGTTTTGTTTTTTTGTTTGTTGAGATGTTATTAGGTGTATTAGGATGTATTGATTTTACAATGAGTTTAAATAAAAATCTAATGTGATATGTCCTTATTGCCTAGTGTAATTCAAAGGGTTTACACCCCGTCCTTATTGAATTTAATCTCAAATAATATATCCACTATAATAAACAACATCACAACCACTACCACAGCAACCGCCACTACCACTGCCACTGCCACCACCACCACAACTGCCACTGCCACCATCCCCGTCACCGTCATTCGGGTGTCCTTCTAGGACGGTAATTGTAATTTTTATAGAAAACATTCACAACCCAACCACTAGTTAATACAAATTATAGAAAAGATCAATTTTCAAAACTCAAAATCCATCATATTTCTCAAAAACCAATTGAATTCAACACACAAAAACCTCAAATTAGCAAAAAAAAAAAAAAAATCCAACTCTCCATTCACAACCCAAAATACAATCAAAACTCTAAAAAACTCTCAAAATTTTCCCCAAATATTAGAGGTGAAATGAGTCGGCAAAAGGGGTGGGCAACGAGAACGGTGGCAGGGCATGCGAGATTGACGGCTGGATAGGCAAAATCGGCGAGGTTTGATGGAAGAGACGAAGAGCAAATGGCTATGGAGAGTGAGGAGAGAGGAGCAACAGTTGAAATGGGAAAGGAGGAGAAAGAAAAAATAAAAGAAAAAAAAAATATTAAAATATTTTGAATAGAGTGTGAACACAACATAAAATAGAAATATATATATATATATATATATATTGTTTTACCTTTGAGCTACAGTGCACAACCATATATAACTGTGCACTGTAGCAATGTAGGTAAAAATTTTACCTATACTACCACCAATGTAGCACCCTTTTTGTATATGGTGGTGCTAAAAATAGCTTTTTAGCACCACAATTGTGGATGCTCTAACCTAACATAACTTTTTGCACCTTCTTTCATATGCTGTTGCAAATCAAAAACAAAGAAAAAAAAAAGCCTGTTTCAGTACACTCAATTCTCAAAAACAAAGAAAAAAAAGTAGGGATAAGCCCATATGCCTGTGCCCAATAAAAGATATCTGGTCCTCAAGCCCAACCCAAATTTGGGCCTTTCGGAGATACCAAGTAGTACTAGTACTAAGCCCTTCTGTAAATTATTTTTGGACAGCATCAGAATGAAAACAAAATGAAATCGCATTGATCCAAATAAAAGTATTCCACCATATAATATGTTTATGTCTAGATCTAAATTTTAACTTGTTTTTAGGTTGGGTTCAGGTTACAACCTTGCTTTAATGATAAAATTACAAGGCCCATCGACGCTTATTAAGTTCTTATATGGATATGTATCTTGTGTCTTTCGTGAGAGAATCCTTGTATTGCTATTATAAATTTCTTATTTTATAATGAAGTTTTCTACTTGTCGTTGCTTTTGGACATAGACATTTTGTTGAAATACATAAATTCTTATGTTCTCTGTATATATTCATTAATTTTGTCTTTACTTTTTTTTTTTTTAAATTGTGAGTGCTATTTGCATAATAAATGGTATCAAATGAAGGTTAGGATTCAAATTTCTTAGTTATGATAAAGATGAGAAGAAGTTTTGTGCTAAGGAAATTTTTTCTTTTTGGTAAATGCAGATGAAGGATTTCTTAATAGACAAAGTTTAGGTATAAAATTAGTTGTAACTTAAAGCTACAACCTTACTCAATATCTTTTTATTGGAGGTAAATTTTGACAAATCCACCATTGGATTACATTCTCTTCTTATGTCCTCCACGATTGCAAAATTTCTAGAAAATTAAAGATCAATAGCTATGTCATCAATAAATTGTTTAAATTGCAAGTTTTTGTAGTTTAAAATTATGCATAAGATATAATCTTATAAATCATATAGTAAATATTATCTGATTGGCACAAAACTTGACATATGTATTAGAAGCGTAAAGAACATGCAATCCAATGGTTAGATTTTGGAAATATGTAGTAATGTTAATGATATTAAGTAAAGTTGTAGTCTTAAGCTACAAGCGTACAATCAATTTTGTAGCTAAACTTTGTCCTTTCTTAATCCAACAAGGAGTTTAGAAGGCCTTATCTGGGAAGGCAGAGAAGCTTGAAAAGATGAGTGATGAAAACTACAAAGACATGGATGAAGACTACAAGGAGTTGTGCATGAAGAAGCAATTTTATTACTTGCAAATAAGGAAGGCTCAAATCTATTGGAGTATCTCAACATGTTTATTAGGTTAAATACTAAATTATAAAATTTAGGGTAAACCTTGAGGAGGACGATAAAGTTATACTTTTATTAGTATCACTCCTAGCATATTTTTAATTATCCGGTGACTATGTTGATGTTTAAAAATGAGACTTTAGAACTCAAAGAGGTGACTTAGAGACTAGAGGGGAGGGGGGCTAGGTTTTAACTTCAGTGTTCAAATCTGCCGTTGTAAATAGAAATACATTTAAAAACTACCAAAAAAAAAAAAATTTAAGAGAATTCAATCTGCTTTTAAATTACTCCTATAGTTCAAATATAATGACAATTTAGCAAAAGTAACTAGTAACCAAACATGCAAAACTCTTTTATTGTTCTCCTATTGAACATTACAAAATTATATACACTCACATTTTAACTGATGTAGGACATAATCTATTATTTAATTTTGGTATTTTTAAGTAAAATTCGTTATTTTAGGTTTATGACATTTATTTTCTTGTTTTTAGATGCTTTTAATGCTTTTTAGGTCAAATTTGGTTTTTGTTATGGTTAGATATTAATTAATATTTATTTTAGAATATATTTTATTATTTTTCAAGTTTTACGGAGCCCTTAAATAGGTCCATAAATCTGTAAACGTTTTTAAAGAGTTTTTAAATGAATAAAAATATAGACTTTTGTCTATTGTTTCTCTGGTAGATTCGAGAACCATTTCTCCTTGTGGATTCAAGGTTTACTGCCAAAAACTAACAATTTAGTTTCTGTTCCATCAAAGAGAGTATCGTGTGTGCTTTCTTCAGTCTTCCACGACATCACTAGCAATGGCGAGTATATAAAAAAATCACTATTAAATGAGTTTAACCATAAGTGAGTTTAATGTAATTACCCTGATCAAGAACTTGGAAGCGTGATTTTATTTAAGGCTCATTAAGTCAACTATCGAGTGGGATTTCAAGCTTTACATGAAAAACTAGGATAATTACGGTACACACACTCTAGTGTACACAAAGTACACACAAGTCACAATTTACATAGAAATAATAAGACTAGAACTGTTGATGCAACTTTTGCCTCAATACTCATGTGGCTAGTTATGATAAGTTGTGCAAAGTCGTGTCAAAAATTGTGGTCCTAACATTTTTGTAATTTACTAGACTTGTGTGTACTATGTGTACACTAAAGTGTGTGTAATAGAGGCCACTAAAAAATTATATGTTATGAACTAGGAAAAAAAAATAATAGTTTAATTAATTCGAGACTAGCCTCACCACATGCGCTTTCATGCATGTGATGAGGCTTTTTTTTTTTAGTGTCAAAATTTTCCAGAAAAATAAAAGAGAAAGAAGCAACTAAAAATCATATAGAACAATCAAAATCTTATAAGCAATAAAAAGTTTTTATTTTTTAAATCACTAAAAGAATTACCTTATAGGAAATGACTACTCCTTCACGCATTTGAGACCTGTAGGGACCGGTTTTGGGCACTTCTACGGGTCGAGAAAGTGGATCCAAGCCCAGCTAACACTGCAATGAATTTATAGAGTATGGGTTCAAGAGCTAGGCCTTAGTGAAGAATGCAACGGCCATGCATGGTTGTACGTGAGTCTTGATAACTTAAACGCTAACTGGGATGCACAATAATGCTCCTCGGACGTGCCTTACAGAGCTCGAAGTTCTTATTACTTCTTTGAAGAAAGGTTACAAGGTTTGAGAGAATACAAGCTGCTACAGTACTTCCTAATTCTGGTTTTTCCGTCCATCCCCCTTCAAGAGGGACCTCTTACATTATATACCTCTCTCTCAGTTGATCCTAGCCATACATTTGTTGATCAGCCAGGCCACCACTTGAGAGCCTGTCCCATCAGCTGCATTCTCATCCCTCCTGTGGGTTGCAGCGCCCAAGACAGCACTGTTCAGGGGTCCTATCCTCATTAATGCAGCCAGGGCATTAGTTGAGGGCATTTAATGTGGAGGTGACAATTCATCTGGGACTTGCTCCTCCACCATGCTTCCATGTCCGGCGCTTGGTACTTGCTATTTGCTCCTTAGATGCTCGGGGAGACTCCCCTTGATGGTGTGCTGCTTGTCCACTTTCAGATCTCGGAGGTCCGAGGACGTTATCATCCTCAGCACTGTTTCTTGGGCAACTGGGCTTTACACTTTAGTCCCCGGACCTTGGACGCGTCCTCGGCGTGGGCTTTTGGGCCTGGTTTGAAGTGGGTCGGGGTTGCCTGACTCTTTCTGGCCCCACAATAGCCCCTCAAAATCTTACTGTCCGCATCCTCGGGCGGAAAGGAGGATTTTGACATCCTCAGACTTGCTCCGTGTCCAATCGAGTCTTGTCCCTCGTCAGCGTTGGAGCCTTTTCATCTGCCCAAGGTGCGTTACTGACACTTCGGTGCGCGTAACGTGTCCTGCATTAAATTCGGGCGGCTCTGTGCTCCCCATGTTCAACGGGCAGATGACAATCTAACGGTGGGGATGCGCCTAGCATTTATGGGCGGGAAAACTCACACGGCTCTTCGATCTGAGGTATAAATACCCATTCGAACCGCTTTCCCCTTTTTTCATTCATAATCAAGAGCTCTTGCGCCTTCATTCTGAGTCCAGCCAAATTTCCACCTACATCTCCAGCATAAAAAGCCTGTCCGAGGAGCTCCTCCTCATTTCTGTAAGTCGCTCTATCCCTCTCTGAGCTTTCTTCCTCTCTACTCCTCCTTCTCTTTTATTTGCTCTTTCTTTAGCTCTTTTAGGCGTCATTTGGGATGGGTAGGCTTAAGAAGTACGTCTATACTGAGGAGGCGATGGAGAAATTCATCGCCGATTATAAGATACCGGCCAACGTGGGCTTAAGGTATTGTGAAGAAGGAGAGTAGCTCCTTCGAAGGCAGGAGGGCGAGGTGGTGATTCCCATCATCGCTTTCCTCGAAGGTGGCATGAGAATCCCCATGGGGCCGGTGACGAGGGGCTACCTTACATACTTCCGGTTGACCCCCACCCAGTGCGCCTCCAACATCTTCAGAATTCTGGGTTGTGTGGACGCTCTGAACGAGAAGATGGGGCTAAGGTTAACCCATCACGACGTGAACTACTGCTACAATCTTCAACACCTGAAGAACAAGTCGTACTACATGAGGACGAGGGACGACAGGGTCCGGCTTATCCAGTGCCTCCCTGAGTCCAACAAGGGGCTGAACGAGGATTTTCTCATCGTGTCCGGATGGTGGCACGATGGCCTTTACTACCCGACGACAGAGGGGACACCAGGTGGGGCAGTGGGAGTAGGAGGGGGTTCAAAAGATTCTAACTTGTTTCATGCGTCGTTTATTTTTTGCACTGTTTGGTTACTAACATGAATGTGTTTTCTTTCTGCAGATCTGCACGCGTTCACGCGCCAGTTCAACTTGATCAACAGGGAGGATTTGCAGAAGGTGCTCAGGTCGGCGGTTTTCGAAAACGAAGCTGACCAACAAGTTAGGGCCGCTCACAAAATCTTGGGGTACACCCCGCTCCAAAAATCATTCGCGGCCCCAAAGCACGTGATCAGAGCAAAGGATCCTCGGCTGCAGAAAATAACAGTGACCGAGGACGGGTTCGAGTTTCCCGAGGATCCCTCCACTTCAGAAGGCGTCACACTAGCAGTCCCCTCTTCCTCCCACACATTCTCAGAGGCCGCGGGAGAGAACCTAAAGAGGGAAGGGGAAGTTGCAGATTTTGGTCCTGTCGAGGACGATTTTGACGTGTTTGAACAAGTCCACCAGTCCGAGGACCCTTCTGGAGACTTGGGTGATCCTCGTCTGACCGAAGCGAACCTCCTAGCGTCAGAGACATCCTCTCGGATTGAGATGGGTTACAAGAAAAAAGCCCAAGCCAGTCTGCTCGACCTAATAGAAGGGCAGCCGGGGAAGTCCAAGCCAAAGCTTCCTCCTCCTTCTCCAAAGACTCGTCCTGCCCAGACCAGGTCGGCCTCTACTCAATCTAGGCCTCCTCCTCCTCCGCCTCAGACGAACCCGCCGTCCAGGCACGAGCCTGCTGATCCTAAGCAGAAAAGGGATAAGGGCAAGAGGCCCATCGAGGACAAATCTGGGCCCACTCGGGAGGGGGATGACACTCGGCGGCCCTCAAAGCAGCTGAGGATAGGCTCCAAAGCCCAGGACAAACAGGTCGATGCCCCGCCCGAGGTTCAGGCCTGGCTCCCCGCCCCAATGCTCCATGGGGCACCTTTGAGGGATGACTCCTCCCTCAGGGATTTTAGAGATGGCGAAGGCGCGTACGTGGCCGACGCGGAGAAATGCCTGCTGCTTCCTGCGGACATGGCGCAGCTGGGGACCATGAGGAGTAGGGAGGTCTTCCTCAGCCTCAAGCGATACTTGGGGATGGTAAGACCCTCAACACTTGTGTTTTTTCTCGCTTCAGTTTTTTCTGCCTTCCTTTCTTTTTTGAGCTCGGCTTATTATTATGTATCCGTTTTGTTTGGCAGGCTGTCCAGGCCACCTTCAGGCTGGAGGAGGCGGCCCATGACCACGGAAAGGCCATGGATGAAGAGCGCGAGAAGCGCTTGGAGGCCACTCGGACCCTCAAGAACTCCGAGGACGACCTCGCCAAGGCCAGGGAGGAGCTGAAGGCAATGACCAAGGCTCGAGACAGCGCATTGTCAGGCCTTGAGGGTGCCCAGAAGCAGGCCGAATCTCAGACGAAGCGTCTGGGTGAGGTAGAGGAGCAGCTGAAGCTCGCCGAGGAGCTGATAGCTGGCCTGACGAAGAAGATGGCTGATGCTGAGGAGGCCAAGAGGGTGGCTGAATGGGCCAAAGAGGAAGCTGTGAGGGCCAAGTTTGAGGCAGACCAAGGTAGGGAGGAGGCCTGGGCCACTAAGGAGGAAGCTGAGGAGGCAGCTGAGGAGGCAGCCTATGCTGCCGGGGCAGCTGAGACAGCAGCTGCCTACAAATCCCAAGTCCCTGAGTTATGCAGGCACTACTGCTCCCAGACTTGGGGTGAAGCCCTCAGACAGGCTGGGGTGGAGGCCTCTTCTGATCTGTGGAAGGAGGAGAGTGTGTACTACCCCCCTGCCATCCGCGAGGCTGCCCCAGATGGCTCTGAGGCCGAGGAGGCTGCTGTGGAAACTGCTGCTACTCCATGTGAGGGGGCCTCGGACGCCAAGCCCACTGGTGAGCCAGTTCAAGGGAGTAATCCTCCTGTGGTGGTTGAATTGAGTGACGGCTCTAACAAGGAAGCGCCTCAGCAGGTTGCAAAGCCCTCCCCCGATGCCCAGGTTTCTTCTGCTGAGGGGGCAGCTATTCCTGCCGTGCCTTTGCAGGCCATCCCACTCAGTCAGAGCTTAGAGGACCCTGAGACTACTATGGGCCAACCACCCACCGGAGCGGGCAACTAAATAGAAGGATTAGGCTCCTTGGCGCCTCTGCCTGCTACACTTTATTTTTTGCATCTTTTTTCTTCCTTTTTTCTTTATTTGTAATGTGACTCCTATCGTGTAATTTTTTTTGGACTGAATGAAATGCGAGCTTTATTTCTCTATTCTGACTTATGCTGGCTGTTTGTTCATTTGCGCGTTATCCACTTTTTTTTTTTTTTTACTTGTATAACTTTAACTTCAATTGTATCTCGGCCAATCGCGACATCAATTATTATAACGAGAGGGCATGTGTGCTCGGGCGGACCTTTCGTTTCCTAAGGACCAGGTAGAATTTCTTCGAGTAGACACTTAGGATCCATTTGAAGTAGTTAGTTTCCCCATAGGCCTGAGTCCGAGGACTATGCAGTGCCTTGGTTCTGCCTAACACTTAGTCTTCTGAAGTAGTTAGTTTTCCCATAGGCCTGAGTCCGAGGACCATGCAGTGCCTTGGTTCTGTCTAACACTTGGAATCTTTTTGAAGTAGTTAGTTTTCCCATAGGCCTGAGCCCGAGGACCATGCGGTGCCTTGGTTCTGTCTAACACTTTAGTTCTTCTGTAAGTAACTAGTTTTCCCGTAGGTTTGAGTCCTTGGACCATGCAAGACCTTGGTTCTGTCTAGTACCCAGGTATGTTTAAGTGGTTAGTTTCCCCATAGGTTTGAGTCCGAGGACCATGCAAGACCTTGGTTCTGTCTAACGCTTCAGTTCTTCTGTAAGTAACTAGTTTTCCCATAGGTTTGAGTCCTTGGACCATGCAAGACCTTGGTTCTGTCTAGTACCCAGGTATATTTGAGTGGTTAGTTTCCCCATAGGTTTGAGTCCAAGGACCATGCAAGACCTTGGTTCTGTCTAAAACTTCAGTTCTTCTGTAAGTAACTAGTTTTCCCATAGGTTTGAGTCCTTGGACCATGCAAGACCTTGGTTATGTCTAGTACCCAGGGATATTTGAGTGGTTAGTTTCCCCATAGGTTTGAGTCCGAGGACCATGCAAGACCTTGGTTCTGTCTAACGCTTCAGTTCTTCTGTAAGTAACTAGTTTTCCCATAGGTTTGAGTCCTTGGACCATGCAAGACCTTGGTTCTGTCTAGTACCCAGGGATATTTGAGTGGTTAGTTTCCCCATAGGTTTGAGTCCGAGGACCATGCAAGACCTTGGTTCTGTCTAACGCTTCAGTTCTTCTGTAAGTAACTAGTTTTCCCATAGGTTTGAGTCCTTGGACCATGCAAGACCTTGGTTCTGTCTAGTACCCAGGTATATTTGCCGTTGGGACGCGAGACATGTAATCATGATAGGCAGAACATCTGAATCAAAAGAGACTTCTTCATTAATAGTAATACCTTTTCAAGTTATTTACATTCCATGGACGAGGTACAGGTTTGTCATCTAAATCTTCTAAATAGTATGCTCCTACCCCTGCTACTGAGGTAATTCGGTAGGGCCCCTCCCAGTTGGGTCCGAGCTTTCCCCAAGAAGGGTTCTTGGCAGCTCCTACGACTTTTCTCAGCACCAGGTCCCCCGGTGCTAGTGGTCTGAGCTTCACATTGGCGTCATATCCTTGCTTGAGCTTTTGCTGGTAGTAGGCCAGCTGGATCATTACTCGCTCTTTTCGTTCGTCTACCAGGTCCAGGCTCCGCCCCAGCAGTTCATCATTGCTGCCTAGAGTGAAGGAGCTCGTCCTTAGCGTCGGGAAGTTTATTTCCAAGGGGATCACCGCCTCGACGCCATAAGTCATGGCAAAAGGTGTTTCCCCCGTTGATCGCCGGGGCGTAGTCCGGTACGTCCAGAGGACGTGGGGCAGCTCCTCTACCCATCTCCCCTTGGCATCATCCAGTCTCTTCTTAAGCCCATTGACGATGACCTTGTTGACAGCCTCGGCCTGTCCGTTTCCCTGGGGGTAGGCTGGCGTTGAGTACCTGTTTGTGATCCCAAGTTCACAACAGTACCTCCTGAAGGACTTGCTATCGAATTGGAGCCCGTTATCCAAGATGAGGGTATGAGGGACCCCGAATCGTGTAACTATGTTCCTCCAAAAGAATTTCTTTACGTCTACGTCCCTGATGTTGGCCAGTGGCTCGGCTTCAACCCACTTGGTGAAGTAGTCCGTGGCCACCAACAGATACTTCTTATTCCCTGGTGCTCTGGGGAAAGGTCCCACAATGTCCAAGCCCCATTGGGCGAACGGCCATGGACTGGACAAAGGATTGAGAACCCCTCCTGGCTGATGGATGTTTGGGGCGAACCTTTGGCACTGGTCACACTTCTTGACATACTCCTAGGCCTCTTACTGCATTCCCGGCCACCAGTATCCTTGTGTGACAGCTCGGTGAGCCAGGGATCTTCCCCCTGTGTGGCTCCCACAGATTCCTTCATGCAGCTCTTCGAGCAAGAATTCTGCCGCTTCGGGGTGGACACACAGCAGATATGGCCCAGAGTAGGAGCGCCTGTATAGTTTGTGATCCTCAGACAACCAGAACCGATGAGCTTTCCTTCGTATCTTTTCTGCCTCTGAGCTCTCCTCAGGCAGGACATCATCTTTGAGGAATCTCACTATGGGGTCCATCCAGCTGGGACCCATCTCAACTTGATGGACGGGGATCACTCCCTTTGGCACTTCACTCGCCCTCTCCAGGTGCTCCACAAGTATGATCCGAGGTAGAGCCTCTGCCGAGGAGGTTGCGAGTGTGGCTAATGAATCGGCATGGCTGTCCCCACTCCTAGGAATATGGGACAAGCTAAAGAGGCCAAACTCCAACTGCAAGCGCTTGACTTGGCTCAGGTATTCTTGCATTCTCGAATCTCTGGCCTCCATCTCCCCCATTACCTGTCCTACCACCAATCTCGAGTCTGAGAACATCTCTATCGCCTTTCCTCCCCATCTTCTGTACCATGACCATCCCTTGCAGTAATACCTCATATTCGGCCTCGTTGTTTGTGGCCGTGAATCCGAGCCTCAGGGACTTCTCTATGACATGATCTTCAGGGGTTACTAGGACCAGCCCCACTCCGGACCCCCTTTGGTTTGCCGCGCCATCAACATATACTTTCCAACATGGTGACTCCGGGATGGAGATTGCCCTAACAGATTTCTCATCACAGCTTTTCTCCTCGGCTGTCACCTCTACCACTGGTTCAGCGAACTCGGCTGTCAAATCTGCCGGAACTTGGCCTTTTATAGAGGTCCGAGGCATGTACTTGATGTCAAAAGCCCCCAGAATCATGTTCCACTTCGCGATCCTTCCTATGTAGTCGGCGGTCCGGAGTACAGACTTCAAGGGCAATTGGGTTAGGACAACCACCGTGTGAGCTTGGAAGTAATGGGGGAGCTTTCTCGTGGCGTGGACCACAACCAGTATGGCTTTCTCTAAGGGTAGGTATTTGACCTCCGCTTCGTGCAGCGACTTGCTGACGTAGTAAACCGGCTTTTGAACGCCATTGTCTTCCCGTACCAGTACTAGGCTCACTGCGTGGGGCGCCACCGCAATGTATGCGTATAGGACCTCGTCGGCCTCAGGATTGGACATGATGGGCGGCCGGGATAGATACTCCTTGAGTTGCTGGAAAGCTACGGCACAATCCTCGGACCACTCAAACCCTTTCCACTTGTTGATCAGGAGGTAGAAGGGCCTGCATCTGTCAGCCGACCTGGAAATGAATCGGTTCAGCGCCGCGATCATCCTAGTAAGCTTTTGGACCTCTCTGGGATTCTGCGGAGGCTTCAAATTATGAATGGCCTTGATTTGGTCAGGGTCAACCTCGATCCCATGGTGGGTGATCATGTATCCCAAAAACTTGCCAAAGCCTACGCCAAACGAGCATTTTGAGGCGTTAAGGCAGAGCTTATGCTTTCTCAGGACGTCAAATGTGCGGCCGAGGTTCTCCAGGTGCTCGAACACTAGTTTGCTCTTCACCACCATATCGTCAACGTAGACCTCGATGCTTTTGCCCAACATTGGCTCAAACATTCTCGTCATCATCCTCTGGTAGGTGGATCTGGCGTTTTTCAAGCCAAATGGCATAACCTTGTAATGGTAGTTCCCAATGGGCGTCACAAAGGCTGTCTTCTCTTGGTCCTCCAAAACTAGTGG
This sequence comes from Quercus aquifolioides, assembly GCA_019022515.1. Taxonomy (NCBI): domain Eukaryota; kingdom Viridiplantae; phylum Streptophyta; class Magnoliopsida; order Fagales; family Fagaceae; genus Quercus; species Quercus aquifolioides. The sequence goes on from JAFHAW010000290.1 coordinate 283,954, forward strand.
GATTTGATGATAGCCCTGAAAGGCATCTAGGAAGCTCATCCGAGGATGGCCTGCTGTCGCATCGACTAGCTGGTCTATTCGTGGCATTGGGAAGGGGTCCTTTGGGCATGCTTTGTTCAGATCTGTGAAGTCTACACAAACCCTCCACTTCCCACTTTTCTTCTTGACCACCACAGTGTTGGCCAACCATTCGGGGTAAAAGACTTCTTTGATCGCCCCCGCGCGCTTAAGCTTATTGACCTCTTCCCTGATTGCATCAGCGTGCTCCTTCGACGGGCGCCGAGGTGGCTGCTTTTTGGGGATCACGGATGGATTGACGTTAAGGTGGTGACAGATGAAGGATGGATCAATCCCAGGGGCATCGCAGGGGTCCCATGCGAACACGTCAAGGTTCCTTTTGAGGAACTCAAGTAATTCCTCCTTCTCCTGGGGAGGCAGCTGGGCCCCGACCTGGAAGAACTTCTCTGGGTCATCGTCAATTACCACCTTCTCCAGGTCCTCACACTTAGCGTCCTCGGTAAGTGTATCGGGAGGCGCCATCAGGGTCTTTGACTGCTATAAATCCTCCTCGGCGAGGGCCGAGGGCTGTGCATCAAGCCGATAGGATATGGCAGCCACCGTGCACTGACTCGCCGTGGGCTGGCAACCTCGGATCTCTAGAACTTGATCCCTTGATGGGAATTTCACCTTCTGGTGCAAGGTGGAGGCTACGCCCCCCAAGGCATGTAGCCAGGGCCTTCCTACGATGGCCGTGTAGGGGGAGTATGTGTCCACCACTACAAAGTTCACCTCCACCACCTCTGGGCCTGCCTATATGGGCAGCCTAATCATGCCCTTTGGGATGACGAGCTTTCCGTCGAAGCTCATTAGGGGGGAGCTATAAGGTGTGAGGTCCTCCGGTTTTAGCCCCAGCCCCTTGTAGAGGTCTGGACACTTGACCTCGGCTGCGCTGCCACCATCCACCATCATCCTTTTCACGTCGTAGCCCCCGATTCTAAGGGTGACGATTAGAGCGTCATCGTGGGGTTGGGTGGTCCCAATCTTGTCCTCCTCCGAGAAACTCAAGGTTGGGGGAAAACTCCTCCTAGCCCTCTTCGGCTCTGTCCGAAAGTCCTCGGTAGGCAGTTGGGCTACGGACAGCACTCGCGAAAGGCGTGTACCTGTTCTTCCTAGTGCCGCCAAGATTATGTTGATCGTCCCAGCGAGCTGCCCCATGGCGGTGTCCCTCCGAGGCTCTTGGTAGGTCTGGCCATGCTGGCCGCTGGAATGGTGCAGAAGGTGCTTCAGCTTTCCCTCCCGGACTAGCTGGTCCAGGTGGTTCTAGAGGTTCCTGCAGTCCTCCGTGGCATGTCCGTGGTCCTGGTGGTATTGGCAGTAACGGTTCTGGTTGCGCTTATCAGGTTCTCCAGTCATCTTAGTCGGCCACCTGAAGTATGGCTAGTTCTTTATCCTTTCCAGCACCTTGTGTACGGGTTCTCGGAATACGACGCCGACAGTCTGGGCATTGGTCGCCCCGGATTGCCCACAAAAATCCCTCCTCGGTTGGGCGTTGCTGTACCTGTCCGACCTGAAATCCCTCCTTTCCTGAGGGATAGCCTTCTCCTTCCCCTTGCCCTGCAGCATGTCTTCCTCCACCCGCTTGTACTTATCAATCTGATCCATCAATTGCCGCACGCTGGTGGCAGACTTTTCGGTTAAGGACTTCCTCAGGCCGTGCCCCATTGGTAGCCCATTCTGGAATGTATTGATGGCGACAGCGTCGTACTTGCCGTCCAGCTCGTTGTAAATCTCCCAGTACTTGTCCGAGTAAGCCTTGAGGGTCTCCCCGTCACGCATGGATAGGGACAGTAACGCGCTCATGGGCCGAGGAGGCCTGCTGTTCGTGACGAAGCGGGAACCAAAAGCCTGGGTCAGCTGCCTGTACGAGTCTATGGAATTCGTCCTTAGACCGTTGAACCACCTCATTGCCACAGGTCCCAAGCTGGATGGGAAGACTTTGCACATCAGCGCCTCGTTCTTAGAGTGGACAGCCATCCTCTGGTTGAACTGGCTCACATGCTCCACGGGATCCGTTTTGCCGTTGTAAGCGGTGAAAGTTGGCTGCTGGAACCGCCGAGGAAGCACTGCCTCCTCTATACGACGCGTGAAGGGCGACTTGGAGAGCTGATCCAGCGCCTTGCTCATGGCGTCACCTCCTAAGCCCCTGGGGGTTGGGTTGGCACGCCTACGCCTCTGGTAGCGCTCCTCCTCGTGGGAGAAAGTCTCGCTGAGGGGTGTTCTTGACCTTTGCCTGTATTCGTCATCACTTTCGTCGTCAGAGGGCAGGTCAAGGCTGGGTTCAGACCGTCTTTGCTGCGCACGGCGCAGCTTCCTCTTCAGATCATCTATCTCGCGCTGCATGGCCACCTTATCATCGTTTCTCTGGGAAGCGTGGCTATGGGCCTCCTCCGATCGCGTGGCCTGGCCATCGTCGCGCTTCTGGGGAACGTGCCCGTCCCGGCGGGTTTGGCTTCCGCTCGCGGTTGAGGTATGCACGCTTCCTTCTCGAAATCGTCCGTTCTCGTTCTGACCGCCCCCGGGGTCGCCATAGTTACCCTGATGCCGTGACTTAGCCGGTTCAGGTCGATGGAGATTTCCTTGGTGAGGTCCTGATCCTACCATGCTTGACTGTTGTCCTTACTAACGCACAAGTTCTTCCCACAGATGGCGCCAATTGTAGGGATCGGATTTGGGCACTTCTACGGGTTGAGAGAGTGGTCCTAAGCCCAGCTAACCCTGCAATGAATTTATAGAGAATGGGTTCAAGAGCTAGGCGTTAGTGAAGAATGCAACGGCCATGCATGGTTGTACGTAAGTGTTGATAACTTAAACGCTAACTGGGATGCACAATAATGCTCCTCGGACGTGCCTTACAGAGCTTGGAGTTCTTATTATCTCTTTGAAGAAAGGTTATAAGGTTTCAGAGAATACAAGCTGCTACAGTGTTTCTTAATTCTGGTTTTTTTTTCCGTCCATCTTTCGAGAGGAGCCTCTTACATTATATACATCTCTCTCAGTTGATCCTAGCCCTACATTTGTTGATCAGTCAGGCCACCACTTGAGAGCTTGTCCCATCAGCCGCATTCCCATCCTTCCTGTGGGTTGCAACGCCCAAGACAACACTGTTCAGGGGTCCTATCCTCATTAATGTGGCCAGGACGTTAGTTGAAGGCATTTAATGTGGAGGTGACAGTTCATCTGGGACTTGCTCCTCCACCATGCTTCCATGTTCGGCGCTTGGTACTTGCTATTTGCTCCTTGGATGCTCGGGGAGACTCCCCTTGATGGTGTGCTGCTTGTCCACTTTCAGATCTCGGATGTCCGAGGACGTTATCATCCTCGGCGCTGTTTCCTGGGCAACTGGGCTTTACACTTTAGTCCTCGGACCTTGGACGCGTCCTCGGCGTGGGCCTTTGGGCTTGGTTCGAAGTGGGCCGGGGTTGCCTGACTCTTTCTGGCCCCACAAGACCCATGATCTGTCATTTTAATTGGTATAATTTGAAAATTTATTTCACAAAACGTATTTGGAGATCAAACAACCAAAATTACAATTTTGCACTTGTGAAATGATATGGTAATGATATACAATACCACGCGAATTAGGTCAAATGGGAGTTGCAAAATGGAGTGTCTACATCTTGTTAATTTATTTTAATTTTAATTTAAAAGGACATGCTTGTTAAGTTATTCCTAGAAAAACTAATTTTTAAAAAATAAAAGTTAAATTCCAACATACAAATTCTTATTAAAAATTATGTTATTTCTACATTAAAATACGTTTTAGAAATATTCCACTTGTGGAATAATCTCTTCATTTCAATACTTCTTCTTTTTTCGAATAATAATCAATTAATTACTATAAGGTACTTAGTGGCGGCACCGCGTTGAGTCTAGGGTGTTCCCAGGAACACCCTGACCTGGAAAAAAAAATTTATATATAATAATTTAAATTTTTTTATTTGTTTACCCTTTTAAAAAAAAAAATAGTATCACCCTCAAGCAAAATCAGAAACACCCTCAAATAAAAAATAAAAAAAAAAATCTATTTTTCTACTTTCAAGCAAAAAAAAAAAAAAAAAAAAGCCCAAAAAAAAAATTTTGAACTAAAATCTGAAAAATATATATATATATATATATATATATATATATATTTGAAACAGAGCAAGCCCACTGCCCAAATCCCAACATCAATCCTAAACAACATATGGGAAAGCAAACTCAATCTAAAGAAAAAAACAACATATGGCAAACCCAACAAATGGTAGCAAACCCATGGATTCTCCAAAAAAAAAAAAAAACAAACAAACCAAAACCCAATAACATATGCGTCCGCCGATTCATCAAGTAAAGCAAAAACTAAAATTAGAAACGGAGAAACCTAACTTAAAGAAAAAAAACCTCATCAGCGATCAACGACCAACGGACGATGCCTCTGCCTCAAACTCGAGCAACAGAGCTCATCGGTCATCGCCTCGCCAGTCAAATCGAAGATCGGAGGTAGGTCCGATCTGATCGGAGATTCCTTCCTCACCAGTTGCCTCGACGTGCTGCTCAACGGTGCCGCCCCTCAGCCTTAGGCCTCCCTACTCCCTCAACCTCAAGGTATTTCATCTTTACTTTACACTTTTCTTCTCTTTGACTCTCTCTTTTTCTCTCTATCTCTCTCTCTTTAAGACTAAAGACTTTATCTGATTGGTTAATTCTCTTTTTCATTTTTTCATTTTTTTTTTGGGCGAAATTGCTTAGCTTTATTGAACTGTAATTGCTTAGTTTTATTGTAACTTTATTAATATTTTCCCCTGTTTTGACTTTATCTGTTGGTGTTAGTGTTGGTGAGTTACTAAGTTTGTCTTTTAGTATATTGTCTATTGTGATTTGTGATTGTGAATTTATCATCTGATTGGCTCTTGTGATTGGGGCCATATGGCTTGTCTGTTGAGTGAGGGGTGGATGGGGCATGGGGCTAAGTGGGAAGTAAAGGCATGAGAGGTAGTTAGCCTAACTTACCAATAAAAAGACAAAATTAAATTATGTTAGGACTTAGGCACTAGGTGGGTAGTGGGTTGGCAGTGGATAATGCACAGTGGGGTGTGTACTAATAGTTAGTAAAGAAAAATAATGAAGCAACTAATAAACAATAATTAATAATTTAATTAACCAATACATTATAAAAAACAAACAAATTAAATTATGTTAGGCTAAACAACAATTAATAATTTTATAATTAATGAAACAACAATATAACAAATTATAGTTTATAAAAGACAAACAAATTAATGAAACAACTAAACAACAATAATTAATAATTTTATTAATATTTCAAATGAACTTATAGTTTATTGTTTATTCTTTTGCTAGAATTATGGACAAATATTTGATAAGAAAACCACGTACCCAAGATTCATCTCTTGTGCAAGATTCATCTTCATCTTCTAAGCGAATTCGTGTTGACTTTAACTTAGAAAATCTTCCTTCAGATCCTGGGCTATGAGAAAAGATATCATCTTATCATGTAATGATTTCAAAAAATGAAAACTCGTAGAAGACAACTGTAAACTTTATGTATTTGCGTGTTTTTTTTATTGTTGTTGTTGTCAATATACAAAATTTTCTTTTTATTAGATTATGTAATTTATACTTGTTGAGGAATACCTTGGAAAAAAATTCCTGGAGCCACTACTGAAGGTACTATTCTTCACTGGTAATGTAAGTGCAGCCAACTTGCTCACCATCGAGTCAAATTCAATAACCGAACTCCCACCTTCTTCAATGGCCTCAAGTGCGACCCCATGCAACTCAGCTGCTCGTTTACACTCGACTCGCTTCTGACTCACCAAATCAACTAAAACTCGTGACAACTTGTCCGAGTCAGGCACAAATTTTCTACCTTCACCGACCCTTATTACCACCTTTAACTCATCCACCAATAAACTATCATTCACAAATTGGTCAGCTCCCAATGGCACGTCAATAGTGGCACCCCAGTTTTTATCCCCTCAAGGACCGAGTTCCATCCACAGTGAGTCAAAAACGCACCCATGGCTCGGTGACTCGGTATCAAAACCTGTGGAGCCCACCCTCTAATCAGAAGGCCTTTCCCAGCCACACGATCCTCGAATCCTTGTGGAACGGTGTTGTTATCACCGTCCACGTGTACTTCCGTGGGCTCCTTTACCACCCAAACAAACTGGACCCCACTTTTCTCTAACCCAATTGCAAGCTTCTCCATTTGATTATTGTTCAATATAGCTTGACTCCCAAAGCACATGTACACAACCTTGTGATCTTCACACATGTCAAGCCATGTTAAAATCTCTTCTACTTTGCCTGAACTGGACCCACCTCTTTGATTGGGCCCAGATGGGAGTACAGGTCCTACTGCCCACACACGATCATGCCCTATATCATTGTTCAAATGTTCCAAATAAACCTCTTCCAACTCGTTAAACAAGTTAATAACAAGTCCCCAACTCGCCATGTTAGAGCATTCACATCCGGACTGCCAAATGTCATATGTAGGACAGATTTAGCATTAAAGCTCAAAAACAACCCAACACCCAAACTGCCAAATGGTTAGAATTGCAAAAAAATTTACAATACTGCTCGAGTTCATGGAACTCGAGCTCCATGAACTCGAGTTCCATTCAAGGTACTTGAGCTACAAGAACTCAAGGAACTCGAGTTTATGGAATTCGAGTACCTTGAATGGAAATCGAGCTCCATGAGCTTGAGTTCCACAATTTTTTTTTTTTTTTTTTTTTTTTAAGTTTCATTTGGCATAACTCGATTTTAAACCAATCGAGTTTTACATTAAAACTCGATTTTATTAAAATTGAGTTTCAAAACAGGGCCATGGACCTAAATAGTTTCAAAACATGAATACATTGCTAAATTTTTAAAAAAATAAGGGCAAAAAGCTAGAATTCTTGAGTGAAAAGATAGTGTTAATTTGTTGATAGATATTAGTTAATATAGGGAGAGTTTTGTTACCTATATTGATAGGTATTAGTTAAGATAGAGATTAGTGTGAGTAGGAAGTTGTTAGTGTATGAGCTGTATTTGGATTGTATTGTTAGTGCCTTAGTGGTGAGATTAGTGTGAGTAGGAAGTTAATAGTATTTGAGTTGTATTTTTTTTTTTTTTTTTGGAGATAGTTTCAACCTATGGCGTACACTTCTGATAATAACTCTTTATCATCAAACCAAGACACTAATTGGTTTTTATTTTGAGTTGTATTTGGATTGTATTGTTAGTGCCTTAGTGGTGTCCTAGTTTTAGGAACTGTATATGTGTGTGAAGCTTCTTCCTGGAGACTTGAACCTCGGCCCTTACTCCCCACACCCCATAAGCACTTATACTTGTGAAGTGACCAACGCACCAGAAGTGTGCGATGGTGACCTTTACGTTACTTTGTTGTATTTAAATAGCTGAAGTTATTGTCAATAAAATATGAGATAAGTTTAATCAAATTGGATCCTAATTGGTTTCCAGAGGTCAGGATTTCCTCAATAAAATTCAAAAGGTTCACAGAGGTCAGGATTTCCTCTATCAAATCCAAACTTTATCCCTTTGTTATCTTTTAATCCAAACTTTATCCCTTCATTATCTTTTGTTCTTAGTACGTATCAAGTGTTTCATTAGAAACAACCAAAATTCTTGCTCTTTTTCTCTAAATATTTATATTTTCCCTCCCAAAAGTTGTGCCCGTATTCAGTTTCTGCCTATGACTTCCATGAATCCTTTACTTCTGAATCTTTTTGATTAAATTTCAAATCTCTTATTTAATGGAGTTAGCCTTGATATTATGTTCTGACTCACAATATGTACAAAAAATTAAGATGAAAATTCTGCATTAAATGGAAGATATATATATATATATATATATACTAATCTATTTGCAATATTCTACAACACAGTGGGGTGAGAATAATATGAACTAATTGTAAATTCATCTTTGAGAGAGAGAGAGATAGTATGGTTAAAGAAGAATAAAGGTTGGGAACGGGGTTGTGATTTTTCTGAGAGAAGCAAGTGTTATGCATGCAGGATCTTATTAGTAGTGCTATTGCCATTAAATTCAATGGATAAATGACTTTGCTCGTGAGAAAGAGTAGATTGGTAATATGACACTTGTTATTACAGGTGGAACATACTCATTGATGGGACTGACGAACTCAACTTCCTTGGACAATCTCATCAAATGTATTCATCCACCTTGGCACGAGAAGGACGAACACAGGAGAGCCATTAATAAGAGCATTCATCACCTTGGACAGTTACCAAACAGTTGGCAGACCATTGGAGCCTCATCAAAACCTATATTCATGAGCCCTGAGGCGTTACAAAAGGGCACTAAAGCCACAATTAAGGCCCCCAATGGCTAGGAACCATGAAGCTATATATATACACTCTAATCAAAGACAAACTAGGTACATAGACTCACCCAAAAGAATTCATAGATGCTCTGATATTCTGTACTTTCTTATTACTCTCTAAAAACTTCTATATATTGACTTTGGCATCGGAGGCGTGGTAGCAGGCACCACACCGGTGACCATCTTAAGGATGCCATTGTCCCACATTTGCAGAGATAGTTTCGAGGACCCAGCTCCATCTGGACGAACCTATGAGACTGACGATTTGCACTTCATCACTCATGATGATTGAGATTCACGCCAAAAATGGACCAATTTTTGCAGTGCATTCATTACCATCTTTCCCAATTAATTTTTTTAATTTTATTTTTAATGTAATATTTCTGAACTTTTTCATTAGGAACATTAAACAGTATTTAATGCTTTACTTGAGTTTACATACGTTCTCCCACTGCAGCTCGGGCACTTGACTTACGTCTTTCTCCCACTGTAGCTCTAGCATTTGAGTTTGGTTCAGAGATTGATATTGAATAAGCTGTGTTGAAAAGGGGATTCAGAGTTGATCATGAAAGCTTTGGCCACTTTTGATCCTCTTATTAAATATGCAAAGTTCTTTTCTATACCCTTTATTCAATTGCTTACTCAATCATAGTCTAGTTATACATTCTCTTATGATCCCTTTGGATTGAGGGAGAAGGAGGGAGAGTAGAGTAAAGTAGATTTAGCACAAAATTAGCTTACTTTTAGCCAACTCTACTCTACTCCCTCCCCCTCCTTCCCCCCTCCATCCAAATAGGCCATTAGTGTTTCAGATTGTATTGGAATTGAGGTTATTCCACCATAGTTTTATTTTACTTGACTAATATAACGGACTTTTCTTAATAAAATCTTTTTTTCTACAAAAGAAAAGAAAAGTATTATTACACTTACTCCAAACTCTCGCAGGAAAGCTTTACATACATTACTCATACTTTATAATATGACACTTTTAGCTCTTAATTCAACTAGTAGAGTTTTTGATAGTTGAATAAGAGATGATGTTCAATTCTGGCCTATGCTAAAAACCAATTAATATCTTAATTTCATGGTAAGCATGTCCATGATAAACATGTTTAAACTCGACACTACAAAGTGAGGTAAGTTTTGTAGGACATTCCTTGGGCTCGTGAGACAGGGGAATAAAAGGGATCTAGTATATCTAAACAAGCTGTAAGATTGGTGAATGGTGACTAGAGCTGGATTACAAGATTACTTACCAAGAGCTACTTGGACATTAGAAAGCCACTTGGAAGGATCCCTTCTTTTGTTTCTAAGGTGAAGGTTGTTAAATGCTCCCAAAAGTTTAAGATTATGATTTAATTACATGTGAGCTCAAACTTTCTTTTAATAGATAAGGCCTAACATGTAAGATTTTAAAAAGGAGGTAAAGTGGAGGAGAAAGTGATCAAACTTGGAATATCCTACTAAAGATGGTCATGGACCGGATTTGGGTCAGGTATACCCAAACTTGACCCAAAAATTTTACCTGTGAATACCCAAATTCCAATACCCAATTAGAGCCCATACCCGATTCATGCCTAGATTTTTTTTTCCTATGGATATCTAGACCCAACCCAAACCTAGTTTTTTGGTTTTACAAAAAAAAAAAAAGAAGGCAAAACTGACCCTCTAACTTTCATATTTTTTTTTTCATTTTAGTCCTCTAACTTTCAGTTTTGTCATTTCAGTCCTCTAACTTTCAATTTTTTTCAATGCAGGATTCTGTTACAACTCAGTTAGTGGCTGCCGTTAGTATTCCTGAAATGACGCCATTTTGCTTCTTTTTTATAATTCGGAATTAAAGGAAAATAAGAAAAATCTTAAAAAAAAAAAAAAATTAAGGATGAACCACAAAGAGGATGAGGTCACCAAAGATCTGAAGAGGATGATGTTGTTCCTTCCCGTAGATCGTGGAAGAGGATGAGGTCACCAGAGAAGTGGGAAACGAAGTAGTTGATTGCTTCAGGTGTTTTTACTCTTGCAGACTATCCCACTTATGATAAGGAAGGAGATGGATTGTTATATCAAGAAGAGGGTGCTGAGGAGGAGCTTGAGATTGAGATGAATGAGGATGAACCAGCGCTTCTACACAGGCAGAGCAGGTATTCAATGGATATGTCACTTGTTAAAAATTTTAAGAATCCAGAAGGGTCTTTGAGTCGTGCAGCGACACTTTAGTCTGCGCTTATAAAGGAGCGCAGAGAAGTAAGAGAACAATAGCAGAGAACTATGCTTGACTCTATTCCTAAGGATTTGAATCGTCCTTGGGAAGACCCTATGCCGGAGACGGGTGAGAGGCATCTAGCATAGGAGCTTAGAGGTGTTGGTTTATCGGCATATGATATGCCAGTGTGGAAGAAGGATGCTTATGGACAATCCCTTAGCTTTGGGCAGAGATAGAAGCTGTCCATTCAGGAGCAGAGTGCATTTGAGGGTACGTGTTGTTTGAGTTTTGAGAGAGAGAGAAAGATGTGATTTGAGTGTTCTTCAGATCTTTGTCTTGATTTCAGGGGAAGGGGTCGTTCCCCTTAATGTTTTTTTTTTTTTTTTAATTAAAAAAAAAAAGCAAAACGACGTCGTTTTAGGGGTTCTAATGGCAGCCACTAACTGAGTTGTAACAGAGTCCTGCATTGACAAAAATTGAAAGTTAGAGGACTAATGAAATGACAAAACTGAAAATTAGATGACGGAAATGAAAAAAATGTGAAAGTTAGAGAATTAGTTTTGCATTTTTGCCAAAAATAAAAATAAAAAAGTAATCAAGGTGGTGGCAACTTCTATTTTTCTGTATGTAAAAAAACCAATAATCCTCTTAACTCTATCAAACTCATCAAGCTAAATGTCATGCTCCATCTTACAGCTAGTGTACATGTATCAACCTCCGTTAATTAGCATAGGACTAGGGACCATAACTCAACCACCACCCACTCCACCTTCCTTATTTCTCTTCCTCCTAAATTAGAGATTCTAAAAAAATAAAAAAAGATTCATAAAAAGTATTATTATTTATAATTGAGATTTTCAATTACATGTTTCAATTAAAATGATATAGAAAAAATTAGACAATTCAATTGTTGCGAAAAATGTTTTGTTGGTAACATTACTTTTTTTTTCCTATACCAAGTTAGCATCTTTCCTTGAATCAAATATGTACATGTTTTGTTTGACACAACAACTAGTTCCATTAAAACTTTAAATGATTTTAAAATAATATTGACTTAATTTAAAAAGTTGAGGACTACATAGTCCTTGTTAACAAAATTAAGGGTTCGTTTGGATACTGCTTATTTTGCTAAAAACTGAAAATACTGTAACAAAATAATTTTTAAATGTGTGAATAGTATCGTGGGACCCATTTTTAATGAAAATTTTGTTGAAAAAAGAGGTTTGTGGGTCTCGTGAACAATGCATGAGACCCACTAGAAAGCACTGAAACGCACTTCTCAATGAAAAAACAAATGTTGAAACGCAGACGCACTGCGTTTCAGCAGTATCTAAACGAATACTAATAGTTTAAGAATCAAATTAATAAGTTTTGTGCACAAATATTTTGAAGACCAAATCAATAATTTAATACAAAAGGGGTACATTCTCAAAGTATCGAGTAAAGTTCAATCTAGTTACTCAAACTATATTAATTTAATCAATTTAATTTTTCAACTTTCAAAATCAAGTAAATATCATCCTCAAGTCTTCTTTAAATTTAATTTATAATAAAAATAGTAGCTGAAATTTGTAGGGACTCAAATTGGATTGGACCTAGAATAGGGGTGGGTTTCTAGCCCAACAAGCCCAAACAATAAATTTGTAGAGAGTGGGTCAAAGAGCTAGGCTTTAGTGCATGGATAACAGTTAATATGGTGTTCATAACAATCAAACAGAGATGAACTGAGTTTATCTAAGAAGGTTTGTCCTCGGCACAATTAGAGGGGCTTTGTTTTAGTAAATATTGGATGAGAATGGTTACAAGAGTTCTTGAGATTGCTACAGTGCTTTCTCTCTCAATTGTCGGCCTCTCAATTGTCAGCCCTTTTTCTCTAAGTTTCTACCCTTATTTATACTACATCTATTCCTTCACCTTTACCCAACACGTGGACAGTTGATGGTTTATCCTGATACTTGTCCCATCAGCCCCCTCTAGAAGTCTTCTAGGGTGGTTGTAAGGCTGTAATAATAATGTGCAGAGGTCACTTCCTCATTAATGCAGCCAGGGAGTTAGCTGGGGTGCATTCAATGCGGTGACGGCAGTTTTTCCCAAGATATTTTGGGATTCTTCTGTCTTTTGTTCCTGCAATGCTTATCCATATTTCCAGAACTTCATGGATTGCACCTCTAGATGGCAAGCATCCTTTACAGACCTCGGCCTTGGCTAGCCGAGGACAAATTCATCCTCGGCAAAAACTCCTAGGTCATTATGTTCAATATTGTCTTCCTTATCCACTAGCATGGGTTTCCTTGGCTATACTTACCTATCCTCGGACGGCCCCTTATCATCGGCTTGTGCCCTAAGCCCAAAATCCAGTTGTATGATCTAGGCCCATGACCCCACAAAATTAATTTGATTTTGAAATTTTCACACTTTTTATAATAATCTTTTAACGTGTTTTTCAATTTCCACATCAATTAATTTTGTTGAAATTTTAAATTAATTTAATTAAAATTTAATGGGAGGTGAGATTAAATTATGAAATTAACTTTATTTAAAAAAAAATGAATTAGCAAATTAACATTACCAATTTTGATAAGAGAAATTACATAAAAATTCTCAAAGTATATACCTATTTTAGATTAGGTCCCCTTTTTTTTAAGTCATAAATTAATGATTTTTTTTTTTTAAAATACAAAGTCTCTATCAATCTTTGTTATTTATTTTCATTATTTTAGACAGTAACGAAACAAACAAACAAACAAAAAAGAAAAAAAAATAAAGGAGAAATCATCGATTAAATTTGGTAGTCCATTTAAGACTTGTTGAAATCAATTTTGTAGTGATTTGAATAGATAGAGTAAAAAGGCAAGATTTTGTTTAAAGAGAGAAAAATATGCTTAAAATGATAAGAAAGTGATTGTTAAAAAATTGAAAATAGTTTCTTATATAAGTGAAACACAAAGTTTTTTTTAACGATTCTCTTCTTTTTTTTCTCTTTATTTTATTATTGTTCAAACTAAAATAAAAAAATAAATAAAGATAGATAATAATTTCAAATTAAAAAATAAATTATAAGCCTTTTTTTTAGAGAGTAAAAAAAAAAATTATAAGCTTGTTATACCTAAAACACCAAATTTAAACCACCACCAAAAAAAAAAAAAAAAACATTTTCCTTGGTACAATCGACCTTTCACAAACTTAGGAGTAATTTTCTTATGAAAACAAAACGAAACAAAACAAAACTTAGGAGTAATTTCAAGTTCCAAAAAAAAACTTAAGGAGTAAGTAATTTCATAGGGCTTTTAACGTAATTTCCTAAGTCGATAACATATGGGATGTTGATACCGACTCCAAGTTTTTCAGTACCCACAATAAATTTGTAACCCCGACCGAGTGGCGAGCCTCAGCAACTCCGTCTCCAATGGCGGCGACTGAGTCCCCAAACAAGCGCTGCAAAACCCTATCCCCCACCTCAACCTCAACCTCGAAATCGAAAATCGAAGACGACGACGAACCCAATAATCACCACCACCAAGAAGAGCAACAACAATGGGCGGCCAATTCAGCTTCACCGTGTATGATCTGCTTATCCGACGGTGGAGAATCGATCAGAGGCAAAATCGATTGCTGCGACCATTACTTCTGCTTCCTCTGCATCATGGAGTGGTCCAAGGTCGAGTCCCGCTGCCCCATATGCAAGCGCAGGTTCAGTACCATTCAAAGGCTCTTCAAGGACGCTGTCCAACGCGTTGTCAAGGTCCCACTTTGTGACCAGGTCTGCCCGCTTTTCTTTTTCTTTTTGTTTATGCCTTTTGATTTTGCAACCCATTCATTGTTTATACAAACTACACAAAACCCAATTGTGTACTCACACTAACTCACATAAAAGACAGTTCTTTTTTTTTTTTTTTTTTTTTTTCTTTCAATTATTACAATCTCCTACTAGGAATTATTGCACCTTGTTATTGTTTAATGTGGGATTCCAAAACTAACAAATAAGCTTGGATAAAACACATTGGTCCCTGAACTTTAGGCTTTTACCCGTAACCGAAGTTTAAAGTGATCGCTTTTAGTCCAGAAAAACTTTAAGCTATCAATTTTAGTGCCTAAAAATGATTAATTTTAGTGCTTGATGTGTCTATTGGAGTGATGATGTGTCAGTTTTTTAGTTTGGCCAGTTCATATAAGGGACTAAAACTGATCACTCTAAATTACTTTATCAAAAATCATAGTTTTATGGTAATTTTTCCCACAAATTTACATTCCACATTGCTAGTTAACATAATAGCTACTTTATCACAATCACAAGCTTGAAACACATGAAAGGAGTAGGTAGAATCCAAAATCCATAGAATATAATTGGATCTATTCCTTTACTATTAATATAACTACCGTTATCTAATGCAACAATCGCCGCATTCATAGAATTATGACTTGAAATTTTGTAATTCAGCTCTCAACTTCCTCCACTAAATACTACATATGCTCTAACTTATGATAGTAATGGCATTCCACATATTAATATCTTTCCTCTTGTTGTTCATCATCATGAACTACTTGTACTTTTATTTTTTCTCTTTTATAATATTTCTCTGATTACCTATCAAAAAAAAAAAAATATCTTTCCTTGGTCGAAATTTCAATCTTGAATTCTCTCAATCAAAAGTTTTTACATGATACATATTCGTCCCTCAACTTAGATTTGGATTTCACTAAAAATGTCCAAAATTTCAATTTATTTTTTGGCTTCTTAAACGTCTTTATCTTTAAAAGAACTGTTGCATTCTTGAGTGTCTCTTTGCTAACCAACATTATAGTCACCAAGGTATATTATGAAGGAAGGAGTGAGGTTAAAAGCATTCGAGCTTGATCCTCTAAATCTTGTTCTCCATACTCAACAATTGAGTATTCAGTTTATTAAAAGCATTCAGATGATACATAATATTAGTACCTTCATCCATCTACAGATGATACAAGGCTTTCTTGAATCATCTTAATATTATCATACTTACTCAAACATATATATTATTCACTGTTTTCATCTCAAGCTTTTTTGAATCATCATCAGATAGAAATGCTAGCTTCTTTAGCCCTCCAAACCACATCCTTATCAATCCTTGTTACACCAAGATATCTTTAACAGTGTTTCTCTCTTAAGGAACAAAATTATCTTCCCCATGAAAGGGTTCATTCTTGAACATTGTGCTTGTTATATTTAAGGTCTTCTTCCAACCCTGCTTCTAATCCTAATCAACCTAGCTTTGCTATCAAGTTGTAAAAAAGAAAAAGATATTATGCACAAAACACAAAATTTAAATGGTTTCATCTGTAAAAATCACAAACTTAAGACTCTTAAACCTAAAACCCCAATACCCCAATGGCACACTAACACACCATACAAAACTTTGTCTTCTAACGCTCACATACAAAACAAAGGCTATTTACCATTTTATTTATTGGAACTATCAAATCTCCCTAATCAACGTGGGATTTTCACTCTTAGGATCTGTTTGATATCCGCTTATTTTGCTGAAACTAAAAACTTTTTGCTGAAAGTACTGTAGATAAAGGTAAAAGTTTGCTAACTTTTGAGGATTTGGATAGTTCTGGTGATCAGATGCTTGCTTCTTTTAGTGGGACTCTTTTTGATTGGTCTCGGGCATGGGGACTCACGACTAGTGATTCTCTCCCTTCTTTCCTTAGCTCTCTTTCTCTTTGTAATTAATCTGTTGATTGGTTTTCTTTTTTGTTTTTTCTTTGTTTTCTCCTTCTTGTATTCTCTGGGTTTGCTCTATATTCTTCATGCATAGAGTAGCCATTCGTATATATAACATTCTTACTTATCAAAAAAAAAAAGTTAGCTAAAATAGTACAGTGAGACTCATGAATAGTATCAAAAAGTACAGTGGGACTCATAAATAGTAGCAAAAATAAGCTAAATAGTAAAATAAGTTGGCAAAAATAATTTTTGCCAAACACACACTTAATAGGAATAATTGCATCTCATCGCTTTTATTAATTTGTACTGAGATAACAAAACCAACAAGGTAACTTTTACGTCTACAACCTCATAGGTGAAATTCAGCAATTTTTAATCTACTACAAAGATTGTGATTATGTTGGCTTGACATTACAATTAATCTCTATATTGATTATGCCAAAATACATTTTAAAACACTAAGAAAAGTAAAGAAGATATGCTCTAATTGATTGTAATTGGGACATTTAAAAAAAAAAAAAAAATTTACCCCATGTCCCTAGGGTATGTTTGTGGAAGAGAAAACCTAATGAAGTGAACTTGAGAAATCAACACAAAAAACTCTCTCTCTCTCTCTCTCTCTCAGTGTGTCTATGCATGTGCATGTGCATTTTGTGTTAAGATTCTCACAACCCAGTTAGTTTGGGTTATCTTCATCATATACGCTTGAACCATCCAGGGTTAGCATTTTTCCAACCTCAGTTATTGGTTCTTTTTTATTTTATGTAGAGAATTAGCTAAAATTCTATTAATTTTGGTTGAGATGGCAGAAGCTTTGACACCTATTTGTTGTGTGTAACCAAATAATAATGGGATTATGCAAAATAGAAATAAAAAATAGAAAAGACAATTACAAAGGGAACACAAAGATTTACGTTATTCGGCCTTAGGCCTACATCCATGGATGGTGTCGAGGAGAAAGTTTCACTAACAAAATAAGGATATTACAAAGGCAGTGTCAAGGAATTCTGTCCTACATCACAAAGGCACTCCCACAAAACTGAAACCCCAAATACACCCTAAAAACTCTCTTACCAAAAACATGTGATAAGAGAAACTTGGAATTTCTCTAAGAATCAATGCCACAGCTTAGCTCTATGTTGTGGCACTACTTAATTGGCATAGCCAAAACAACCTTTTATTAGATGATGCTATAGTCTGCTAGCTCTTAGAGTTTTAGAGTAAAACCAAAAGTCGGCTAGGGTATACTGATTAAGAGAAAATCAAAAACAAGGGTTCTAATAGGACTCGGTCAATTAATTGACCAAAGAAAAGCCACCTACATAACAATTTTGATTTCAAACACATGTGAATTCTTAAATAGAAAAATGTAAGAACAACATATAACCAAAATTACCAAATGACTATATCATGTGTATTAATTGTATCATACTTCTAAATCTTCATATAGTTGTGTGTTTATTGGAATCTAATTGGGCCGTACCTATAATCTCAAGCCAAAAATAACTTTTAAAGACTATCACGTATGAGTCCATTGCTTTCTTTGATCTTGAGTGAGGGTGTGCTGACTTAATGTTGTGTGTGGCAAAATTGCAGGATTAGCTCTTTGTTTTTTTTTTTTTTTTTTTTTTTTTTTGCCAGTTTTTACTTGGATATAAAACTTATCTGCACCCCAATCTAATATAGCAACTTATGCGTCTTTTGCAGGTTTGCACTCCTTATGGAAACTCAACGTCTGGGCCTCTTGATCCTTATTCACAAATTCAATGTAATGTGTGCCATCAAATGACAGATGATAGTCTTCTATTACTTTGTGATCTTTGTGATTCAGCTTCTCATACATACTGTGTTGGCCTGGGTTTCACCGTACCTGAGGGAGATTGGTTTTGTCATGACTGCACTGTCTGTAGAACTGAACATATCATTAGGGAAAGGGACGATGATAGTGACAATGAAACTGTATTGCCAACAGCTGAGGAACACGTTACTATCTTTGATATGGTACAAGACTCAAATAGCCGTATGGTCAACAGAACAGCTACAAGAATCTTTTCAAATACAAATCAGCTGTCACCTTCTGTTGCCCTTGATAGGGGAAACAATGTTGCACAGGGAGTAAATGAGCCTGGGACAAGAAAATTTCAGAATGTTGCTGATAGAGCAACTCAGTCAGGTCCAAGAACATTGCAACGTTGTCGAAATGTCCAGAGTCGTATACGGGCACTTCGTCAAAATTGGAATGCCTTTCGTAATGGGTCATTGAGCTTTTCCTCCAGTTCACTTAAATCTGGCAATGGAAGTTGTCAAAAACAGAAGACTAGTGCAGTATTGAATGACAGATCAGGTCAACAACATTTGTCGTCTTCGACAAGTAGTCAGCAATCGACAACTGAGGATGGTTCTGCTCAAAGTTCTGGGGACAACAGAGGCTCAGATGATATTGACAAAGCATGGAAAATGATGGTTAGGGCAAAGTCAATGGAACTTGCTCGTGAAAGGACAAGGTCTATTGATCAGGTCACAAAACTTCCTTCTAGCACAGGAAGAGCTTCAAAAGATGCTACTAGTATAAGTTCAAGTTTCCAATCATTTAAACAACCACAATTTGGAGCTAAGGATCTAGGAAGAACTGCTAAGGAGAAGGAAAATAAATATTGTTCTATTGAAAAAGAAAAAGGAAAGTGTCAATTTCCCAAGTTGGAAAAGCAAAAGCAGAGTTGTGTTACTAATGAGACTGTAGAATCTAGTGAGGGTCTCAAAACTACTCATCTACCAGGATCCTTTAAATCTTCATTCTCTAGGTATGAATGGTCTAGTATTAAAGGTGATGTTTGTTATCAAAATGGATCAAGACTGTTACAGAAAAATATAAACGGAGCCTCATCAAATGTCCCTGATGAGCAAAATGGATCTTCTTCTTTGATGGATGTGGTTGGATCGATGTCAAGGGCTTCTGATCCATTTTATGCTAAACTAGAGCTCAGTACATCTTCTCCTGTTAAGGCAGATGTCCCTAAGGAAAGAGTTAGATTGGGAAAGGATTGTACCCATAGCAATGATAGAAAAGACAATGATGCCAAAAGTGAGATCCAATCTCTCGTCAAGCTGAACATGAAGATTCTAAGTAGAGACAAGAAATTAGGTATGATTATCTTTGAATTTATTCTTCTATCTTTATATTTAATTATTTACTGTATATTTTATATTTTATTAATGGTAGAGTCAGTAGCTGATTATGAGGTTACTTGGAGTAATTTAAGTCTATTGTATCCTTATCTGAGGACATTGCTAGGTATTAAATGCACGGTATGGGTTTCATTTTAATGCATCCAGATCTTTTATTACTGATGAAGTTTGTTTTATTGGTCCTTGCAAAACTGAGTCAAGATTCTTCTTGAAGCATATTGCTATCTCTTTGGCATAGAATGTGCTGAATTTGGTATGCCTTATCATAATTAAACAACTGACCTACCCCTTCAGCATTGACCCCCGGGCCAATGTAGTGCCCCCGACCTTAAGTATGAAAGAAAAGGAAAGAAATTGGGGGGTAATCAAACAACTGAATAAATAAAATTGTACTTTTTAGCTTGTTGGAAATTGTTTTGTTACCTTTCCAGATTCTGCTTGTAAATTTTAGAAATCATTATGGCCTTTCTGTACTTGCCTGTTTGTATGATGTCAGTTTCATTGGATTGGAACCACTTTTTTGTTTTTAGAAAAAGGACGTGTGAATCGAATACAAGAGATTTACTTGAAATTGTTTGCTTATGCAGGAGTTGATGCATTCAAGGAAATTGCAAGGCTTGCCACACATACCATCTTGGCTGCATGCGGTTTAGAGCACCGTAAGTCTGGGGTTCACTTCTTCCCAAGATCAGTGTGCAGCCACATAGAACATATCCAGCAGCTCCACAAGTCCACTTTAATGCCTAATTCTTGCCGAGAATGCTTTTGTACATTTGTAAAAGATGTTGTAGAAACCATTATGTTTGAGAAAGTAGGTTGTGTAAAATCTAGTTGAGATGTCTGCTGCTGAGATGTTCAAAACCTTTTTTAAAAAAATATTTTTATTATTATTTATTTTTAAAGGCGCTTCTCAAGTTGTTAATAGAGCTCCTTCCCACTCATGTAATTGGAACATTGAATTATTTATTTAAAATTCTAAAATAAATTGGAGCAGGTATATGAATTGAACTCGACAGCTCTTGTAACCACATGTTCTTAAATCTTGTTCTTGAATTGGTCTTTTTTTTGTCTCTTTTGTTCGTTTTGTTTATCAATTATTTAGCATGTAGAGGCCAATATTATCTTCTCGAAGAAGCACATGCACAACAGACTGCTTTCCAAACATTTCTCTTATAGTTTTACATGGACATGTATAGGGGAAAGACCCAACCATGATCTGATAAGAATTGTAACTTCTCTTGTAGTTTTACATCCATACAATTTTCTAGCTTTCACTTCAAAAAAGAATTGAGGCTTTGAAATACTACATAGAAATGCCAGCAATTGTATGGAATTTTGCTTTAGAATAGCTTGCAACTGGTGACAAACTCAAGAAGTTTCAAATTAATCACAATGAATTTTACATAAAGCAGCTAAACGTGGTTCCAAAGGAATCTAGACATGACTGTGTTTGACATCTCTATTGAAAGTTTAACATAATATAAAATATAATTAATTAATTAATTTTATAAAAAAATACAATTTTTTGTTTTATTTTTTTGTCTATAATTATGAGAGTTATTGATTGATTTTTTCCCGGTAAAGTCTATGAACCCATCTTTCATCCCATACTCATGGGAGACGAAGTCAGTAACTCCAAGAACCATTGACAAAATCAAAGCACGCCGCAAAAAACAAGAATAGTTAGAGAGGAACTGAATATACTAGTCTGGCGTTAAATTTCGTAACTCTATTGAAAACAAAATGTACACACTACTCTTTCTTTCCTTGTCTCCTTTTACAGCTCTTTTTCTCACCACCAAAACACACTATTTCTCCAGGACTCCAGACAGTCCACATGGAGAAGATTATGGGAAAACAACAATATACTTGAAATAAAAGAAAGTAATTGATGTAGTCTATCTCATTTTCTTCACTAGCCTAATTACCGACGTAAATGAAACCTCTGTGACTAAGAATATCTACAGCTCAGGCTACTTGTACTAACTATAGAATATTTCTTAGAGGAAGTAACATTGTGGAACTTACAAATCCCCATCACCCACCATACCTAAAAACCTTTATTCTTCTTGGAAGATTTGTATGTTACATTAACAGGTAGTCAATCTGTCTCAAAACTGGCATGAAGTCCCAAGCCTCTGTCTCTGTATCTGCCCAGTGGAGCTGGACCTGTGGTTTGCAAAGGCAGGGTAAAGAAGTTCCTTGAACTTCTCAAGAAAAAGAACCCATTCCTCTTTGCTCATATCAGCAAGCTTCACAAAGCTCGTTGTGTTGGGCAGCTGCTCATTTGCACTTCTTCTGATTCCAAACACAGTACCCGTTCCACTTTGGAGTCGATGGCTTCTTCCACCAACCAAGTCAGTTTTTTTCGGAGACTTGGAAGACTTTGGAGTAATTTGAAACAAATCCTGGTTTGGCCAGTCGGTGACATCTACTTCAATCTCTCCAAAATTCTCATCTAGCTTAGAGAGCAGGTAATGACCACTTGCACCTTTGGACCCTGAACAGAATAAACCTTTGTTCAAGAAATCCATTGACATTTGTGGGAAAAGGTCACCCTCCAGATCCTCACTATCTATATCAAACATGTAATCTTCTCCACCTCTGGCCTCAAAGACTGACATATCACTGTTTGCTATCATCCTCTTTGCCTCAATGCATACGACCTCAAGCTCACTTGGCTGCTCCTCCTGCCGGCTGAACTCCCTGCTCATCATCTCACCAATCTCAGAAAGACACAGTCCAAAAGATGCTGCTTCCTTAAGGAATATTGTGCAGAGAACCAGGACCCGCAGGCAAGCCTCCCGAATCATGGGCAGCTCTTTCCGTAGCATGTCAGAATCACAAACTGGATCAAGGTTCTTAATATACTCTAGCTCATCCTCAGAGAAAGGAATAGATGCTTGAGGCCAATGAATCCACTCAAAATATGGGTCCTCCAAGCTCTCTGGCAAGCAAAGGCCATGATCAATTGGAATGAGTTCCATCTGACACAACCCCCCAACCCTATTATGCTTTTGAACCAAAAGATTTCCCGCATGCCTGTCAGTGTTAAAGATCCTAACATCTAATATCCCTATTCTATGTACAGTGGCAACAGGAAAGCTTGAGGGTCCATGGTCACTGGCATCAAAATCATGAGGAATGAATTGCTGGAGCGATGCAATCTTGCTAACATTTTTCCTACTCTGAAAGTTGTTTCCATTCACATCATCATTCACATTAAAGATTGAGTGTGTAACCTTTACAAGAACAGTTGGAGGTACATTGGCAAATTGATCATAATCCAAAAGGTAGGCTGCAACTTCTCGAAATCCTGTTTCCCCAACCCGCACTGAAGGTTTCAGGCCAGGTTGCCCAAGAGCTTTTCCAACAAATCCCTTTGGGTTGTTTGGTGCAAAAGGCTCCTCATCCGTAGGCTTAACAATGGCAACACTCTCACCTCTGCTATTTCTAAAATAATAAGCACCACCAAGCCCACCATGAACAGGGATTGGATCAACACCATTCTTGATCGCTTTCATAATGACCTTAACCAGTTCCTTAGTTCTAGCACAGTGACTTGAACACCCTAATATCTCAATAGGACCACTCTGATCTCGCTGTTGGAGATTTCTTCCAGTTGGTGAGAGACACGGAGTTGATAAGCTTCTGTGCATGACATTCTTAGTTAGAAGAAGTTGGGAATCATTCTGAATGGCACTGAGGTCATTCTTTAATATGACATCCCCAAATGTCAAAGATCTCTCATCGGTAGGAACATTGAGGGCAAGCTGCAACCTTCTTTTCACCGTATGGGCATTATCACTCCTATCCAGATCCATTCCCAAGACGCAGCCAGTCTCAGTCTGCACAAAGACACGCCTTCTCCTCCTAACAGGTGTTCCTCTAACGTTCCCATAGCACTCACAATTGCTTGAGCCACTAGAAACTGCAACAGCCATCTGAGTATGAACAAGACCATCCAACTTATGAGACATGGGATGAAGAAGTCCCGTAACTCACAAAGCTTGGTAATAAAATGCGACGGCAGCATACAAACTCTCCTCTCTCTCAAGCAGATGCCAAACTCAATCCTTGACACCAACAAATGGAAGAGAAACGTGGCTGTCAAACAATCATCACCTAACCTAGCATTATCCAAATTTCCCCCCCAAAATCTGTTTACATAGTAAACAAGAGAAGAGAAATATAGCAGTGTCGCTACATTGGGGACCCCATCTAATACCGCTGAATCATTCGGAAGAACTAAAATCTGAAAAAGAATAAGATACATTAGGGTAGGCACAGAAGGCACCACCACATGATGAATTATGAAGCAGCTACTCTCTTTTTCTTTTTCTTTTTAATAAATAATTATGAAGCAGCTACTTCTAATCAAAATTATATTAATAGACATATTATAAGTTTATAACTCTTCCGCAACACAAATTATTCATCAATTTCAAGAAAATGACAAAAAAAGATTTCAATATAACTAACTTTTCAAAACCAAATTAAAGAGAAATATTCAAAATAGAAATTCCAAAAAAGAAACACTCTCAATATCACCCATTTGTACCAGTGTCGTACCCACTGAGTGATGTTATAATTTATTAAAAATTTCTTGTATCCCCATGTCATACCCGAACCCGTGTCCGTGCCTCCTAGCCATTACGGTAGGCTTTAATCATTTTAAAATTTTACCGCTACCTCAATTCATTAGAAGTACTCTTAATTTCTAGAAATTTCAAACTCACACGCACAGACACATCCTCTAAAAATAGCAATTACATAAGTAATGAACAAAGTGAAGCTGAAATAAATAACTAATGCGATTCTTTTTTTTTTTTTTAGGGGAAATTAATGCAATTCTTAATCAGCGACAGCTATAAAGATTAACACAGCAGCATGCAATTAAAAATTAAAATTAAATAAATAAAAAAAGAAAAAAGAGAGTAGAGATTGAAGAAAACAGAAGCGATCACATAACCTAACTTTTTTTTTTGCTACTAATTTCTTTCTCAGTCTGTTTGATTGCCGAGAAAATGGAAAAAGAATTCCAGGAATCGCATAGTGATGCCGCTTTAAACCTTAAATCTTGGAAAAATGAAAGAAGTCGGCTTAATTCACTTGAGTTAAATTGCTTTTTCTTTTTCCATACATTTAGAAATTTTGTTTACAAGTTTCGTCGTCTTCTTTTTTCCCGCACTTTCAAACCAACCAAACAGAGCATTAAGCAAGGCAGAAAAAAGAGAAAATGCGGTTTCAAAGTTCAGAAACAGAGGCTTGTTTACACAAATCGAGATTCAAAATTCGAAAATATTGATTTTTGGGAACTTCGATTGAAGAAGAAGAAGAAGAAGGAAAAGCTCACCGAAGATCAGTCTCTCAGAGAGATCACCGCCGTAGGAGGGAGGAGGAGAAGAAAGTCAAACAAATGAACGGCTAGGCTTGGAGTTGAAAAGGAGATTCAACGGCTGTGATGAATCCATCATCAATCTTTGTTTCGTAATAACTCTGCTGCCTCTTCTCTCCAAGCCCAAAGCCCCTCTCTCGCTCTCTCTCTCTCTCACTCACTCTCTCTCTATTTTAACTTCTTTACGTACAAAATAAGTAACCATGGTTAGCTATTATATATACTACATATGATGGTTACTTCTTGGAAATTACTAGAAAGACCTGAGATTGACTGCTTTTGATTTTGACTCATAATGATTTACAGAACATATTTCAATATTTTTTTAATAAAAAAAAAAACTAATTTTGCATTTGATTTGAATAGTGTTTAATACACACAAAAATTACTTTGAAAATGTGACTTAAAGTCATGGTTTTCAATTTAGAAATCGCGACTTACAATCTTCGAGTGTGTAAATGTGTGTAAGAACTATTTCATTTTATCACACAAAGTTTCAAAACTTTAATTTACTCTTTTAACGCAAGATTTCATTTGGATTTGTTCCTTTGCGTCAAAGCATTATGCCTAACTTTTCATTACCTATCAAATTAACATCCCATCGACACCCTCTATGGTTATATTTGTTTTTATTTTTAAACTCTTTATGTTTATACTTGTTAGATTTTGCCTCTTCTATGTTTGTAATAGTTTTGATTTTGCATGCTTTATGTTTGGGTTTGTTTTGATCAATTTTGAATTTAGCGAAAAATTAGGCAAAGTTCATTGACAAAAATGAAGTAAATCCAAATATTATCTAATGTTAGGGATGCGGATCAAAATTTAGAAACTTTAGAATAAACAAAATTTAAATTATTTAAACTTTAAAGGTGTAATTTGTAACTTAGTCGTTTAAAAAAAAAAAATTACACCCTTAATCTTTAGGGTAATTTTCATTTTATAGCCAAAACTTTCAAAATTCTAATTGGCTCTTATTTGAAAAAATAATTTCATCCATTTCCGTTAATGAAATGGTCATTAGGTGCCGCATTATCTCAAAACAACGACATTAAAACTACATCATTTTGTAAGAGTCAATAAAAAAGATTTTTTTCTCTTTTCCTTTTTCCTTTCCACTTTACTTTTTTTTCTTTCTTTCTCTCGTCTCTCTTAGATCTTACTCTCTCATATCTGATTCACTCTGTCAAATCTCAGCCTTAATGCGGAAAAGATTTAGAGAAGAACAACCGGCTGGGGTTTATTCATCCCAAAATTGTTCATTCTAGAAAATGTTGAAAAGAAAAGACAATATTTTATTTTGGGATTTATTCTTATTTTTAAAATTTTTTAAAGTTATTTTAGTACATGGGATAATTAAATTGATGTGGCATATATGGACCAATAAGCATACATAACAAGCTTAGGTTGCTTTTAACAAATATACATTAGCACGGGGCAAAAATAGAAGGGCTTTTTTTTTCCAACCGGTCTTTAAGAACATTCACATCAATTCATGTATAATAGAAAAATGTGTAAAATTTATATAATTTTGCCTAAAAATGACCTACATCAGTTTGTGTATAATTGTATAAATTTACAAGTTTGCTTCAGTAACTGTGTAAATTTACACAAATACTATTCATTTTGTATTTAGTTGTTTATTCTATCTTTACTTATCTCAATGATGAAAGAAGGGAATGGATAATGGTTGTTGTGTATGAAGAAAGAGAAACAATTTTAAAAATTAAGAAAATTTGATATTTTAATAAAATATAGTGTAAAATAGAAAATCCGATATGAGATGTTTTTAAAAGTGAATATGTAAAATAAACAGGAATTTTTACACGAATACGAATGCAAATGCTCTAATATTGTAAAAATGATTCAAAATTGTGGAACTTTAGGAGATTTCCTCACTTTAAGTGAGCGTTTGGATACAGATGATTTCCCTCGACGTTTGTGTCTAGTGTCTGTCAGTGGGTCCCGTGCACTGTTCACAGGACCCACAAACTTCTTTTTTAACAAAATTTTTATTAAAAATGGGTCTCACGGCACTATTCACATATTTAAAAATTATTTTGTTATAATGTTTTCAATTTTCAGTTTTCAACAATAAGAAATATCCAAACAGACCTTAAGTGTAATTTTCAATTTATAATTAAAAAAAGGTATAATTTGCAATTTAATCTCTCCCTTCTTCTTCTTTTTTTTCTTTTTTTTTTTTTTTTTTGAAAAATGAACTTGATTTTGTTTCGTCTTTTACTCCTTTTTTTTATTTGTTTATTTATTTTTTTCCAATCTGGGTTCAACGTATTTCTATACAGTTTTAGATAGGGTAGAGGAGGCAGGTCGAACCCGTAACATAAGACTTAAGAGACAGTGGAGGGTATAGGTGCAATATATCGTACTGAAGTGGAAGCCAATTGACAATTTGCCAATTTCAATATATTTCACTTTCTCTTTTTTAATTTATAATTTACTAAGATGAAGCTTGTGAGAAAAACTAATTTTGAGAATAGTATTTGCAAAAAAGGTGGAAGAATAACTGTATTTTTTTTTCTTCTTGTTGATAAAACTGTATTCTATATTGAACTATACGAAATTTTTTTACAAGAGAGGCCTATTTATATAGGCACATAATATGAGTAATAATATGAGTACTGTACAATAATAACTAATAAGAGTACAAAGCTGCTAGTAAAATACAATGAGTCTAAACACAAACAGACCTATCTAATGTGATGTGCTTTTTTTCTTCTATTTGTAGATGCAAGCTTAGGCAACTTCTTTAGTTTGGTCATATTTAAAATTTTGGGAAAGACATGAATTGTACATCGAATTTGCATTATTGTCTCAAAAGTATCAAGAAGTTAGGTTTGTTGGTTGGAGTCTTGGAGAGTTTTGAGATTTTTTGTTGGTAGGGAACTGATGGGATTTTCTATTCTGGGCAGTGAGTGTTGAGAGATTGAGAAGAAATTAAATACAAAACACAGGAAGAAAATTGAAAAATCTATCAAAAATGTGGATTCAACCAAAGAAAAATTCTTAGTTTACATTGTAAGATTTACATTAATAGTACAATATAAACCTATAATTATTTACGATTCTATGAGAAAATGCTTTTAACGATGTGTTACAATGGTTTTAGCGTTACAAACAACTTCGTAGATCTCACATAATTTGTGCTAACCTTAGATGATAAAAATGGACAATCTGATCATCACCACCAATGCAGTACATGCTGAATCTGAAGGTTAAGGGTAAGCAACACAGTTCTCAGTTGGCCAACCGAACCAAATAAGTTTTTCTTCATTTCATAACCTACCTTAAGTTCCAAGACATATCATTAATTTGGTCCAGTTTGGTTTCTTAGATATCTTTTGCTAGTGAATATATACCTAACCTTAAAGTTCCAAACAAACATCATTTGCTCCAACTTCGGTGTTTTTGATATCATTTGCTAGGGAATACCTACCATTATACCGACATAACAACCAGTAAACCATGTGCTTGTGCTATACTGTACCCCCTTCAGTTCCAAACAAACATCATTTGCTATTTTGCTCCAACTTCGGTTTTTGAAATCATTTGCGCTAAGTATAACCATGTGCTACTGCGTGAATGCATCATTATTATTCAAGGTTCCATGATTCCATCATTCAAACCGTGTTTTCTCTCCCTGCTACAAAGAGGGAAATTTGCTATGCTTGATCATTATCTTGAAGACTTCGTGACATATCAAGGATAAAACATAATACAAATTTTAGGCAGCCAGCTCTAATCATACGAGGATTCTTGTATTAGTGTCTTTCAACTTCACTCCTATGCTTATTCTATTGTGATCAATTTAGTCTTTTTGTTACCTTTTTCTTCATTTCTGACTTTTTTTCCAATTCCATACAATTATTCTTCATGTTGAGCAAATTAGTCAAGAAAGTGACTACCATTTTCATTCTTATTCGTGGAGGAAATGGTGGGGCAGGGAAGAGATCAAGTGACAGTTAGATGTGTTAAATATTGGGTTTGATATATCAGTAGATGACGATTAGGTTTGATTTCGAATCTTCCCGTGTTTTAAAAGAGCATCTCACTCTTTATCATCAAAACTTTGTAGTTGCATGTATATAATATAGTTAAAACCCTATATAATATATTATCTTATTCGGATAAATTAGGGTATACAATTTTGAACAATATATACCATCTAGTAGTTCCATACTTTATTCTTCTTCTCATAACTTCTTATCTAAATTAATTTGATATGTGCAAAGAGGCTCAAGTGGTACTTTTTCTATTATTTTCAAGTTATAACAAAGAAGTTAAGGCCTCCTCCAACTATCAAATTAAAAAGAATTTAATGTGATTTGTTGTTGTAGCTAGCACAGTGAAGAAATGAATTGTTAATTCTTCCGTGTAGTAGTAAGTGAGAATTGGACTGTTAATAAAATTAAGAAAAGAAGGGGTAAAAAATAGAAGAGGAAGATTTGCGTATGAACAATAATGGAATTAGGAGGGGATGGATTAAAAGAAATTCACCATTAAATAATAAGAAATATACTAAGATTTAAAACTAAATTAATATATGATCATCTAAACTAGTAATCTAGTATATATTAAATATTAACAAAATATAAATTAAAGAAAATATATAAAATAATAATTTCTTAGCATATTTATATTTAATCATCTATTAAAATGAAATTCAATTTCAAATCTAGAAAATCATCAACATATCATCTATAATAGATGCATATGCTTATTTTGTATAAAATAGAGGATGCTTTACAAGAAATCATGCGAAATAGGTTAGATTCTTAAAATCCATATTTGAGTAGTTCTAATATGAATTTTCATGATTGTATATAAAATGAGTTCATCCAAGATGTAGAATATTCAACATCTTGAACTTGTATATATATCATAAATATTCCCGTGCATTTTCATACAATTTTGTTGACGTCCATGCAATTCTTAGATTAGATTGCATCACATATTTTTATTTATTGGTTATTTATATTTAATATGTCATTAACTTATAAATATATTTTACATACAATACTTTTCTTCTTTCATTAATATATTTTCTATCTATTACCTCAAAAAAAAAAAAAAAAAAAAAAAAAAAACTTATTTGGTTCATGACTAACGTGTCTGTATGTATTAGGCATTAGCTTGTTGGAAATTACTCTCAATTATGCCAACATTACATGCATAATGCATTGAGTTATTTGTAAGCTTTCTATTTTTTATAGCGTGATTATATGATAAGATTTTTTTTTTTATTTTTGGATAAACAATTTTATGATAAGATATGTGAACTTGTTTATATTGACCATTGTATAGTTGGAGACCAACCTTTTAGGTTAGGCGGATGAATGATTATGACCTTTTCATCCGATTACTTAGGCCCCATACTTAGTTTATAGGGTGTAGATTAGGTCTAGCTAGGACCAAAGTGTTGTAATTTACTAGTTGAAGAGGGTAAAATATGGGACGATGGACCTCAATAAGATGGGCTTGACGGTTCCATGTCCATGGGCCGATATAAACGGGTCTATCACTTGTAGTCTGTTATGAATGAATCCTGCACAAACGATTGCTACAGGAATGGATCTAATGCTCACATGGATGCTAGGAACTTAGATAGAAAAACTTGCGGCCCACACACAGCCATCAACAGAATTCTAGTTCGAATAGAATTCTAGAAGATTCGCGCATTGATGAAAAATCCTCTCTATAAGGAAATGTCTTGCCCACCACGTTTAGATTATTCAAGAGGATTCCTATAAGGAAAAGACTTCTACACCAAAGAGAAGGGAGGTTAACTTTCTACTACTATAAAAGCCCCAATACCCTCATAAATCGAGGTACGCATAATTAACCCTCTCTAGCACTCTGGAGTTGTAAGAAATTCTAACTTAACCTTCGGAGGGTATTTGGCCGGCACCACACCGGTGCTCTCTGTAGGTCTTCTCTTTTTGTTGTGCAGGTGACGTTTCGAGTGTGCGAGTAACGTGTGACTCACTGGTGATTTTTTCGGCATCATCAGTTGGCGCCGTCTGTGGGAAAATTTCTTTTGCGATTTGTAAGCCACGTTATCGCTTCCCGGACAAAAAGAGTTGCATGGTGCTAACCAGCTCGATGGCAACCACCAACAACATCCAAGAAGAGGAACCACCCACGACTGCTCTCGAGAGACAGGTCCAAACTCTCGCCGCAGCTGTGGAGCGTCTCACCAAGCAAAACCACGACCTAGAAGAACAACTGTGCCAGAAAAACGCAACCCCAAACAATTAGAGGGATGACCAAGAAGGTACCAGTGCCGTGAGAAGAGATTGAAAGGGGCCTGAAGGTAGCAATCCCCAAGAAGGCTAGAACGGAAAAATATGAGCCTTTCATCCCTCATGGATACGACTCCACCCCCTATTGTCGCGGAGATGCAAGATATGAAGGAACAGATGGAGGTCATGATGAATGCCCTCAAGGGACGAGTGTCCAGCGATCTTGACGACCTAGTCAACCGGACCGACTCTCCGTTTACTGCCCCCGTTAATTCTTTTCCCCTACCACAAAAGTTTCGTATGCCATAGATAGAAAGTACGACGGAGTCAAGGATCCTCTTGACCACCTCGAGACCTTCAAAACCTTGATGCATCTTCAAGGGGTGGCAGATGAAATCATGTGTAGGGCCTTCCCTACAATGCTGAAGGGTCCAGCAAGGATATGATTCAGTCGACTGACGTCGAACTCCATCGGCACTTTCAAGGAACTAAGCGCTTAGTTTACTTCACACTTTATCGGGGGACACAAGTACAAGAAGTCCACGACGTGTTTGATAAGCATCAAGCAACGAGAGGACGAAACGCTGAGATCCTACATAACCCACTTCAATAAGGAAGCACTTTCGATCGACGAAGCTAACAACAAGATATTGGTAGCAGCCTTCACAAATGGGTTACGAAAGGGTAAATTTTTGTTCTCTCTATACAAAAACGACCCAAAAACCATGTCAGAAGTACTCTATAGGGCAACAAAGTACATAAACGCGGAGGACACACTGTTGGCCCGAGAAGAAAAGCCCAGAAAGAGAGAGTGACAGGAAGATATGAGGCAAGACCAAGGATGGAAGAAATCGAGGACAGGAGACGGAAGGGATGAAAGGCGCCCTAAGCCCTCGGGAGGAAGGTTTACCAGCTTCACACCATTGAATACCCCATTAGACCGAGTCCTAATGTAGATCAAGGACGAAGGGGCCCTAACGTTTCCAGGGAAGCTGAAGAGTGATCCAAGTAAGCGATCTAGAGACAAATATTGTCGTTTCCATCATGAACACGGCCGATTGCTACGACTTAAAGCAACAGATCGAGGCCCTTATCAGACAAGGAAAGTTGTAGAAGTTCGTCAGCAAGGAAAGAGCGGATCCAGATCCCCAAGAGCAGGCCCCTCGACGGGATAATGAGCGTCCAAGACCTCCCATTGGAGACATAAGAATGATTGTAGGGGGAAACACGACTACTGGTTCATCCAAAAAGGCTTGTAAGACCTATCTTAGGATGGTCCAGAATGTCCAGATGACGGGCTCTATACTGAAGATAACACGGAGGGAAAGCCCCATCATTGGGTTCTCGGAAGAAGACGCGCGACGTCTTCATCATCCGCATAATGACGCACTTGTTGTCAGCATACGTGTGGGGGACTACAATGTGCATCGGGTGTTAATCGACAATGGCAGCTCGGCAGACATCTTATACTACTCGGCATTCCAGCAAAAGAGAATTGAGAGAGAAAGACTAATACTGACGAACTCCCCGTTGGTAGGCTTTGGAGGAACAAGAGTATTCCCATTGGGCGCGGTCATGATTTCGGTAACAGTAGGCGACTATCCTCAGCAGATCACTAAGGATGTGACATTCCTTGTGGTCAACTATTCGTCTGCTTACAATGCTATCCTCGGATGGCCCACCCTTAAGTCGTGGAAAGCAGCAACATCGACATACCACCTAATGGTCAAGTTTCCTACAGAATATGGGATCGATGAGTTGCGGGGAGACCAAGTAGCCGCACGCGAATGCTATATTGCCATGCTAGAGATGGAAGATCACCAGCAGACCATGTGTATAGAAGAGCAACGGACCATAGCGGAGCCGGTTGAAGAATTGGAAGAGGTAACCCTTGATGAATCAAGGCCCGAACGGACGACTAGGATGGGAACGTTGGCCAGCCAGCCGATACGTCAAGTCCTCACAGCTTTCCTTAGGATGAATCAAGACGTGTTCGCGTGGAGCCACGAAGACATGTCAGGGATTGATCCCTCGGTCATAGTTCATAATCTGAATGTGAACCCCGCATCCTCACCCGTTCGACAGAAAAAGCAAGTGTTCGCACAGGAGCGGGACAGAGCAATAGCAGAAGAGGTCAAGAAGCTGCTGGAAGTGGGTTTTATTCGAGAATGCTAATGGGAAGTGGCGAATGTGTGTCGATTTCACGGACCTCAACAGGGCATGCCCGAAGGACAACTACCCACTCCCCCGAATAGATACTTTAGTAGACTCGACGGCGAGACACCAGCTCTTGAGCTTCATGGATGCCTTTTCGGGCTATAACCAAATCAAGATGAAGAATGCTGATCAAGAGAAAACTTCCTTTGTCACCACCAGCCAAGGACTCTTTTGTTACAAGGTGATGCCGTTTGGGCTCAAGAACGCGGGGGCAACTTACCAGAGGCTGATGAACAAAATGTTCGCACACCAAATTGGGAGGAACGTACAAGTCTATGTTAATGACATGTTAGTGAAGAGTGTGCACGAAGATGATCACCTAAACGACCTCCGAGAGACATTCAACACCCTATGCTTATATAACATGAAGTTGAACCCAAACAAGTGCGCGTTCGGAGTAACGGTGGGGAAATTCTTGGGTTTCATGGTATCCCAAAGAGGTATAGAGGTCAACCCGGAGAAGATTCGGGCAATAATGGAGTTAGAGCCACCAAGGACGGTTAAAGAGGCGCAAAGCCTGAATGGCAAAATTGCGGCACTAAACAGGTTCGTCTCGAAAGCGATGGACAGATGTCTACCCTTCTTTCGCACTTTGAGAAAATCTTTCGAATGGATGGACGAATGCCAGAAGGCCTTTGAGGAGTTGAAGAAATACCTTTCGTCTCCTCCATTACTCAGCCCGTCCAAACCGGGGGAAGAACTCTACCTTTACTTAGCAGTATCGCAAGCGACAGTTAGCGCGGCTTTAATAAGGGAGGAAGATGGGTCTCAAAAACCCGTCTATTTTGTAAGCCAGGCATTCCGCGGAGCAGAAGAGAGGTACACGCAAATGGAGAAGTTGGCTTTCGCACTAGTGACGGCGTCACGAAAGCTTAAGTCATACTTCTAGGCACATACCATCATAGTTTTGACAGATAGGCCCCTGAGGGGAGCCATGAGTAGCCCCGATGATGCTAGATGAATGGCTTTATAGGCAGTAGAGCTGAGTGAATTTGACATACAGTACCGACCCCGAACTGCGATGAAAGGGCAAGCCGTGGCCGACTTTATCACCTTGTTCGCCCAAACGGAAGGCAAGGGGGAAGAAATTGCCAGAGAATGAACCATCCACACGGACGGATCTTCAAACAGACAAGTTGGAGGGGCCGGGGTTGTAATCCATACCCCTGAAGGAGATAAAATCGAGTGCATGATCTGACTTGACTTCCCCACAACCAACAATGAGGCCGAATATGAAGCATTGGTGGCAAGGTTAGACCTCGCGAAGGCAGCGGGAGCTAAGAAGGTAGTCGTACATTGCGACTCCTAGGTGGTAACAAGTCAGATAAATGGCGGCTACAAATGCAAGAATGAGAGGATGAAGAGGTATTTGGAGGAGGTGAAAAATCAGATCGGCAGCCTCGAAGCTAGATTCGTCCAAATCCCAAGGGAAGAAAACGAATGTGCCGACCATCTAGCAAAGGCCGTCTCGGTAAAATTTATGCTTGTCCTCGAACAGGTATTGTCATTTGTTCAAATCTCCTCACTTATCGATGACGGGGCAAATATGCAGGAAGTAGATTCTAAGAACAATTGAACCACGCCATTGATAGCATACCTGAGATTCGACACACTGCCAGACGGAAAAGATGCCGCTAAGAGAGTGAAAGTCCAAGCCTCGTGATTTGTGCTGATCAAAGATATCTTGTACAAAAGAGGATTCTCTCGTCCGTACCTGAGGTGTTTGAACCGAGAGGAAGCAGATTACGTGATGAGAGAAGTCCACGAGGGTATCTGCAGAAACCACTCGGGGGCACGGTCCATAGCGCACAAATTGATTCGAGCAGGGTATTATTGGCCTACAATGTTAAAGGACGCATAGGCTTATGTCAAGACCTGCGACAAGTGCCAAAGGTTCGGTAATTTCATCTAGCAACCGTCTGAGGAGCTAACCCCCATGACGGCCCCTTGGCCATTCGCCCAATGGGGACTAGACATCATGTGCCCCTTCTCGACGGCAGTAAGACAGTTAAAATTTCTTGTAGTTGGTATCGACTACTTCACCAAGTGGGTGGAAGCAGAAGCCCTAGCCACTATCACGAAAAAGAACCTCCGAAGTTTTGTATGGAGAAACATCATCTGCAGGTACGGGATACCAAGAGTGCTCGTCTCCGACAACGGAAAGCAATTCGACAACAGCGCATTCAGGGACTTCTGTTCGGAGCTAGGTATTAAGAATCACTACTCGTCGCCCGCACACCCGCAGGCCAATGGGCAAGTCGAAGTCACGAACCGGTCCTTGCTCAAGATCATCAAGACCCGGCTCGAGGGGGCAAAGAGCATCTGGCCTGACGAACTGCCAAGCGTCCTATGGGCATACCGTACTACAGTAAAAACACCCACTGGAGAAACGCCATTTAGACTAGCTTACGGAAGTGATGCCGTCATCCTAGTAGAAATAGGGCTTACAAGCTATCGGGTGGAGAACTACGACGAGGACAAGAACGAAGAAGCCTTACGCCTTCAGCTAGACTTGGTAGACGAGGTCCGGGCAACAGCAGAACAGAGGTTGGCACGGCACCAAAATCTCATGGCAAAATACTACAACTCCAATGTTAGGTATAGAGACTTTCTGATTGGAGATCTTGTACTACGCAAGGTAATGGGCGCTGCTAGAGATCCTTCGCAGGGAAAGCTTGGCCCCAACTAGGAAGGACCCTACAGGATCGTATCATGGTAGAGGAGGGGAACCTACCACCTCGAAACACTCAACGGACGAAAGCTACAGCACCCATGAAACACGGAGCACCTACGGAAATACTACCAATAAAGACGATATGAAGAGCATCGACGTTCCCAATTTCCCAGATTATTATTTTAGTTCTACTGTTACTAGTTTTTACTTTGAACAATTCTTTCTAAAAGTGCCTTTTTAAGCCTAATGGGGCAGGTACTTTTCTACAAATGCATGGTTTTATTTTTTAATTAATAAGAGGAATATTTAGACCAGACTATGTTTTTTCTACTTAAACTCTTACAATCCAACAAATAAGCGAAGTCTATCATCACATAGACGGAATCAAGTCCAAATGTGGACGGATATAACATACGTCCACAAAATGGACGGATCATCCCAAGAGGATGAAAGATCAGTCCAAATATGGACGGATATAACCTACGTCCACAAAATGGACAGATCACCCCAAGAGGATGAAAATTCTAAGTCCAAAAGTGGACGGGTTAAGTCCACAAAATGGACGGTCTTCTCAAGAGGATGAAAATTCTAAGTCCAAAAGTGGACGGGTAAATCTAAGTCCACAAAATGGACGGTCTTCCCAAGAGGAAGAAAATTCCAAGTCCAAAAGCGGACGGTCATCCCAAGAGGATGAACACCCTAAGTCCAAAAATGGACGGGTAAATATTATTCCACAAAATGGACGGCCATCCCAAGAGTGAAAGCTCCAAGTCCAAAAGTGGACGGGTAAATATAAGTCCGCAAAATGGACGGTCTTCTCAAGAGGATGAAAGTTCAAGTCCAAAAGTGGACGGGTAAACATAAGTCAACAAAATGGACGGACATCCCAAGATGATGAAAATTCTAAAGTAGAAAAAGTTATAAAGTCCACATACTAGATAGATCATTCCTCGGAATGAAAAAGTTACAAAATCCACAAAGAGAACGGATGCATTCCACAAATAAAATATCAAACAAATCATCATAGATGGATTAAGCCAAAACAGCAATAAAGTTAAATGGAGAAATAATAAAAACCCTCGAAGGGGAATTGTCTACATAGCCTAAAAATATGACGGGGAAATTGTTCTAAAATATTTTTACATAAAAGAGAAATAGTAAATGAAAAAGCAATTTTAGTCTACGGCGGGGGTTTCCTTCTCCTCGTTATGACGGATCTCTACATCTTTGGGATCGCTCTCAGCTACGGTCCGATCCCCAGGGGTTTCGTTGACAGGGGCCTCGTCGCCAAAAAGCTCGTCAGTATCATCGGATCGGGCAGGTTGGACGAAGGTTTGCTCAGGGACGTTAATGTTGACGGAGGACACATCGAGATCTAGATACAAGGTCTTCACTTGACGAATGGCGTCATCAAAACCGTCACTATAGGAGGTCCCAAGCTCGGACAGAAGGTCGTCGGAGTCGCGATACTCTCGTACCGCAGCTTCCTTCGCCTGACGGATTTCCCGCTCCTTGTCTTCTAGAACCTTTTTCATCTCCTCCGTCCTCTTACAGTACTCAGCCCTTGCCTCTTTCGCCATTTTAAGTTTCTTTTCTTGAATCACCTTCCAAGCCTTTAGCTGGGTCAGTTCATCATCTATCACCTTTGCCTTCTCACGTAGATGGTCCAATGTTGTTTCATGATTCAAGCACCGTCCCATTAGCCCCTTCATCATGAGCATGGCCTGAGAAATTAAAAGAAGTTAGCCATCTATTGAAGAGAGAACAGACGTATAGTGGATGGATAGATTACCTGGGCAATACTGAACAGAGGTTGTCTCCCCCATTGCTTCAGTGGAGTGGTTGCCTAAGTCCTCGTAATCGTCAGAAGTTATGATGGACGAAAGCCTCTCCAACGCATGCTTGGGGTCTTCCCGAAGGAGGACGAGCGGCTTCTCCAGCTGGGTGGACGGACCCTTCATAAAGCCCTTCCCGGCTCCATGCTTGGCTGGAATGACAGTTTATACCTCCCACCATAAGCCTAACGACGGGCTCCAAAGGAACCTTTTGTTTCTTTGGTGGGCGGTCCACTTTGGGCAGCATCTTCCTCTTGGACGTATGGCTTGAGCTGTCCCCTTGGGGTCTACCTCGACGGACTCCTTTTTCTTTGCAGCCTGTGCCTTAATCAAAGCTCTCCTCTTAGCATCGTCCATCTCTGTGGAAGTGAACGGGCGATGTTAATTAAATGACAAAGGGCAAAACCACTCAATTGAAATAAGGACGACGGACTTACGTTGGCGTACCCTTTTGTCATACTTAATGGGTGCTGGAATTGGCCTAGGTCTGTCACGGTACCAATGGATGGTATCTAGTGTGACTAATTTGGCCCAAGTCCTTTCTTTTGGCTTAGTCTTGGAAATTTTTTTTTTCAAGAAAACTAAACTCTTCGAGCTCAATTTGTGGACGCCGTCGAACTGCAAAAAAGAAGACGGAAAAAATTATTAAAGATGCTTTGAACTGAATGGATACTAAAGTCTCCATACACCAGGACGGGTACCTACCGGACGGACTTAATATGCCCTAAGTTGTATCTACTGGCATATGATCCGTGTCACCTGGACGACACATCCACTCGTCACCCTCTATGAAAAGTAACGACTCTTCCAGTCCCTATTGGAATCTGGGGTTTCAAATATCACCTTCAACAACGGACTCCTAGGGACGAAGCTATAATCCCTCTTGATTTATCTTTCTCATCTGGACGGTAGCAATGAAGGAATTCACATACCGTCAGCCTCCTGGCACCATCCGTCATAGCTCCATACAGTACCTCCATAGCTATGAAGACCCTCCAAGCATTGGGGGATATTTGGTTGACGAAAAGGCCCAGGTATTGAAGAAGTTTGCGGTGAAGTGAACTCAGTGGAAACCTAAGACCTGCCTATAACATTTGTTCATACACCCCAACGCCTTCTACTCCTTCGTAGTAACATTTCTCTGATTGGTAGGGTAGACGGATGGGGATGTTGTTAGGGATTTGGTAGTTAGCCCTAAGAGTATTGAAGTGTTGCTCCTTGATGGTGGATGTGAAAGCATTCACCGTCCACTCCGATAGCATGGTGAACTCCCTAAGTCCATCAGCACCAACAACGGACCTTACAAGCTGCTCCTCGCCGTCATCAGAACCCTCTTCTGGGTTAACCATCTCCATATCCTCATCTGTTGAGGACGGGGAAGATGCAGACGGACTTCTCTCCTCGCTTAGGTTGTCTTGGTCTTTATGACCTGACGGGTATACCTCTTTGTAATCCGCCCCATCACGGACCACCGACTGGTTACTTGACGCACTAGACATTTCCTACACGCGACTATAAAACCTAAGACTGACTGGTCTAAAGTGGGTGATGGGTGAATAAAGTCTGGTAAATTAAAGAGGTTATATATGATGGTAGAAGAAAATTTAAGTTGAAAGTACTTACCAATTTTGAGAGAGAACGGAGTGAATGTGTTAGATGACAGAAACAGCTACTGGACGGAGTGGTCTCTGACAGGTATGATCGAAGCGCTCTGACAATATGTTTTGGCAAAAAGTAGAAAAATGAGAAGAGATGGAAGAGGTATTTATAGGAGAGGTGCACGGAAGACGAAGCGACGCTTCGACCCGAGACAATGTCCAATAGAAGAGCGACACGTGTCATGCGTCATAAATGTCTTCCAGAACCTGTCAAGCAGGCGCAGTTCACGGAGTCTGTCTTGAAACCGTCTACCCAATCGCCTTGAAACCGTCTACCTAATCGCCTTGAGACCGTCGACCCGCTCGCCATGAAACCGTCACCCCCTGAGTTTTGTATCATCACCCCACGGGTCCTTCCATTTGATAAAGGATAGACCCCTAGGGTGAGGGGGCAGCTGAAGAGGGTAAAATATGGGACGATGGACCTTAATAAGATGGGCTTGACGGTTCCATGTCCATGGGCCGATATAAACGGGTCCATCACTTGTAGTCTGTTATGAATGAATCCTGCACGAACGACTGCTACAGGAATGGATCTAATGCTCACATGGATGCTAGGAACTTAGATAGAAAAACTTGCAGCCCACACACAGCCATCAACAGAATTCTAGTTCGAATAGAATTTTAGAAGATTTGCGCATTGATGAAAAAACCTCTCTATAAGGAAATGTCTTGCCCACCACGTTGAGATTATTCAAGAGGATTCCTAAAAGGAAAAGACTTCTACACCAAAGAGAAGGGAGGTTAACTTTCTACTACTATAAAAGCCCCAATACCCTCATAAATTGAGGTACGCATAATTAACCCTCTCTAGCATTCTGGAGTTGTAAGAGATTCTAACTTAACCTTCGGAGGGTATTTGACCGGCACCACACTAGTGCTCTCTGTAGGTCTTCTCTTTTTTGCTGTGCAGGTGACGTTTCGAGAGTGCGAGTAACGTGTAACTCACTGGTGATTTTTTTGGCATCATCACTAGTACATGTTAATCGTTTGTGTAATTTTCATATTTATCAATAAAATTTATGTTTTTAAGTATAGTGTCAGAAGTTTGTGTCCAAAATTTATCAGCCTACTACAGATCGGAACCCCTTTCAAGCCCGTGGCTCTTTGCATGGTAGAGACTAGCTTGAAATACTGGGGCCACTGGGCCACTCCCAGTACGAGGATGCCCAAAACTCGTCTAAAATTGCAGCAATTTAAGATTGGATTTTGATGTTTGAATGTGAATATAATAGATTGGCTAGTATTTGTTTGCCATGCAGATGAACAAGCTGCATAGTAGTTTTGAAAAGATGGCATATAAATTATAATAGAAGAATAAGAACCTAAGAATTTTTTTTATTCAGCAAAAAAGAAATTTCATACACAAATGGAATGATTTCTCTTTAAAATTTTAAGCCTACTAGCTAGTTCGAGGATGGCAAGGAGTTAAATTCCCTTTTCTTTTCTTTTTTTCCTTTTTGTTTAATTTATTTTATTTTTCTGAAATTTTTTTATTATATTTTGGGTTGGCACTTGTTAGGAGTTCAGAAATTCGTTTCTTTGTTAATTTGGACTCTAATTGGACTCTTGAAAACCTATGGCGGGCTTACCGGGCTACGGCCCATCCAACTTGTGGACTTGTGGTCATTTCAAGCGGAGATTAGACAAAAATCTGAACTCGACCAACAAAAAAGAAAAAGGTACCAATTCTGAAAAAATATATTTTTTAATAAAGCTGGAGATTAAAGCAATTCGATAGCTCACACCAAATAATAATTTTTATTATGCAAATTATCAGAACGTAAATATAAATTATAATGGTCCAAAATTTATCGAGATGGCCCTTTTGGTTTTGAACTTCAATTGAAATTTCTGAAATTAATTAGATATGGAAGAGTTTTAAATCACACGAGGGTGACAGTCTTATAGGATTGCAACATCATATCAACCCTACCCCAAAATTAGATACCTTTGATATTATAAAGTGAGTTGACTTACTCTATGCAGCAAAAATATAATAAAATTCAAGTACCCTTTTTTTCTTATAGAATATATGGTGTATCAGGCATATGTAATGTCCTTTTCACATAAAGATTCACCTTTATATAGAGAGATGTCAAACATGTTTTCATTACACCATATATATATATATATATATATTTTTTTTTTTTTACTTTCGTAAGCTAATGGTAAAACTTACAAGACTTAATATCATCAATTCAGCGATGTAGACTCCAAAAATACACAGTATCGTCTCATATAACTTTTTCGAGAAAAACCTCATTAAGAAAAAAATAAATAAAACTCTATACACCCAATATATTTATCTTAACGAGACTGATTTATGGATGAGGAGGGTGCATGTTTGCTTCTTGGTTAGGGCACTGCATGGTCAAGTCATGGATTATTTTCTAGTAGTTGGAACATTGAGGCTATAGCCTATATGTTTGATTGTTTTCCTAGAAGATTCTTACTAAGAAAAAGTGAATCCACTGAATTATACACCCAATATATCACATCTCATTGAAACTGATTAATGACTGAGGAGGGCACGTGTTACCTCTTCTTTATGGCACTGCATGATCAAATTATGGATTTTCTTGTAGTTGGAATGGATAGCCGTATCTTTTGGCTTGATTTTATGGTTGGGCTAAAACAATTTGTCATAGAGAATCTATCATGTCCTCCCTGCCCACATGGTTGATGTGATTTATATTTCTCTTTGCAAATCCGACTAAGAAAATTTTGTTTCTTGTTAGGCTAAATCTAACAAGGATCTATGATATGTGAAAATACGTGGAAAAAGGAAAATCAGAGTACAAACAAACACACAAAATATCATTGCAGTGGTAGTTGTTAATTGTTATAGTAATCTAGGGATGTCATCAAGAGAAAAATGTCAAAGGAACAAGAAAAAGTCTTTGATTTTCATCTCACAAGGGGCAACCAGTCCACAATTCGATTTTTCAAAGAAGTACCTTCTTTAGTACTACATTCATTTAAGTTTATTTTCTATGAAGATCAGTTCCTTGGTTTGACATAGTGCCAATTGATTATAGCATAAGTAAGTGCACGGTCTATTTTCAAATATGCCAAGCAAAAAAGAACGCGTTTGTAATATTTGTGGGATAGTCTTTGAAGTTTGGACAAGCATCAGATTTCTAATTTATAACTCTACAGATTGAGATTCGAAGTTAATCTCCTTAAGTTATTACTTCCATTTCTCCCACCTGTCTTGCACTGAGCAATTACTCACCACTCAGAACTCTCACCCTTGGTTAAAACTTAAAAAGTACTTTGGTGCACCTTGCCAAATTTTCAAGTAAAGGTAGAAATTGAGTTGCTCTTCAAAGTTGGTAGAATGTCACATTGTGCTTTCTCTAAATCTCATCAGAACTGGAATATTTGATGGTACTTGGGCTTCAAGTTAGAGATTGTGCCACCTCTAAACACTAACACGAGCAAATTTGGGCTTTAATTTGGTCACATGCTAGGTTACTAGTACTAGCCCCATCTCAAATGGCTCAACCAAATGCCTCAATCATTGATGTTTAATGACACAACACAAACTTGAAACTTTGTGCTCACAGCTGAGTCCAATTTCAAAGCCCAAAAGCATCCAAGAAAAGCACTGAAAACTTGGGGGGAACATATGCCATCAAAATGGACCATACTGTGGTCCTATTAAAAGGAACCCAAATGGGCCCAAAAGGGCTTAAAATGCTCCTCCCCCAAAGAAAATTGAAAGCCAATAGTCATTAGGACCGGTAATACACCTTTCTCCGAATCTTGGTTTTGCAAAATGACAGACTGGGACACACGTCACCTCTTTAGTGGGGCCACGTTTCAACAACAGGACCAGCCAAAAAGTGCACGCGGGATAGCACGTGAGTGTGCCACGTCAGCAAGAAAGAAAGAAAGAAAGAAACAACCCCTTCTTCCTTCCTCTCTCTTTCAGATTTCGATGACCCATAAACGACAGGTCACTTTGAGAAGAAGGGGGCACGTGCCCCCACTAAGTTTTGCTTTGCCTTTCTTTTCTTTTCTGGGGGTTTTAATCAGTGGGTCCCACCTCACACACCCACGTGACACCGTCACGAGAAAGCGAGAGCCGCACCGTCTTGCCTTGCAGCACGTGCTCTCACGTACCCCATTTGGTCCTATTATAAACACACCCAATCATCTTTGCCCATACTTTTGTATTTTTTTTTTGTTATTATACTTCCAAAACTGTCCCCAATTCCATAAAAATAGAAAATTACTAGTAATAATGAATGAAGTATAGCTATCCATTATAGATTTGTAGGGAGTCAGGATAGCTGCCCAGTAGGCTAAATGAGGGACACGGATCCAATCCAATTTTATGAATTTTCTTTTTTGTCCAGAAGTCTTATCTAAGATTCAAGTGGGGATAAATAAACTATTGACATCAAATAAATAGATTTCTCTTTCGTATTATAACACAAGTGAAAATCCACTAGTTTCAATTTGAGAGACAACTAAACCAGTAACTATTGCTGACGTTCTCCAGATAGATAAATAGTAAATATTAGCTATTGACTGTTGTCATGAATAGTGTATTTGGTGAAACACTTTACATTTTGATATCTACAGCATCCCCAAGACTCCAACTGCCTATGAATTTTTTAAACCCAAATTTGGAGAGAAAACCTCACCTTTTTCTTTTTTCTTTTTCTTTTTTTTTGCCTACATAGAA
Organism: Quercus aquifolioides; assembly: GCA_019022515.1. NCBI lineage: Eukaryota > Viridiplantae > Streptophyta > Magnoliopsida > Fagales > Fagaceae > Quercus > Quercus aquifolioides. The sequence goes on from JAFHAW010000290.1 coordinate 328,202, forward strand.
CATTTGCATCAGTTTCAATGCTCTTTAAGTTAAATTTGGTACAAAAAATAATTTGAACCAGGCCATTTGCCAATACTCTATATCACACTCAATATTTATTTATGGATAAAATGCAAAACTGACTCTCTAAGTTTATTCAGATTTCATTTCAGTCTTCTAGTTTTACTTTTGTTCATTTCAGTCCTCAACTTTCAAGTTTATTCAACTAAGACTTTCTATCAATTTTTGTTATATGTTGTTGTTAATTTTTCAAGTTTATAAATTTTTCTTCAAATTTTTTAAATTAAAAAAATTCAATTAATGATCGAAAAATATTTTGCAGATTTTTTTTAAAAATTTTTTTTTAACAAAAGTTAACAGAAATGCTTTAATTGAATAAATCTGAAATTTAGATAACTAAAATGAAATCTAAAGAAAGTTAGAGAGTCAATTTTGCATTTTAGCCTTTATTTATCTATTCTATTTAAATATTATTTTTTCTCTTTCCTCGCAATCCTCCGTACTTAACTCATTTTGGCCAAGACACCATAGAAACACACAAAGCCACCTGACCCAGCCACACAAACACACTCCACTCCACCACAAATACTCGTACTTTAGCTAAAATCACCATCGGCTGAGAGTTCACAAAACCAAACCACCACCTGACCTAGCCAAGAACCTCGGATTTGTGTATGCGAGAGGGGGTCATTGGCATATGAACAGTACTCAATATTAGTATTGAGGTACTATTCATATGTTATTACTATGCATTGGCTTGTTAAGTATGATATGAGTCATTTTGGGTTGATTTGGTAAATATTTTGTTAAAAAAAACAACATATGGTTATTTTGATGCTAATGCTTTTACTTTTTCAAATATACTTTCTAGTAACACACTGTCTTTTTATTTATTTTATTAAAGTAGTAGTTTTTCTAAGATAGAGAGGGTTGGGTGTGTGAGAAAGAAGACAAATTTTTTTTTTATTTGTGTGAGAAAAATTATCAAATATTTTAATCACAAAAATGTGTTTAGAGAAGCTACAGTGCTCTCCATACTAAGAGAGTTATTGTAGCTCATCCAAAAAAATTTCCAAAGATAGAGAGACGGTTAGAGCTTAATTTTGAGGGTTTACTATTTGAAATAAAGAGGATTTTAATTTTGCTTAGTCTATTGAAAATGCTCTAAACAAGGGCTTCAAGCCCCTAGTATTGTAGAGGATTGAACTAAGTGTTGACAACATGGCGAATGGAACTTATCGAAGTCATCAACAACGACAAGTTACCGTTATTTGGATCGAGTAGGACTAAGAAAGGCCACCTCGGCACCTTGCTAGTCTCACCACATTAATTGATTCCTTAGGGGAAAAAACCATAGTTGTGCAAAATAGTAGTAATCTCATATTAATTGCACTCAAACAACATCAAATCAATAAAATTAAAAAAAAAAAAAAAAAAATGCTATGCTTTAGGGCATGATATGGGATTGAGAGGAAGGTGCAATTTGCAAGTATAAAAGTCATCAGACATGAAGGAGTGTTTAACATACCAGATAATTAGAATATTATTCGAGAAATCCTAAACTCATTTTATCATCAGATAGTCACTATTCACTAGTGAACCCTACGAGGACAAACCAATTTCACAACTAGCTTTGTTAGTGTCTATATATACAAAAGCCAATGAAACATCTTGATTTCCATGGTCTTCCCCACTTAAAGAATCCCATCTCCCATAAGTATCTATGTTTATTGGATGTTGGGATTACGAAGTTAAAAATTAAAGAACCCAAAACTTTAATGGCTTAAAGGCATAAATGAATTTGCTATCTTTATGACAATATTTCCCACATTCAAAAAGTTTGTTATAGGGTTACAAGTGAATTAGTTTTCAAGATACAACTAAACCAGAATTCTTCAAACATAATAAATGGATAATTGTATGAAATTCTCTCTAATGTTGAAAAAATCTGTTTAAAAAATGAATGTGAAAAATATATTTATAGACAATGAAAAGTAGCATTTGAAAAGGTACTTTTGGAAAGTCATTTTAGTTGGTATAAGCACTAAAATTCATATTGTGATTGTTATTGTAGGGGCTCGTTTTGTCGTAGATCCCCCAACAATACATTTCTTTAGAGAGTGGGACGAAGGGTTTGACGCTAACAGGCTTGCCACCGGTTCTCCGGAAGCGTTCTTCATTCTTCGAGGGGACTTAGCCTTGTTCTTCTTGGCTTGGGGTTACTCCTCGGACGGCCGAGGAGCCCCCCATTCTGAAGGGCACCTTGCATTATATATCTCCTTCGGTCGATCCTAGCCCTCCAACTGTCGATCATCCAGACCACTGCTTAAGGACCTGTCCCATCAGCCACGTTCCCCACCTTACTGTGGGTCGCAGCACCCAAGGTTCTGCCGTTCAGGAGTCCTCTCAGCATTAATACTGCCAGGGGAGTTAGGTAGATGCATTAAGTGTGGATGTGACCACCTATACTTGGTTTATCCCCCACCTGGAACTGGGATAGGTATGCCGAGGAAGGGGGCGTCCTCGGCGTGGGCCCAGAGGGCTAAAAGCCCCTAGACAACTGCCTGGGACAACCATCACTCCTCGGCATGGGCCTTGGGCCAACCTAAAGGTGGGCCGAGACTTCCAGGTCCACGGGCCCCACAATAGCCCCTCAAAATCCTGCTGCACGTTCCCTTGAACGGGGAGGAGGGTTTTGATATCCACAGCCCTCATACCCCGGAAGGCCTTCCGCTGGTTGGTTCTTCCCCAAATAGTCAGCTCGGTGCTTCAATTCTTTGGTAAGTAGTTAGTCTCCTATAGAAGATTCTGTTGCTGCCTTCAAGATATAGTGGCTAGCTCCCCGTAGGCTTGGGTCCGAGGACCATGCAAGACCTAGGTACAGTTGCTGCCTTCAAGATATAGTGGCTAGCTCCCCGTAGGCTTGGGTCCGAGGACCATGCAAGACCCAGGTACAGTTGCTGCCTTCAAGATAGTGGCTAGCTCCCCGTAGGCTTGGGTCCGAAGACCATGCAAGACCTAGGTACAGTTACTGCCTTCAAGATATAGTGGCTAGCTCCCCGTAGGCTTGGGTCCGAGGACCATGCAAGACCTAGGTACAGTTGCTGCCTTCAAGATAGTGGCTAGCTCCCCGTAGGCTTGGGTCCGAGGACCATGCAAAACCTAGGTACAGTTGCTGCCTTCAAGATATAGTGGCTAGCTCCCCGTAGGCTTGGGTCCGAGGACCATGCAAGACCTAGGTACAGTTGCTGCCTTCAAGATAGTGGCTAGCTCCCCGTAGGCTTGGGTCCGAGGACCATGCAAAACCTAGGTACAGTTGCTGCCTTCAAGATATAGTGGCTAGCTCCCCGTAGGCTTGGGTCCGAGGACCATGCAAGACCTAGGTACAGTTGCTGCCTTCAAGATAGTGGCTAGCTCCCCGTAGGCTTGGGTCCGAGGACCATGTAAGACCTAGGTACAGTTGCTGCCTTCAAGATATAGTGGCTAGCTCCCCGTAGGCTTGGGTCCGAGGACCATGCAAGACCTAGGTACAGTTGCTGCCTTCAAGATAGTGGCTAGCTCCCCGTAGGTTTGGGTCCGAGGACCATGCAAGACCTAGGTACAGTTGCTGCCTTCAAGATAGTGGCTAGCTCCCCGTAGGCTTGGGTCCGAGGACCATGCAAGACCTAGGTACAGTTGCTGCCTTCAAGATAGTGGCTAGCTCCTCATAGGTTTGGGTTCGAGGACCATGCAAGACCTAGGTACAGTTGCTGCCTTCAAGATAGTGGCTAGCTCCCCGTAGGCTTGGGTCCGAGGACCATGCAAGACCTAGGTACAGTTGCTGCCTTCAAGATAGTGGCTAGCTCCCCGTAGGCTTGGGTCCGAGGACCATGCAAGACCTAGGTACAGTTGCTGCCTTCAAGAGAAGTGGTCAGCTAAGCAGCTAGTTTCCCCATAGGTTTGAGTCTTTGGACCATGCAATACCTTGGTTCTGTCTAGTGCTTAGCTCTTCTGAAGCAGTTAGTTTCCCCATAGGACTGAGTTCGAGGACCATGCAGTTCCTTGGTTCTGTCTAACGCTCTTTAGTAGGAGCTCGTCCTCGGATCCGAGAGTTTTGCTTTTGGTGTAACGATGTCCTCGGGTCGTTTGCTGGGAACTATTTTTCCTCAGGTCGGATTGTGACCTCGCACGTGACGTTGACCTCGCCTCCAGTTCGTGTTCCCCATCTTTTGGTTTTCGAGGCGTCGCTTGGCCTTTCGTGCCCCGCGCTTGACGTTTCGGTGAGCAAGACGCGTTTTCATTAATGCCCTCGTGAATTAACACAAATCCGGCGGTTGGCAATCCCCTTGGAATGGGGTGAGAATTAATTCCGTTTGACAACCCTCCCTTCGAATTCTGCGCGGCTTAACTCCCACCAGTTTTCGCTTTCTATATAAGGCGTTCTGGGGGGAATGTTTCTCCTCATTCCATGGACCTTCCACCACAACCAGAAATACGTCCTTCCGCCTCTCTGAGCCCCTTTAACGCCACCGCCAGGATTGTGACCAAAGTTGGGAGATATGGGATTAAGGGCCGCCGTGGCCGCAGCCCCCACTGGGCTTCTGGCGCGGCAGAGTCTAGGCGTAACATTGGCAGTGCCGTATGCGGTGGCCAGGTGGGTCGTCGTTGAAGTACCTAACGTCTCTCCCCGGAGCGCACCTCCGGTGGAGGAGACACGCGAACTCATGTCATGGCTGGCGCCTGAGTGTTGCCGTCTCCAACGGTCAGCGCTCGGGAGGATTGGAGAGCATCGAGGAAACATCACGGGGGAGGACATTCCGGTGCCCCTGCATCTGTTCCTCGCTTTGTTCAAGCTTCCGCCTTGAAGCGAGCCAGCCTCAGCCCCCTTCCCCGCTTTTATTGTCAAGTTCTCCCATTCTCTTGATGCCAATAAAAGCACGGGTTGACACTTCCCCCTCCCTCTAGCTAGTTGTAGAATCGGACCGCCTGAGCCTCCGATTGTAGGATTAGCTTGTAATAAAGCTTGTAAAACAAGCCTGCCTGAGCCTCTGATTGTATTTTGTAATCTTCTTTTCATGAACTAATAAAAAACTTCTCTTTTTATTTGCTGTTGAGTCTTCTTTTTACTGCGATTCTTTTTTTTTTTTTTACTTTCTGCGAAGTGACCGCTTAGAACGATCGCCGATTGCGCCGGCCAGCGCACTAACCCTTCCCACAGACGGCGCCAATTGTAGGGGCTCGTTTTGTCGTAGATCCCCCAACAATACATTTCTTTAGAGAGTGGGACGAAGGGTTTGGCGCTAACAGGCTTGCCACCGGTTCTCCGGAAGCGTTCTTCCTTCTTCGAGGGGACTTAGCCTTGTTCTTCTTGGCTTGGGGTTACTCCTCGGACGGCCGAGGAGCCCCCCATTCTGAAGGGCACCTTGCATTATATATCTCCTTCGGTCGATCCTAGCCCTCCAACTGTCGATCATCCAGACCACTGCTTAAGGACCTGTCCCATCAGCCACGTTCCCCACCTTACTGTGGGTCGCAGCACCCAAGGTTCTGCCGTTCAGGAGTCCTCTCAGCATTAATACTGCCAGGGGAGTTAGGTAGATGCATTAAGTGTGGATGTGACCACCTATACTGGGTTTGTCCCCCACCTGGAATTGGGATAGGTATGCCGAGGAAGGGGGCGTCCTCGGCGTGGGCCCAGAGGGCTAAAAGCCCCTAGACAACTGCCTGGGACAACCATCACTCCTCGGCATGGGCCTTGGGCCAGCCTAAAGGTGGGCCGAGACTTCCAGGTCCACGGGCCCCACAGTTATTATTCATTAGAGATAGAAAATGTGATCTCATTCCCTCTTTTTTTTCTTTTTTTTTTCTGAAAAATTATGTAGATTCTATACTTTCTATAATTATCACTTTATAGTGAAACTGCCCTTGCTTGAGCAAGCTTTATGAACTCACTTAAGTGTCTGTTGAGCAGACATCCTTGCTTGTATCCATTCATTCTCGCTTGTACTTCTACATATCCTTGCTTGAACCTCGATCGAGCAAGCTCAACCAAATGACGATCGACAGTATGTATTTGCCAATTTGTCCATTTAGTTTCCAATCACATTCTAGTTGCACTAGCCTTGCTTGAGCGAACCACTAAAACTTTGTTTTTAATTTAAATTTTTTTCTCTTCGTTCTATTACTTTCAAAGTAAGATTACTCAAATACATTATAACCTACACTACTTGTGTGTGTATATATATATATATATATATATATCACATCAAATGTACCCATCCTCTTTCTCATAGTGTGTGAGTAACACATACTTATTAAACTTACACATTGTGATAGGAAAAAGTATCGTATTTATCGGGGATATAAACACCCTTCTTATGTGAAGGTAGATTCTACAAGCACATGATTCACCTCGTGTTAAAGGGCATTACATGTGTGCAATGCACCAAATAAATTCTCATGTTAAGGAGACACATATAAGCGCGGCGTTACTTATGTTTCAAGGGGTTCAAATGAACCCCTGACTTGATAAAAAAAAATTATATGTATAAAATATTATTTTATTAGTTTGATTTTACTTTAAATATATTTTGCACACCCTAAATTAAATCTTGCACACTCTGACATAGATCAATTCAGCCCAATACTAAACAACCACACAAATCAATCCATCCAAAAACCAACCAACAACATAAATCACAGATTTCTCTCTCGTGAATCTCTTTTCTCTATCTAACTATTGGTATCTTTGGGTCAATAATTAATACAGTGCATGTGGGTTGAGTTTTGTCATTCAGTTTAAAATATTTTTATAAAAACAATGACAATTACATAAAAATTTTAAAAAAAAAAATGTTATACAAACTTTACGAAATAGAATGATTACACTACTCACATTGACAATAGATAATGAAAACTTATAATGATGTCAAAATATGAAAACTTATAAACGGAAATAATAAATTGTTATGCATTTGCGTGACTTTTATTTTTAGCTAACTCGATATATTTAAATTCTTTTTTGTTAAATTTTGTTTAATTTAAATTTCTTAACGATCCCCTGATAAGAAATCCTGAAACTGCCATCGGATACATAACATAATTATCGCCAAAAAAAAGTTACATTGTGATAGGAAAAAGTATTGTATGTATCAATGAAGATAGATTCTACAAGTGAGGGACTGAGAGGACATTACATCTATGCAATGCACCAAATAAATTCTACCGTTAAAGACCAAATAAATTCTACTGTTAAAGAGATGCATAACATAATTATCAGTAGTACTAGTATTGACATAGGTAACAGGTTGACCCGTAACCTCCTTCCATTTTCAAACCTCGTTGTGCACCCTGTCCCTTAATAATTAACATAGTCTTCCATATCCACGCAAAATAATCCTAGATCCCTCCCCATGGCTTTGTGTTGCATAAAAGTCTTATTACCTTACTGTGCAAGACTTAACTGAATACATGCATAACTTGACCTGTTGACCTAATTGATCCCTTATAAAGATAGACATAGCTACAGAAGAGTTTTGTACCCTTTGACTTTTAATCTTTGACAATATATATGTTCTTAGGTCATATTAATTTGCGATTCTAAAAAAAAGTTACATTAATTTGCAAATTTAAAATTAAAAAATTGAAGAATAATTACAAATATGAGTTAATTACTGGATATGAGAATTTAAACTCAAAAGTTGTAAAAAAAAAAAAAATAGCTAGTAAAATTGCATTACAAATCTTTTATGAAATGATTTGAATAACATATAAACTATTTGATTTGATAATTTAAAGTCAAGGAAGTTCAAGAATAATTGCTAGCATTGCTAATTTAATAGTAAAGGATAGATTTGGGTTCTAACAATTTATAACCAATCAAATTACGTACTCATCCTATGAATTTGAAATTACATCTTACGGTTATCATTTTAAATTCACATATTAACAAGATTTCACTCAATTGATTAATTCCATCAGAAGACAAAATTTGCATGAAAAATTCAAATCTAAATTCTTTTCTTCAAATATTCCTACCATGTAGCGGCTTAACATGTATATTATTGTCTCGCTTAATAACTTTCCAAAGTATTTCATTCCTAACACAATTGTCCACCGGTCTAGCATATGAGTGAAACATAAATTAAGAGTATTAAATTTGGAAATTTTATTTATTTATTTAAGAAATGAACAATTATGCGGCTATTGAATATATTAGTGATGTGGGCATTTGGATAGCCTTGTCAGAAAATTACATTATTTTCGTATATTTTTCATTCTTGCAAAATTTCAAGTGATTAAAAATTAATAGTCATGTTATTACCAATCGTTTAAATTCAAGTTTTTGTAGTTTAAAATAATGTATAAAAGATGATTTTATGGATCAAATGGTAAATAACATCTAATTGACATAAAAATTGTCATACATGTTAAAAAAATATAGAACACTAGCCTTTAAGCACGCACATTGCACGTGCTCAAAGACCCTTCTATTTTTTTTTTTGTATAAATGTTAATAATTAGCATCTATTATAATTTGGATTTTTTTTTTCAAACAAATAAAAAGGATAAGCTTTAGAGATAAGCAAAACATATATTTGAAAGTGGTGTAGTGATATAGAGAAAAATTTGGGTAGAAAAAAATAAGATGAACGTGAGGGGAAAAGAATGCTAAATTTTAGGTGTTTTACTTTTACTCGGATGAAAAGAGAATAAAAAAAAATGCTAAATTTTATAGAATAAAAAGATAAATGTGAAGGAAAAAAATCCTAAATTTTAGGAATTCTCATTTTAAATTCAAAATAAAATTTGTTATTTTACATATATGACCTATTTTTAAGTTATCCTTCATTAATAAAAATATTTTTGAACTACATAAAAATCCAGTTGAAAGAGGGGATTTCTCTTATAGATAGTATAGATGTAATCCAACAATGAAATTTTCTAAATATAAATTCAATAACAAATTGCTAAATGGTGTAACACTAAATGGTTTTTATGGGATATGACTCTAAAATGGCCAAGATTGATGACAAGGATGGCTTTGAGTGGCACAAATGGACACAAAATTCTGGATTGAGATCAGGCACATGCAATGCCCACTTTTCTCTCACAAATTTTTTTACTTTCTTACTTTTTTACTTTAACATTTTTTACTTCCTTTTAATATTTTTATTTTCTTATTTAGTTATTGAGATTGAAGATTGCTTTTTTTAATTTTCAATCTCAACCATTGATCGCTAGGAATTGCACGTCTCAAAACTCCTCAAGTAAAAAAACCAAGGAGAGTTTGGGCATTTCATAATACACTTTTTTTTTTTTTTTTGGGGCTGAATTATACACTTAATAAATAGTAGTGTGACACACACATACTCAACGGAATCAGACACACGCAAACGGCGAAACCGTTAACGATAACTAAACGACCGTTAAAACATGAAACGGAACACGGAACGAGGTGGGAGGGAGTGAGGGGGTCCCCACCGCACGCGAGCCGGCAGGCAGTTTTAACAGATCAACAGCAGGGGATGGGAGCACGTGAGCTGCTGGCCCCTCACGTGCGTTGCGTACTTCTCACACGTATATAAAAAAAAAAAAAAAAAAAAAAAAAAAAAAAACGAAACAAACCCTTCTCTCTCTCATATGAAGAGGGTCCCGTCACGTCATTATGTCACAGACGTATGCATATCACATGGCTACCCCCCTCCTCCCATGGAGTACTTACACAACCATTCATTTCCAAAGTTAAAAAAAATATAATAAAAAAAACCACTTACCACTTACCATTTTCCTCAAATTGTTCTATTCTATATTTCCATATGCATTTACCTATTAAAAAATATAATAAAATCTCATAATATTTTTATAATATTTATGTTTTGAGTTATGATAGACCTTTCATACAATTTTTAATTTTAATTTAATTTGACTTATGGTGAATAAATACCTTATTTATGAAAATATTATAATGCTTTGCTATAGCGTAATAAAACTCTTTCAAACACCAATATTTATTAGAACCATGCCTATGAATAGTAAAAGTTTTTTTTTTTTTTTTTAGAAATGAACGGTGCAAGTTGGTTTTCTTGGTTTTGGGTGTTACATAATTTAGAATAAAATAGATTTAAAAAAAAATAATAATAATAAAGATATAAATATCACTTTCATTAGGTGGTCAAGTGTAAGTGATTTTCACATTGATCTACCATTTTTTTTAATTATTACTCATGATTAATCTCTTTAATAAGTTATTACAATAAAAAATTATATTACTATACTTTTTAAATAAATATAGCTTTGATAATCTAAGGCATTTTATCAAAAAATAATAATAATATATAAATTTATATGATGCATGTCCCCATCCATCCTATTCTTGTCATGGAGTTTTTTTAAAATTTTATAGCCCATTTTTATTATATAGTTGATCCACTTTAATCAAATGATACTAACCCAAAAGAATTAATAAATAAACAAAGATGGGGGGGACTTAAAAAAATAAAAAAAGAAGATGGCGTAATATTGGTGGGGGCCCACCAACATCGCTACGTGAGTTGGCCACGTGATTTGGGAGGCTGACGATGTGGTGGGCAGACATTTTTAATCACGTGATGCGGTGCGGATTCCACGGAGAAATTGACACGTGTCGATTTGAAAAATAAAAGGACGAAATAGATAATAATTACTACTACAATCTCTTTATTTAAAGCTTCAGATTTTTTTCCTTTTTTTATTTTTTATTTTTTAACTAAAAGCTAGTGAGTTAATGAATGTGTTTTAATTATCCTATGATCCTAAATCCCAAAGACACGCAAAAAGAGGATTAGTTAACTGATCCCTAAACTGATTCCTTAGCAAAGGAATGTCCATGTTACAGGGGAAAAAAAAAAAAAAAAAAAAAAAAACACACTCTGTTACTAAAAACAAACCCAAAAAAAAAAAAAACCATTTTTATAAAAGTCATCTTTGTTTACTACTACTGCAAGGTTCCGCTATTTCCGCGTTTGCTTTTTTTTTTTTCCATTTTCATGAAAATAAACTTTGATGTTGTCCTAATGTCCTTTGAGAAAACAATGCTATTTTCAGTTATTTTCCAACAAGGCTGTTTCGTTTTTTGTTTTTTTGTTTTTTGTTTTTGCCCTCGAGAGTCAAGACATGAGAAAAGAAGCATGTATTGTCAACTAAAGATTAATAGTATTTAATGCCTTGTGAGTTATGAGAGACTCTCATCTCATCTCTAAACATGTGATGATCTATAATTGTTTCATGTTTTGTCCTATTAATTGGAATATTGGATAAACTTCAACTCTTTGAATTCATACCCAAAAATAATAAAATATATATTAAGAAAGAAAAATGTTATATCAGCAACATTTTTACGACATTTTCATAATAAGTCGTAAAAAAAGTCTAATAATGAGTTCATATTAAAACGAGTAATAACTTATTACTTAAAACTTATTGTAAACGTTACCGAAAAGAAAAAGTCAAATCTTTTAAAGCATGTTTTAAGTCCCGAGCATAAGTTAGCTTTTATCAAACTGTTCCACCTAATACGTGGGTCTTGCCGAACCTATCAAAATCATGTCTTGAATTTGGACATTTTCAGTTGATGTTCGGGGTTTGAGAAATGAAGAAATTAATAAATTCATTATACTTCAAACTCCTTGATTTCGATCCACAAATTTAACAGCACAAGTGCACGTTTTTTGTACTTGGTATAGACTCTATAGACCTCGCTCACCACGCCAACCTTTGCCAATTTAAGAAAAAAGAAAAAGTTTCATATCTTAAATGCTAATAAGATATGGGAAATACTAACGAGTGTTCTTAGGGCACCGATTAATAATTAATTTTAAGAAAGTTTTAATACCACTTTTATGGGAAATGAAAAAAACTGTCAAAATATTAATTTTTTTTTTTCATTTCCCATAAAAACTTTATTTAAATGAATTATTAACCAGTGTTTTAAAGGCACTCGTTAGCATTTTCCATAAGATATTGACAAATGACAATCAAACACGAAGAACTTTTAACAAGTGTCTACTCTTTGCTGTAACTTAGAGAAAAGAAAATTAAAATTTTAATTTGGAAAACCAATGGCCCTATCTGTGTTCATGAACCTAGTGTGCTGTCTCTATGTAGTGGAATCTTTTATTACTTTATTATAAGTTGTTTTTTGTAGGTAAGGCCAGAAACATTGAGGTCTCAATTAGTAATGCTATTCTCACAAGTTAACGAATTTTTTAGTTTTGAAGTTTAATATTATTTTCTTATCATTATTTTATCTCTCGCTAGACTTTGATTTATTATTCATGATGGGGATAATGGCATAAATGATAAACGTATCAAACAATAATTTATAAATTCTTGGGGGGGGGGGGGGGGAGGGTGGAGGGAGTAATATTATAATTAAAAAGTTTATTTGTGTATAAAATTCAAACGTTTTTGAGCATTTCCATATATTTTTTTAATATCAAGATCACTATTTCAAAGATTTCAATTCACTAGTCCATACATGGGGCATAAAACTTAGTTCTTGTTTTTACTTCCACTACAATTTAGGCTCTTTTGGTTTTGGGCGTTTGAAAACTTGCTTTTATTAAGGGCATTTTGTAATTACAACTCAAATGGTGCAACGTAAAAACACAAAAAATCACAATGGTAAGGTTATTAAGTGCGATTTTGAAATCTTACCAAATGTCAAAATATACATTTACAAATACTATCGTGTGTTTTTTATTTGCCAAAAAAAAAAAAAATCAAGTAAGCATTTAATCTTCCCCTCAAAAAAAAAAAAAAAAGCATTTAAAGTCTGTTTGGATACCGCTTACTGCTGAAAACTGAAAAATTGAAAAACTGAAAACACTGTAGCAAAATAATTTTTAAATGTGTGAATAGCGTCGTGAGACCCAGGTTAGAAGTTATATATATATATATATAAGAGGTACTTGTGGGTCCCGTGAACAGTGCACGGGACCCACCCAAGGAAACGCAGACGCGAATAGCAACGCAAACGCGTTGCTATCCAAACCCACTCTTAATCTCACCTCGCCTGTGTCTTGTAATGGTAGTAAGACCTTGAAACCTTTCAACAGCTACCTTTACCTCATATTCATAAGTTGAGATTAAATAGACCATTCCAAGGAGTGATTTGCAATTGTTTAGACAAATGTCAAAATTATTCATGAACTAATATAATAAGCTGCAAGCAAGCTAGGACATAGTAGCCCAATGGCATGTCCAACTCTCTCTTTTCCGAAAATCATTCCATACTACATGAAACGGGAGAAGAAAGCTACTATTTACTTAGGGATATAATTTTCGTCAAAATTGATATAGAGGAAAGTTATACCAACCCACTACGTGCAAAGTATTCAAAACTACACCGGTACTAGCCAATATGTATAAAACCAACAATTAAATCAATATTGATACGTTGAAACGTATAGATTAATATCCGTGCGTAGTGGTTGTATTGGAGATTTTTCGAGCATTGCTGGTATTGATATTTTGGCTGTTACAAGGAAAAATAATTTTAAAATGATATAAAACATGTTAGTAGAGCTATACAATGTGTTAATGTACTTAGGCTTGTATTTAGACTAATAAAATATTTGAATTTTTAAAATTTATGGTACGCATTGATTGGATATGACTCTAGTTATTCGGATACGGAACATTGTATGACATTTCATTTAATTCTACATACAATACGATTCAGAACTTATTATATTGGTAGGGTCTAGTCCATTTCCTTCTTCTCTTTTTTTTTTTTTTTTTTTTTTTCTTTTTAAGAAAAAATCCATTTCCTTCTCAATAGGGATTGCTTGTAGCTTTTTACTTGTATGTTGATAATCTCTTGTTTATTATCTTTTTTGAATAAATTTTTATTCATCTAAAACATAATTTTGATTTTTTTATTGGTTTAAAAAATCTAACACACACACATATTGACTTATTGACTTATCCAAGTATTATCACATAAGTATAAAACATATATTTTTTAAAATTTAGTTTTAGAGTTACAAATAATGTTAAACCATGTTACTTTCAACTAGTTAGAACTCATTTTCTTTATTTGAGTATTATCACATGAGTATAATATGTATTTTTTAATTTAGTTTTAGAGTTGCAAATTATGTTAAACCGTGTTACTTTCAACTAATTAGAACTCATTATCTTTATTTGACATAGAAAACAAATATTTATTAAATAATTATAATTAAATTGGATAAATGTTTTTTTACAAAATAGCTAATTTGATTTTAGTTTTGAGTAACTTTCTTAATTAACATATATCATAATATAAATTTTTTTTTTGGTCAAACTTACCTATCCATTATACGATATTATAAGATTTGAATGAATGACATCTGTTCAATGGTGATTGCTTTTTATCAACATTCTAAGACCCCAATTGGTTTAAGTATAATTTAGATTTGAATCCAAAATATTTATTTAACAACAATGCACTTACCAATTAAACTAACTGAATATTATGTCCACCATTTAACTTATTACTATGTTGCAATATGTACTTATGCATGAAACAACAATAATGATGATGATGTGGTTTTACTTGACTTCTATGTTAAGTATAATGAACACGTTATTTGATACTAAAATTGAGAAAATTGAAAAAGGGGTATTAGAAGTAAAATTAAACTTTGATTAGAAAGTTAATTTGAATTCTGATTTCGCTTATGCTTCAATTTTAGTATACAATATATTATAATAAAAATTACTATTAATTCATTTTTTTCCCCCTTGAGTTGTTGGGTTTTCTTACCATGAAAGGGACCGAGGCAGAGGGGTGGTAGAATTTGGGTGGTTGGTTGGGCCATCAAAGAAGTTTTTGTGTCTATATATTAACGCACGTAATTTTGTATTTTTGCACGTGAGTTGGGGGGTCAACTCACGTGGCACACCCTTTGCACCTGTGACGACAAAGCATGAATATGACCGCACATCACTTTTCACGTTACATCTCTCTCTCTCTCTCTCTCTCACAGACACACACACGCACACGGTGACACCTCTTCTGGGTCCAATAGCTACATGCCTGTTGTTGTAGTCTCTGTAGTAGTAGTTCTGTGTACTGTAGTAGTCTCTCTCTCTCTCAGTCACCACTAGTCACCACCACTACTCTATCTACCCCAAAAACAACAAAACCAGTCACGTGCTTGTGCAAAAAAGAAAAAGAGTGTTTCTGCGCCACTCGTCTTGCCCTTTTGTTTTTTTAAGAGTTTTTTGGTTTATCACTTCTAGTGCACAGATTTTGAACAGATTAAGCTTACATCACAAAAAGAGAAAACAGAACAAGATCAAATTATCTTGGCTTTATTATGAATTTTATGATTGTTCAAAGTTGAAATTTTTTATCATGGCTACCTTATCCTGTTATTGGACTGTTTGTGTTTGGTTGGACAATTCACATATTTTCAATCTTTTAGTAAATATTCTTTTTTGAAAAAATTACTTTAAAAAAAAAAGGTTTATATCATATTTTAAATTAGGTTTCGAGTTTTTTATTTTGTCAATAAAAGCCTCACATTTAGAAAAAAATTTCAAATTTCAATTTCTGTTGGTCTTTGTTGTTTCGGAGAGTCATTACAAAACTGAGAAACTTTTAATAAAACTAGGTGTTTTACATAAAACGTACTTATTTATAAATCAATTTTAATTAATCAAATCCATTACTACGGGCAATCCCAAAGACAAACGATTTCTCTTCCGCTCCTCATCCAAATGATTGTTTAAGAATCGGTGCAAGGTATTCACAAAGATGAAGGCACAAAGACTAAATGCAATAGCTACGTTATCGGAAAGTCTCAACAAGGTGTTGAAGGTGAAGCGGACATATTTGGGTGACTTGCCAAGATAATTGGGCAAAAATGGGTTGCGTGGTCACATAACTAGGCGCTAATCTGACACTTAATGGCTAGATCAATCACAGAGATAAAAGGAATGACCATTTTGAAAATGAAACCAAACTTGATGAACCAAAATGAATTTTTATTTTTCAAACTTAAAGAACCAAAATGAAAACAACCCCAAATTTTAAAAGTCATAAGTGTAATTTAGACTAAACAATTAATATGTGCTAAATTTTTCTTTGAATCCATTAATTTTAAATCCAAACCCCACACCCCCCCCCCCCCCCCCCACACACAAAAGATGATAGTCAATGGTCTTGAGACTTATAGTGGTTCCTGAGTCTTGAAACTACAGAAACCGGAAGAGAATTATCAACTATGCTGATCTCCACACAATTGACCATACATCCCTTTTGATTGTGCTTATTCCAAGTTCATGGATAACTTGTCCTGCATCACACATCACATGCTTAATTCAATACAAAGTATAGGGAGGTAAAGTGGCACTATTACAGGCCAATGGAGCTTGATCTTGTTTCTGTGAACTGTGAAGGCTTGGAAAAAGTAGCTCAAAGCAAAAACACACTTTTTGAATCATAAAAGTAAACGTTGCTCATCATGGTGTCCCACAAAGGTTTCTCTAGGCCATATGGGAGGTTCTTGATTGATAATCTGATACGTATAATTGTGATGCAAGTTTTGAATTTTTAGCAGTGAACCCTATGGTTAGTAAATTAATAAGTTAATCATGAAACTAATTGGGGGTTTATGGTGACGAATCTTCTACAAAGGACAATGAGATGGAAAGCGAAATTCACAAGAACCAATAATATGTGGTGATGCGGAGTAATCTTAATAAGATAAGATGGCATTAGATTTACCAACTACTCACAACAAGTGCACTGGATGTGGGGCATCATTTGTCTATTAAAATCTATTTATCATTCATGTGATAGGATGCACTTTAATTATAATCATGTTGCATTCTATTGCTTAAGCATTCTTTAATCTTTACAAAAAAAACCACATATAAAATAAATAAATAAAAAGGAAAGAAATAAAGTTTATTTACCAAAGTTAATCTTAAGGAGTGATTTTTTTTTAATCCTACTAGTAATCTTTAACCTTGTTTCCCGCTCTAATATCATAGATTCGATTAATGAAACATAGACAAGTGATGATTCCCAAACTGTAACACTATTATAAGATTGATTTAGAAACTCTTTGATGCAAGTTCTTTCTCTAATATATATATATATATTTACCTTTAATCCCAAAGGATTGATCAAGTGATTTTCAAGGTCTCATGAGATCATTGATTCAAAACTCTTACCCAAAGTCTTAGGGTAAGATCATTCTCAAGGGAATTTTTCTTGTAATTACCTAATATGTATGAGACGGAAGGACTGCAAATACTCTAGGGAATAATCAGACAACTCTCAAAAAGTTTTAAAACACCCATGTTAACCACCCCAAAAAAAAAAAAAAAAAAATCATCTTTATCTTAAGTATTTATAAGTTCAAATGATTACTATTTTGTCACATGATCTTTTATTTTTTTTAAATGTCACATGATCTTTTGATTATAATTTCCAACACTGTATAATTTTATTTTTATAGGCTTATTCCCCTAGAACAAAGTTAAGCTGGTTCCACCTAATGGGTCATGCATGTTCCCCAAAATTATATCATATTTTTCAAATTAAGCACATAAAATATTAAGCTAAACTAGACACAAATCAAAGATGAGGTTTCTAAGAATTTGCTGAGACACTTTAGTTATATGGATTAGAAAAGCTGAGAAATAGCGGTGCCCATTTGTCTAATAATGATCGAGTGAGTATGAAAGTATAATATAGAGAAACAAGGTACAAATTATGAATAGAGAACACCATGTTCTGCCAATTTTAATACTATTCAAAGAAATGTTTTAAGTAAAAAAATGAATGAATGAACCACTATGTACAAATTGTCACGCCAAGCTGTTGCATTGTATCTATGTATGCACCATTATGTGAATGCTCGCCATGATTGTCGGAGCTAAAGGACAACAATTTTTTACTACGATTAAAGATTCTTTACAAATTAAAAAATTAGAACTAGAATCCGTGATATGTAAGTTGTACATGTGAAATTTAAAGGCTGGCGCATGCCAAATTAGGGTGCCATGAAAAGAAAAGATATGATAGAAAATAAGGATTAAAAAAAAAAATCTTATTATTTTTGTTTTATTTTTAATTACTTTTCAGCAGTTTATAGAGGACTACTTAGCAAAATGACACGTCCAAGTACCTTCCTCATGGATTGTGAGGATGGCCAAGATTCCTTCTCTTTTTCATTGGGTCCACTAGAGACCCATTGAATCTATGAACTACACAAAAGGATGTAGTGTTTTGTCTTTAATTTCCATTCTTTCTATGAGTTTTGAATAACCATGACAAAGCTCGTATCATTTGCCACAACTTGTCCACGTAGTGAATTGTGAGTGATAGAGTAAAAGTAGTGAATCTACAATTCCATAACTCACAACTCACCATGCAAGCAAGTTATGAATTTTTCTATTATACTAATATTATTCAAGAGTTTTATAACCTAGCAATATTTTTTGCTATTCTTCATAAAGGAGAATCAATGTTCAAATATCCCCAATTTGTAACTATGAGAATTATAATAAGAAAATCCCATTCATATTACAGGTGGAATTCAATCTGGATTCCCTTTTTTGAACACAATAGATTTTACCAATTGAATCAGTAAAATAAAATTTGGAAAAGAACTCACGTGTGATCATTTCATGCCTTTCCATAAGTTACTTGCAATTATTATATATATATATTTTTAAGATAGTTACAATATGTTACTAACCCCTACAACTTGAATCATTCCCCCTAGATTCTCAAGCACTTTGTGCATGGGGAGTTACTAATTAAATTACAAGACTTTCCCCTAACTGCAATTATCTCAAGTGATAGAAAATAAAAATAAAAATATTATATATGGTATGTTAGCATTTTAAATCAATTTTGAGCTATAAAATTCCAACCTTTATATAGATTGAATACCCAATCCAATTATATCATGTTATATTATAAGAGAAATATTACATCTACAACATTTTCACAATACTTTCATAACAAATCTTAAATGACAAGTTGTTACTGGCTAATACTAGTGGATAAAAAAGTAAATTTAGAAGTGGGTTCAAATTAGAACCAGTAACAACTTACTACTTAAGATTTGTTGTGAAAATGTTGTATACGTTGCACTTCTCATATTATAAACACAGTTTTGGAGGAATTAACTCCAACCAGAAAATAAAATAAAAACTCCAACCATTACGTGTTGATTCATTAAATTATTTGTTTGTATTAAATTATTTAGATAAGTTGTATGACTCAGTTGTACAAATGGATAATCAATTGAATTGCCATATAGTGAATAAGAGGAATTTTACTTCATACCAATTTGGAGGTAAACCATGTCTTTATTTAAGTCAAATCCAAGTTATACTAGTATGTTTTCAAAAAAACAAAGTCACACTAGTTTGCTTTACTTAATTCTTCACTAAAAAAATTTAGAATTTCATTTTTTTTTTCTTCTGTTTGAGATATGAATTCAAAAAATAATCCTAATATATAATTCAAATTCAATTTATAGTAGGAATCTTATGTTTATTTGAACTAGTAGTCTATAATGCATTTCTCAAACATTATTACAATGTAAGAGCATTAGCATTGGGGAATGCTAATACCAAATCTAAGGAAAATTTGGAATTTTAAGCCCCAAAACCATCTGCATTGGGGAATGCTAAACAACACTATTGCAAATTTTTTTGCAATACTGCTACAGTGCAATTCTAAACATAAAATTGCACTGTAGCAAGTATTGTAAAAAAATAATAATATTTTATTATGTAGAGAGAGGAGAGAGATGTGAGAGAAAAAATATAATTTTGAGATATATTATTTTATTATGTAAATATATTATTTTAATGAGTAAAAGAGGGAAGTAGAAGATTGGGATGTGGAGGTATTGTAAAATAGTATGGTATAATGATAAAGTGGTTTTTTAGAATTGTAAAATAGAGTAGCATTAGAATTTTCCAATGCTAATGCTTAAGGCCTTTTATCTGAGCGATGTGTACTAGATTTGGTATGAGAACAATCTCTCTAAAATTATAAGGTTGTCTACCAACCGCCTCTCCTAAATCCCAAACAAACAGGAGATTTGCACACTTGGATGAAAAGCTGAAATAATGGAAAATATAAGGAGAGGATAAAAAACCAGAAGGAATAATTTTTTTTCCCCCCCTTTCATGTGTGTTGGGTAAAAGGATAGAAAACTGGGAGGATAAAAAATGTATGTATGTTTTCTTTTTTTGGTTGGGTGGAAAAAATGTTGGTGAAAAAATCATTTTGTGTTAATTACTATTAAACCCCTATTATATAAGAAACTATTTTATTCTTTATTATTATTATTATTATTACTACTACTACTACTACTTAAAATTTTAATTTCAATAACATTTGTGGGGCCAGAAAGAGTCAGGCAGCCCCGGCCCACTTCGAACCAGGCCCAAAGGCCCGCGCCAAGGAGGCGTCCAAGGTCCGAGGACGAAAGTGTAAAGCCCAATTTCCCAAGAAACAGTGTCGAGGACGATTCCTTCCTTGGACGGCCGAGATCATAAAGTGAACAAGCAACACACCATCAAGGGGAGTCTTCTTGAGCATCCAAAGAGTAAATAGCAAGTACCAAGCGCCAGCAATGGAAGCATGATGGAGGAGCAAGTCCCAGATGAACTGTCACCTCCACATTAAATGCCCACAACTAACGCCCTGGTCGCATTAATGAGGATAGGACTCCTGAACAGTGCTGTCTTGGGTGCTGCAACCCACAGGAGGAATGGGAATGCGGCTGACGGGACAGGCTCTCAAGTAGTGGCCTAGCTGATCAACAAATGTAGGGCTAGAATCAACTGAGAGAGATGTATATAATGTAAGGAGTCCCTCTTGAAAGGGGGACGGAAAACCTGAATCAAGAAGTACTGTAGCGATTTGTATTCTCCCAAACCTTGTAATCAATCTTCAAAAAAATAATAAGAACTCCAAACTCTGGAGAGCAGGTCCGAGGAGCATTATTGTGCATCCCAATTCACGTTTAAGTTATTAAACTCACGTGCGACTATGCATGGTCGTTGCATTCCTCACTAGGGCCTAGTTCTTGAACCCATTGCAGGGTTAGCTGGGCTTAGGTCCACTCTCTCAACCCATAGAAGTGCTCAAACCTGGTCCCTACAATTGGCGCCGTCTGTGGGAAGAGCTCGTGCGTTAGTAAGGACAACAGCCAAGCATGGCAGGATCAGGCCCTCACCAGGGAAATCCCCATCGACCTGAACCGGCCAAATCCCAGCGCCAGGGTAACTATGGCGACCCCGGGCGCGGTCAAAACGAGGAGAACGGACGATTTTGAGAGAGAAGCGTGCATACCTCAACAACGAGCGGAAGCCAAACCCGCCGGGACGAGCACGTTCCCCAAAAGCGCGATAATGGCCACGCCACGCGATTGGAAGAGGCCCATAGCCACGCTTCCCAGAGACAGGATGATAAGGTGGCCATGCAGCTCGAGATAGATGATTTGAAGAGGAAGCTGGGCCGTGCACGGCGAAGACGGTCCGAACCCAGCCTTGACCTGCCCTCTGACGACGAAAGTGATGACGAATACAGGCAAAGGTCAAGAACACCCCCGAACGAGACTCTCTCTCACGAGAAGGAGCGCTACCAGAGGCGTAAGCGTGACAGCCCAACTCCTAGGGGCTTAGGGAGTGACGCCATGAGCAAGGCACTGGATCGGCTCTCCAGGTTGCCCTTCACGCGTCGTATAGAGAAGGCAATGCTCCCGCGGCGTTTCCAGCAGCCAACCTTCACTGTTTACAACGGCAAAACGGACCCCGTGGAGCATGTGAGCCAGTTTAACCAGAGGATGGCTGTCCACTCTAAGAACGAGGCATTGATGTGCAAAGTCTTCCCATCCAGCTTGGGGCCTATGGCAATGAGGTGGTTCAACGGCTTGAGGACGAATTCCATAGACTCGTATAGACAGCTGACCCAGGCTTTTGGTTCCCGTTTTGTCACGAATAGCAAACCTCCTCAGCCCATGAGCGCGTTACTGTCCCTATCCATGCGTGATGGGGAGACCCTTAAGGCTTACTCGGACAAGTACTGGGAGGTTTACAATGAGCTGGACGGCAAGTACGACGATGTCGCCATCAATACATTCCAGAACGGACTACCAATGGGGCACGGCCTGAGGAAGTCCTTAACCAATAAGCCCACCACCAGCGTGCGGCAATTAATGGATCAGATCGATAAATACAAGCGGGTAGAGGAAGATATGCTACAGGGCAAGGGGAAGGAGAAGGTTATCCCTCAGGAGAGGAGGGATTTCAGGTCGAACCGATATAACAACGCCCGCCCGAAGAGGGATTTCGGTGGGCAATCTGGGGCGACCAATGCCCAGACTGTCAGCGCCGTGTTCCGAGAACCCGTACATAGGGTGCTGGAAAAGATAAAGAACGAACCATACTTCAGGTGGCCGAATAAGATGGCTGGGGAACCTGAGAAGCACAATCAGAATCGCTACTGCCAATACCACTAGGACCACGGACATGCCACGGAGGACTGCAGGAACCTCTGGAACACCTGGACCAGCTAGTCCGGGAGGGAAAGCTGAAGCACCTTCTGCACCATTCCAGCAGCCAGCAAGGCCAGACCTACCAAGAGCCTCGGAGGGACACCGCCATGGGGCAGCCCGCTGGGACGATTAATGTAATCTTGGCAGCACCAGGAAGAATAGGCACACGCCCTTCGCGAGTGTTATCTATAGCCCAACAGCCTACCGAGGAGTCTCGGACTGAGCCGAAGAGGGCCAAGAGGAGTTTTCCCCCAGCCTTGAGTTTCCCGGAGGAGGACAAGATTGGGACCACCCAGCCCCACGATGACGCTCTAGTCGTTACCCTCAAAATCGAGGGCTACGACGTGAAAAGAGTGATGGTGGATGGTGGCAGCGCAGCCGAGGTCATGTATCCAGACCTCTACAAGGGGCTGGGGCTAAAACCGGAGGACTTGATGCCTTATAGTTCCCCCCTAATGAGCTTCGACGGAAAGCTCGTCATCCCAAAGGGCATGATTAGGCTGCCCATACAGACAGGCCCAGTGGTGGTGGAGGTGAACTTTGTAGTGGTGGACACATACTCCCTTTACATGGCCATCATAGGAAGACCCTGACTACACACCTTGGGCGGCGTTGCCTCCTCCTTGCACCAGAAGGTGAAATTCCCATCAGGGGATCAGGTTCTAGAGATCCGAGGTTGCCAACCCACAGCGAGGCAGTGCACGGTGGCTGCCATATCATATCGGCTTGATGCACAGCCCTCGGCCACCACCGAGGAAGGTTTATAGCAATCAAAGACCCCGGTGGCGCCTCCTAGTACAGCTGCCGAGGACGCTAAATGTGAGGACCTGGAGAATGTGGTAATTGACGATGACCCGGAGAAGTTCTTCCAGGTCGGAGCCCAGCTGCCTCCCTGGGAGAAGGAGGAGTTACTTGAGTTCCTCAAAAGGAACCTTGACGTGTTCGCATGGGACCCCTGCGATGCCCCTGGGATTGATCCATCCTTCATCTGTCACCACCTTAACGTCAACCCATCTGTGATCCCCAAGAAGCAGCCACCCCGGTGCCCGTCAAAGGAGCATGCTGACGCAATCAGGGAAGAGGTCAATAAGCTTAAGCGCGCGGGGGCTATCAAAGAAGTCTTTTACCCCGAATGGTTGGCCAACATTGTGGTGGTCAAGAAGAAAAGTGGGAAATGGAGGGTTTGTGTAGACTTCACAGACCTGAACAAAGCATGCCCAAAGGACCCCTTCCCAAAGCCATGAATAGACCAGCTAGTAGATGCGACGGCAGGCCATCCTCGGATGAGCTTCCTAGATGCCTTTCAGGGCTCTCATCAGATCCCACTAGCTTTGGAGGACCAAGAGAAGACAGCCTTTGTGACGCCCATTGGGAACTACCACTACAAGGTTATGCCATTTGGCTTGAAAAACGCCGGATCTACTTACCAGAGGATGATGACGAGAATGTTCGAGCCGTTGTTGGGCAGAAACATCGAGATTTATGTTGATGATATGGTGGTGAAAAGTAAAGTGGTGTCCGAACACTTGGGGGACCTCGGCTGCACATTTGACGTCCTGAGAAAGCACAAGCTGCGCCTAAATGCCTCAAAATGCTCATTTGGCGTAGGTTTTGGCATGTTTTTGGGATACATGATCAAGGCCATTCATAATTTGAAACCTCCGCAGAACCCCAAAGAGGTCCAAAAGCTTACTGGGATGATCGTGGCGCTGAATCGATTCATTTCCAGGTCGGCTAACAGGTGCAGGCCCTTCTATCTCCTGATCAACAAGTGGAAAGGATTTGAGTGGTCCGAGGATTGTGTCGTAGCTTTCCAGCAACTCAAGGAGTATCTATCCCGGCCGCCTATCATGTCCAATCCCGAGGCTGACGATGTCCTATACGCATACCTTGCTGTGGCGCCCCACGCAGTGAGCCTAGTACTGATACGGGAAGACAATGGCGTTCAAAAGCCAGTTTACTACGTCAGCAAGTCGCTGCATGAGGCGGAGGTCAAATACCTACCCTTAGAGAAAGTCATACTGGCTGTGGTCCACGCCACGAGAAAGCTCCCCCATTACTTCCAAGCTCACACGGTGGTTGTCTTAACCCAATTGCCCTTGAAGTCTGTACTCCGGACTGCTGACTACACAGGAAGAATCGCGAAGTGGAACACAATTCTGGGGGCTTTCGACGTCAAATACATGCCTCGGACCTCCATAAAAGGCCAAGTTTTGGTAGATTTGACGGCCGAGTTCGCTGAGCCCACTGTAGAAGTAGCAGCCGAGGAGAAGAGCTGTGATGAGAAATCGGTTGGGGCAATCTCCATCCCGGAGTCACCATGTTGGAAGGTATATGTTGATGGCGCGACAAACCAAAGGGGGTCCGGAGTGGGGCTAGTCCTAGTATCCCCTGAAGATCATGTCATAGAGAAGTCCCTGAGGCTCGGATTCACGGCCACAAACAACGAGGCCGAGTATGAGAAATTACTACAAGGGATGGTCATGGTACAGAAGATAGGAGGAAAGTCGATAGAGATGTTCTCAAACTTGAGATTGGTGGTAGGACAAGTAAAGGGGGAGATGGAGGCCAGAGATTCGATAATGCAAGAATACCTGGGCCAGGTCAAGCGCATGCAGTCGGAGTTTGGCCTTTTCAGCTTGGCTCATATTCTTAGGAGTGGGAACAGCCATGCCGATTCATTAGCCACACTCGCAACTTCCTCGGCAGAGGCTCTACCTCGGATCATACTTGTTGAGCGTCTGGAGAGGACGAGTGAAGTGCCAAAGGGAGCGATCCCCGTCCATCAGGTTGAGATGGGTCCTAGCTGGATAGACCCCATAGTGAGATTCCTTAAAGATGATGTCTTGCCTGAGGAGAGGTCAGAGGCAGAAAAAATACGAAGGAAAGCTCCTCGGTTCTGGTTATCCGAGGATCACAAACTCTACAGGCGCTCCTACTCTGGGCCATACCTGCTGTGCGTCCACCCCGAAGCGGCAGAATTACTGCTCGAAGAGCTGCACGAGGGAATCTGTAGGAGCCACACAAGGGGGAGATCCCTGTCTCACCGAGCCGTCACACAAGGATACTGGTGGCCGGGGATGCAGCAAGAGGCCTAGGAGTATGTCAAGAAGTGTGACCAGTGCAAAAGGTTCGCCCCAAATATCCATCAGCCAGGAGGGGTCCTCAATTCTTTGTCCAGTCCATGGCCGTTCGCCCAATGGGGCTTGGACATTATAAGACCTTTCCCCAGAGCGCTAGGGAATAAGAAGTATCTGTTGGTGGCCACGGACTACTTCACCAAGTGGGTCGAGGCCGAGCCACTGGCCAACATCAGGGACGTAGACGCAAAGAAATTCCTTTGGAGGAACATTGTCACACGATTCGAGGTCCCTCATACCCTCATCTCGGATAATGGGCTCCAATTCGATAGCAAGGCCTTCAGGAGGTACTGTTGTGAACTTGGGATCACAAACAGATACTCGACGCCAGCCTACCCTCAGGGAAACGGACAGGCCGAGGACATCAATAAGGTCATCGTCAACGGGCTTAAGAAGAGACTGGATGATGCCAAGGGGAGATGGGTAGAGGAGCTGCCCCACGTTCTCTAGACGTACCGAACTATGCCCTGGCGATCAACGGGGGAAACACCTTTTGCCATGACTTATGGTGCCAAGGCAGTGATCCCCCTGGAAACAAACTTCCCGACGCTAAGGACGAGCTCCTTCACTCCAGGCAGCAATGATGAACTGCTGGGGCGGAGCCTGGACCTAGTAGACGAACAAAGAGAACGAGCAATGATCCAGCTGGCCTATTACCAGCAAAAGCTCAAGCAAGGATATGACGCCAATGTAAAGCTCAGACCACTAGCACCGGGGGACCTGGTGCTGAGAAAAGTCATAGGGGCTGCCAAGAACCCTTCTTGGGGAAAGCTGGGACCCAACTGGGAGGGGCCCTACCGAATTACCTCAGTAGCAGGGATAGGAGCATACTATTTAGAAGATTTAGATGACAAACCTGTACCTCGTCCATGGAATGTAAATAACCTGAAAAGGTATTACTATTAATGAAGAAGTCTCTTTTGATTCAGATTTTTAGCCTATCATGATTATGTGTCTCGTGTCCTGACGGCCAGACTAAGTACTAGACAGAACCAAGGTCTTGCATGGTCCTCGGACTCAAACCTATGGGGAAACTAACCACTCAAATATACCTGGGTACTAGACAGAACCGAGGTCTTGCATGGTCCTCAGACTCAAACCTATGGGGAAACTAGCTACTTACAGAAGAACAGAAGTGTTAGACAGAACCAAGGTCTTGCATGGTCCTCAGACTCAAACCTATGGGGAAACTAGCTACTTACAGAAGAACAGAAGTGTTAGACAGAACCAAGGTCTTGCATGGTCCTCGGACTCAAACCTATGGGGAAACTAACCACTCAAATATACCTGGGTACTAGACAGAACCAAGGTCTTGCATGGTCCTCGGACTCAAACCTATGGGAAAACTAGCTACTTACAGAAGAACAGAAGTGTTAGACAGAACCAAGGTCTTGCATGGTCCTCGGACTCAAACCTATGGGGAAACTAACCACTCAAATATACCTGGGTACTAGACAGAACCAAGGTCTTGCATGGTCCTCGGACTCAAACCTATGGGGAAACTAGCTACTTACAGAAGAACAGAAGTGTTAGACAGAACCAAGGTCTTGCATGGTCCTCAGACTCAAACCTATGGGAAAACTAGCTACTTACAGAAGAACAGAAGTGTTAGACAGAACCAAGGTCTTGCATGGTCCTCGGACTCAAACCTATGGGGAAACTAACTACTTACAGAAGAATAGAAGTGCTAGACAGAACCAAGGTCTTGCATGGTCCTCGGACTCAAACCTATGGGGAAACTAACCACTCAAATATACCTAGGTACTAGACAGAACCAAGGTCTTGCATGGTCCTCGGACTCAAACCTATGGGGAAACTAGCTACTTACAGAAGAACAGAAGTGTTAGACAGAACCAAGGTCTTGCATGGTCCTCGGACTCAAACCTATGGGGAAACTAACCACTCAAATATACCTAAGTGTTAGACAGAACCAAGGCATTGCATGGTCCTCGGACTCAAGCCTATGGGGAAACTAACTACTTCAGAAGACTAAGTGTTAGACAGAACCAAGGCATTGCATGGTCCTCGGACTCAATCCTATGGGGAAACTAACTACTTCAGAAGACTAAGTGTTAGACAGAACCAAGGCATTGCATGGTCCTCGGACTCAATCCTATGGGGAAACTAACTACTTCAAGACTAAGTGTTAGACAGAACCAAGGCATTGCATGGTCCTCGGACTCAAGCCTATGGGGAAACTAACTACTTCAAAAGACCAAGTGTTAGACAGAACCAAGGCATTGCATGGTCCTCGGACTCAAGCCTATGGGGAAACTAACTACTTCAAAAAGATCCTAGGTGTCTACTTCGAAAAAATTCTACCTAGTCCTTAGGACACGAAAGGTCCGCCCGAGCATACATGCCCTCACGTTATAATGATTGATGCCGCGATTGGCCGAGATACAATTGAAGTTAAAATTATACAAGTAAAAAAAAAAAAAAAGCGGATAACACGCAAATGAACAAATAGCCAGCATAAGTTAGAAGAGAAATAAGACTCGCATTCCATTAAGTCCAAAGAAATTACATGGTAAGAGTCACACTACAATGTTCAAAAAAAAAAAAAAGGACAAGAACAAAATGAATAGCAAAACAGAAGCAAGGACAAGGCAGATGCGTCCTTGCAATGTCCAAAATGGGGTGAAGCAGGAGCACCAAGGAGCCTACTCCTTCCACTTAATTGCCCGCCTTAGTGGGTGGTTGGACCATGGCAGCCTCAGGATCCTCTGAGCTCTGACTAAGTGGGATGGCCTGCAGAGGCACGGCAGGAATGGCTACTGCCTAGGAGGAAGAAACCTAGGCATCAGAGGAGGGCTTTGCAACCTGCTGGGGCGCTTCCTCATTAGGGCCTTCACTCGGTTCAACCACCCCGAGAGGATCACTCCCTTGAACTGGCTTACCAGTAGGTCCAGCGACCGAGGCTCCCTCACCTGGAGTAGCAGCAGTTTCCTCAGCAGCCTTCTCGGCCTCAGAGCCATCTAGGGCAGCCTCGCGGATGGCAGGGGGGTAGTACACACTCTTCTCCTTCCACAGGTCAGACGAGGCCTCCACCCCAGCTTGTTTGAGGGCTTCACCCCAAGTCTGGGAGCAGTAGCACCTGCATACCTCAGGGACTTGGGATTTGTAGGTAGCTTCCGTCTCGGCTACCCCAGCAGCATAAGCTGCCTCCTCAGTTTCCTCCTTAGAGGCCCAGGCCTCCTCCCTACCCTGGTCTACCTCAAACTTGGCCCTCACAACTTCATCCTTAGCCCATTCAGCCAATTTTCTGGCCTCCTCGGCAGCAGCCGCCTTCTTCGTCAGATCAGCAATCAGCTCATTTGCGATCTTCAGCTGCTCATCTGCCTCACCCAGATGCCTCGTCTGATCCTTAGCCTGCTTCTGGAAACCAGCGAGACCTGACACTGCGTTGTCTTAAGCCCTGGTCATTGCCTTCAGCTCCTCCCTGGCCGCGGCGAGGTCGTCCTCGAAGGTCTTGAGGGTCCGAGTCGCCTCCAAGCGCTTCTCACGCTCTACATCTATGGCCTTTCCTTGGTCATGGGCCGCCTCCTCAAGCCTATAGGTGGCCTGGATAGCCTGTTAAACAAAACGGGAACATAATAAGCCGAGCTCAAAAAAAAAAAAAAAAAGACTGAAGCCAGAAAAATCACAAGTGTTGAGGGTCTTACCATTACCAGATATCGCTTGAGGCTGAGGAAGACCTCCCTGCTCCTCATAGTTCCCAGCTCCGCCATGTCCGCGGGAAGTAACAAGCACCTCTCCACCGCGTCGGCCACATATGCACCTTCGCCCTCTCTAAAATCCCTGAGGGAGGAGTCATCCCTTAAAGGACCCCCATGGAGCATTGGGGCGGGGAGCCAGGCCTGAACCTCAGGCTGGGCATCGACCTGTTTGTCTTGGCCTCGTGAGCCTATTTTCAGCTGCTTCGAGGGCCGCCGAGTGTCGTCCCCCTCCTGCGTGGACCCAGACTTGTCCTCAATAGGCCTTTTGCCCTTATCCTTTTTCTGCTTAGGATCAGTGGGCTTGTGCCTGGATGGCAGACTCGTCTGAGGTGGAGGAGGAGGAAGCCTGGATTGAGTAGAGGCCGACCTGGTCTGGGCAGGACAAGTCTTAGGAGAAGGAGGAGGAAGCTTTGGCTTGGACTTCCCCGGTTGTCCTTCTATTAGGTCGAGCAAACTGGCTTGGGATTTCTTCTTGTAACCAATCTCAAGCCGAGAAGAGGACTCTAACGTCAGGAAGTCCGCTTCGGTCAAGCGTGGGTCACCCAAGTCTCCAGGAGGGTCCTTGGACTGGTGGACTTGTTCAAACACGTTAAACACGTCCTCGGCAGGGCCAAAATCGGCAACTTCCTCTTCCCTTTCTGGGTTTTCTTCTGAGGGCTCTGCGAATCTGGGGGAGGAAGAGGGGCCTGCTAATGTGATGCCTTCTGAAGTGAAGGGCTCCTCGGGAAACTGGAACCCGTCCTCAGTCACAGTTATTTTCTGTAGCTGAGGATCCTTTGCTCTGATCACGTGCTTTGGAGCCGCAAACGATTTTTGGACCGGGGTGTACCCCAAGATTTTGTGAGCGGCCCTAACTTAATGGTCAGCTTCGTTCTCGAAAACCGCCGCCCTGAGCACTTTCTGCAAATCCTCCTGTTGACCAGGCTGAAGTGGCGCGTGTAGGCGTGCGGGTCTGCAGAAAGAAGACACATTCATGTTAATAACCAAACAGTGCAAAAAAAAAAAAAAATGACGCCTGAAATAAACTAAAATCTTTGAACCCCCTCCTACTCCCACTGCCCCAACTGGTGTCCCCTCCGTCGTTGGGCAGTGAAGGCCATCGTGCCACCCTCCGGACACGATGAGAAAGTCCTTATCCAGCCCTTTGCTAGACTCAGGGAGGCACTGGATAAGCCGGACCTTGTCGTCCCTTGTTTTCATGTAGTACGACTTGCCCTTCAGGCACTGGAGGTTGTAACACCAGTTTACGTCGTAATGGGTCAACCTTAGCCCCATCTTTTCGTTCAGGGCGTCCACACAACCCAGAATTCTGAAGACGTTGACGGCGCACTGAGTGGGGGCCAGCCGGAAGTACGTCAGGTAGCCTCTCATCACAGGCCCCATGGGGATTCTCATGCCACCTTCGAGGAAAGCGATGATGGGAATCACCACCTCGCCCTCCTGCCTCCGAAGGAGCCACTCCCTTTCCTCGCAATACCTCAAGCCCACGTTGGCAGGTATCTTATAGTCGGCGATGAATTTCTCCATCGCCTCCTCAGTATAGACATACTTCTTAAGTCTACCCATCCCAAGTGACGCCTAAGAGAACTAAAGAAAGAGCAAATGAAAGAGAAGAAGGAGTAGAGAGGAAGAAAGCTCAGAGAGGGATAGAGCAACTTACAGAAATGAGGAGAAGCTCCTCGGACAGGCTTTTTATGTTGGAGATGTAGGTGGAAATTTGGCTGGACTCAGGATGTATGCGCAAGAGCTCTTGATTGCGAATGAAAAAAGGGAAAACCAGTTCGAATGGGTATTTATACCCCAGATTGAGGAGCCACGTAGGTTTTCCCGCCCATAAATGCTAGACGAATCCCCACCGTTGGATTGTCATCCTCCCGTTGAACGTGGGGAGCACAGAGCCGCCTGAATTTAATAAAGGACACGTTACGCGCACCGAAGCGTCAGTAACACGCCTTGGGCAGATGAAAAGGCTCCAACACTGACGAGGGACAAGACTCGATTGGACACGGAGTAGGTCCGAGGATGTCAAAATCCTCCTTCCCGCCCGAGGATGCGGACAGTAAGATTTTGAGGGGCTATTGTGGGGCCAGAAAGAGTCAGGCAGCCTCGGCCCACTTCGAACCAGACCCAAAGGCCCGCGCCGAGGAGGCATCCAAGGTCCGAGGACGAAAGTGTAAAGCCCAGTTGCCCAAGAAACAATGCCGAGGACGATTCCTTCCTCGGACGGCCGAGATCATAAAGTGGACAAGCAGCACACCATCAAGGGGAGTCTTCCTGAGCATCCAAAAAGCAAATAGCAAGTACCAAGCGCCAGCAATGGAAGCATGGTGGAGGAGCAAGTCCCAGATGAACTATCACCTCCACATTAAATGCCCTCAACTAACGCCCTGGCCGCATTAATGAGGATAGGACTCCTGAACAGTGCTGTCTTGGGTGCTGCAACTCACAGGAGGAATGAGAATGTGACTGATGGGACAGGCTCTCAAGTAGTGGCCTAACTGATCAACAAATGTAGGGCTAGGATCAACTGAGAGAAATGTATATAATCTAAGGAGTCTCTCTTGAAAGGGGGACGGAAAACCTGAATCAAGAAGTACTGTAGCGACTTGTATTCTCCCAAACCTTATAATCAATCTTCAAAGAAATAATAAGAACTCCAAGCTCTGGAGAGCAGGTCCGAGGAGCATTATTGTGCATCCCAATTAACTCACGTGCGACCATGCATGGCCGTTGCATTCCTCACTAGGGCCTAGTTCTTGAACCCGCTCTCTACAAATTCATTGCAGGGTTAGCTGGGCTTGGGTCCACTCTCTTAACCCATAGAAGTGCTCAAACCCGGTCCCTGCAACATCGTATTAACTAAGATTACATGAGGTACAAAATTGTAATTGTGTTCTCAAAGGTAATCTCAAAGGTAGAAGAAGAAGAAGAAGAATACCCAATTTCCTTTAGTTACATTTTTTGGTTTAAGATTACTTTAGTTCAGTAATTAGAAGAAGAAGAATAGACTAAAATATGATAAGCATGAATGCTAGATCCACCAGAATGATATTGTTTTAATATCTTGTTTAGAAAGGGGAAATCAACAAAATAAAATTATTTTTTTAAAGACAAAATTGCCCTTTGCCCTTTTTGGGCAAATTAAATAGGTTTATGCCCCCCTTCCCAAACTAATTAAGGAAATGCCCATCTTTTAAAACTCAATTTATGATAAATCGAGTTTAAAAAAAAAAAAAATTCTGAAGCCCTAGAGTGGCAGTTTAAGGAGCCTATAGTGACGTTTTTTAACTCGACTTCAATGAAATCGAGTTATAGGTAAAAAACGTCACTATAGGTTGGGTTAACTCTACCTAGCACATTTTAAAGTGAATTTTCCCCTCACTTATTAGATTTAGATTGGATAGTATAATATATTCATTCTTCATAGTCTTGCAAGCATATTTAGTATTTATATTGATGATGTACTGTACCTAAAAAAAAACACGTTATGGTCCATGACATTGGGTATTTTCTTTTTCTTCATTCTTTTATGGTAATAATATCATTGGTGAGCTATGAATTATGTAAACTTATGAATTTATGTACTATATACTTTTTTTTTTTTATAACTAATTTGTTATTTGTTTTCTCGTTTGTATGAAAGGATGATAAAGACAACAAAATCATAGTATTAGTTATTATTATTATATTGCATGTGAAAAAATAAAAACTAACTCGTAATTGCATCTTACAATCCATTGAAAATGACTTGTTTATTTCCCGTAACTCAATTAAGAGCATCCACAACAGTGGTGCTAAAAAATCATATTGGTATTTTTAGCACCTCAAATACCTAAAAACCATTCTGCAGCAATGGAGTTATAGGTAAAATTTTTACCTCTTCAACTATAGTGCACAGCCATCTATAGCTATGCACTATAGCTCCAAAGCTAAAAAAAATATATATTTTATTTAACTTCTCTCTCTCTTTTCCATTAAAATATTCTCTCTCTCTCTCTCTTCCTTCTCTATTTTTTTCTCTCTTTCTTTTCGTCAGACTCAGAGTCTCAGCCCTCTCTCTTCCTTCTCTATCTCTTCGCTATCTTTTCTTTCTTCTTTTTGCGTGATCGACGATGGCATGGGTTGGTGGGTTTCGTGGATGGCGTGATCGGCGATGGCACGGGTTAGTGGGTCGGCGATGGCGTGATTGGTGATGGCTAGTCTGGTTTGACGGCGGTCTGGGTTTGATGGTGGTTTTGTGCCTCTTGGTCTTGTTTCTTCGCTCTCTCGATCTCAGATGGTGGGTTTGATGGTGGTCTGGGGTGTTAGCTCAACACTCTTAGTCTGAAAATAAGCTCAAATCTGTTGGATTTTTGGCAGTGGTTGTGGGTGGTCTTGGCTTGCTAGTTGTTGTTGGGTGGTTGTTCTTGGTTGGCAGTGGTTGTAGATTGTGCCGTTTGTGGTGTTTTTTTGGTAGTAGGATGTATTATTTTATTGTAGTAGGTATATTATTTTATTGTGTTGAAAGTTAAAATAGATCCACAGCTGCGGAATGTTTTATAAAATAAGTATGTAAAATAGATAAAGTAATTTTTTATGGTGTTAAATAGTTAAAAAAATAGCTCAACTGTTGTAGATGCTCTAACCTTACCCAAACCATTTGCTAGGTGTACACGTCAAAGATTCAGGATTATTCTCTACTTTCTAATGGGAGTATATTATTTTTTTTAAAAAAAGTTACGAGCACATCTCTTTCCATTACAATCCAAACACATTACTATTATTATTATTTTTTTACTTAAATTAAATGTGCTCGTAAACATTGGTACCTATAATTTTTTTTGAGTTTGAGCGAAGTGCACAAAACTCCGCAGGACAAAATAATAGTATAATTAATATAGGGATTGCCGAAATAATAAAAAAAGAAATCGGGATTGCCAAAAACATAAAAAAATGAACAAAGTAAAATCATTGAGTTCCGTTCCGTGAACCACAATGCCAAATTTGTGATTCAGAGTAAAAATAGAACTCCGTCTTACTCATACCCTCTAACGCCGTCATCTCCGCCGCAACGTCGTTATTCTAACGGCGTCCTCAACTAACGGAGTACGACCCAAAAGGCCAAAAAAAAAAAAAAAAAAAAAAAAAAAACGAAAAACAGAATGCAAAATAAACTGTATAAAAGATCTTCAACTACGCAGCAGACATAGAGAGAGAGAGAGAGAGAGTCCGGCCTTAAGCCCAGCCTTTCGCCGCACTGCTCGTTTTTAGAGCAAAGAATTTAAAAAGAAAAGCGAAAGACAAGAGAGAAAAAGATAGAGAGAGAGATAGTAAAGGAAAAAAGAAACAAACAAGAGAGAGAAAGAGTTTATTTATTTATTTTTTTCTGGTAGAAATTCGAAGGAGATTGGTTCTGCATTATTGGTGTTTAAAGCTTTGAATTCAGACACTCTGGTGAGTAAACTGTGAGTTTCGAATTCAGTTTCCTTTTGTTCAACAACTTGGGAGTTGAAACTTCACGTCAATTTGTTGTAATTCTGATCAAACTAGCAGTTAATCCATTATTATCCTACTATGTTTACGGATCTTTATGTTATGGTTTAAGGTTTTGATTTTTTGTTTAATGATAATTCTGTTGGCAGATTCGCTGACTTCTGTGACTCAATTTTTCCGGGCTCATGGTTTTACTTTTACGTGTACGGAAAATATGTAAAGCTGAATTGTTGGTCAAGAAAATTTTCTTCCAAGTCTTTGAAGCAATAATTGAGAGCAATTCCATAATTTGGAGCTGTCCGATTTATTCGAGGAAGTGAATGCGCCTCCGATCTTTCTCTTCTCTCTAGTACGCGGATCTGAGAAGCACCAGTGAGAATTTGAGGCTCCAACGTTCCAATTCCGCTTTGAGAGTTCTGAATTTTCGAAGAATTCAATTATTAGTCAGAGAATTCACTGAATTTGAGGCTCTGAGGATACTTTGTTTACATAATTCAGTTCAAAAAAAAAAAAAAAAAACATGGAGCTTCCTCAACCTCGTCCCTTCAGAACCGAAGGTACTTTCAGAAACATGTTTTTTTTTGTTTTCAAATTTGTTTCGTTTAGACAATAATGAAAATATGTCTTGGTTTTGGTTTTTGTTCTTGTTTTTGTTTTTTTGGTATAGGACGAAAACCAACACATGATTTTCTGTCACTGTACACTCATTCAACTGCGCAGCAAGATCCAAGGCCATCTTCTCAAGGTAATTTTTTTTTTTTAATTTTTAAATATAGTAAAAAATAATGAAATTTATTTTTTCCATTTCAGTCATCTAAGATCTCAAAAATTAAAGGAAGTTTTTTTTTTTTTTTTGATAAACAGACTTTAATTTTTTGGATGTAAATAGAAAATATATAATGAAAAGCAGATATATCTATCTTGAATCTTGATTCTTGAATAATAATGAATAGGCATCACAATTTTGTGTGTGCACGTGATGGCAATTGAATCATGGATCTGGGCCATGAGTTTTAAGTGGGCCAGATTTTTTAAACAGGTTGTCGAATCCGAAAAGGAAGGGGTTAGAAGTTAGCAATTAGCACCATCAGATTGGAATTGGGCTTTTGGTGGGACCCATTTAGGATTTTGACAAATCAAAATTTGACGTGTCACATCAAGGGCACTATTCAAGTACATCATCAATATCACACATGTTACCCAAAAAAATGCTTTGACACTCACTGCTATCAGCCCCATGAGTCACGCCCTTGATCTTCTTCATTCATGAAATGTGATTAATGGTGGTGAAGTTATGTACATCGCACATGCATGCAAAAGCTGCATTGAGTATTTAATTTTTTCATATATTGGTATTTATTATGATGAGCGAATTTTTCTTTATTAAAAATATCAAAAATATTTGATTTGATTTGAAAGAAAAAAAAAAAAAAAAAAAAACACTAAGCGTGGGTTTGCCTCGGAATGAAGTTGTGTTTTGCGTTTTTGGTTAGGTCCCACGGCACTGTTCACAGTCCAGCCAAACACGTTAAATGCAGATTTTTAGGTAAATAATGGGTCCCATGGCACTATTCATAACTTAAAAATTATTTTACTACAGTATTTTTAGTAATAAGTTTTCAATTTTCAGCAAAATAAACGGTATCCAAATAGATTCTAAGAAATATTGATGGAGTTACAAGACTCTTAGTATTTCCATTTTAAAAAAATATTAAAATTACAACTCTACAATGTTAATCTAAACAGATTTTAAATTGAAAATTTTAGTAGCTAGGCTAGATAATTTTGAAAATTTTAGCATCATATTTTTTTTCCTGCCAAATATGAAATTTTCTTAATATAGCTCATACCACCAGACACCAAAATTTGAACTTTCTTGTTTAACTTTTGCCCATTCAGATTTCATATTAATTTAATATGAGAACCATGTTCAGATCTGAATTCCATGAATTGTATAGTTGTCAAAAAATTTAAAAGACTTACTTTTATATATATATATATATAGAGAGAGATAGAGATATTGTTTGGTTGCAAATTTCATAAAGGTAGTTGAGGACTTTTTTTTTAAGGTGTGTGGCTCTAAAATTTTTATAAATTTACATGGAGTACATGTTAGCCAGGTCTCTCTCTTTGTGGAGAAAGTATCTTTTGTAATTATTATATCTAATCGCTCATATCATAATTCAATGAGTGAATAACATGTGATTCAGTTTTATACTCATTTGTTATAATTGATTTTATACCAATCTTCCAAGTTCCCATCCTATGATTTTCATTCATTAAATTATTACATGGATGACTTTTTTTAAAAGAAAAATTACATGGATGACTTGACTTGGTATAATTGTAACACGAGAGCCTTTTTTTTTTCTTGTTGCCCATAATTACATAAACATATGCTCATTAATCAGTCTCACCTAGATCTAAATAGGAACTCCTTTGTTTCTTCATGCATGAACAGGAAGTTACCTCAAAACTCATGATTTCTTGCAACCATTAGAGCGGATAGGAAAGACCAGTGCAAAGGAAGAAACCACAGCTGAGATATCATCGGTGGAAAAGCCGCCGCCTCCGGCACCACCGCCTTCGGTGGAGCACACTCTCCCCGGAGGGATTGGGACTTACACTATAAGCCACATTTCATCCTATTTTAATCAAAGGGTTCCAAAGCCAGAGGGGTCAATATATACAGTAGCACAAACATGTAGTACAGATAGGAATGATGAAAATTCCAACTCCAGTTCTTATACAGGAAGTGGGTTCACATTGTGGGAAGAATCTGCGTTGAAAAAGGGAAAGACAGGGAAGGAGAATATGGGTGAAAAACCAGTCACAAGAGGTAAAAAAACAAAGTCGTTTTAATCGTTTTTGTGTCCCATAACTTTTCTTTTTTTCAACATTCATTCATGCATGCATTACCGACAGTCCGACAGATACGTAGTTTGTGTGCCTAGTGAGCTAAAAGAACAGCCAAAGTTTTGCCACTGGTTTTAACCTCTTCTTTCTTTTTCTCTCCTTGGAGCCTTTCATTCGTTCATGGTCTAAAACAACCCCTAATGAATGATTCTTAAGTACTATCAGAACTTGATAAAGGGTGCTTACTCTTTTCATATTTATGGTAGGGTTTACTTATTAAATTTATGGTGAGGTTTATCATAAATGTGAGAGAAAAAAACATTATTTCACTATACTCTAAGAATGCCCAAGTATTTCCCCATCACCAAAGAGGAAAAAAAGGCCCACAGTTTTGAGGGTAGCACATAGATTTGAAAAGTAATTTGTGCATCTATTCTTTCCATTTGTATTTTTCTTGCAAAATCAGTCCTTGATTGTTTGAATTTGAAGCGTTGCAAAAAGTAGACCTAATCAGCTATCATATATATAGGGACATGACATGAGGGCTATATATTGAAAATGATCTTGAATATGTTATCATAGGACATTAAGAATATCTTTCTCAAAAAAATAAAAAAATAAATTTAAGACTATGACATGCTGGTCTATGGTCAGAAGTCTTAACCTAATAAATATAATTTAAATTAATATTCAGTATATATAAAATTGTAATACATTAAGAATATGACATTATGGTCTATGGTCAGAACCCTCACCTAATACAATTTAAATTAATAATAATTCAAAAAAAAAAAAAATTCTGGGTGTTCTTGTATCTAAAATAATAAAATTTTCAATTTCTGTTGCATAGCTGTACAACCACTTCCTGGAGAGCAAATTTTCAAACCAAGCTGGTCAAGTTCCTCGTAACCAAAAAAATAATTATAATAAAAATAAAATTTCGAATCATCATTGAAATGTAATAATAAAAGAATTATTAAAGGTCTGAGACATTGCAAGTGTAATAATCTCCAATAATGTAGGTTCAAACAATGAAGCAACCATCTATAATCTACTAATTAAAAATTTTCAATTTTTTTTCTTCTTCTTAATACATTTAAAAAATTAGGGATCATCCAGAATCCAGATATAAAATTCGTTCTAGATTTAAAATTAGTTGGAGCAGCTCTCTCTCCCTGGAAGACAATTAATTGGAAGACAATTAATTCGATGGGCCTTTTGGGCCATCAGTGGGCTACACAACATTCCGGGATAGCCCATCATCATCTCCTATACAAGGGCCCAAAAAGAAGAAAGAAAAAGAAAAGAAAGAGGAAACTAGATAAAATAAAATAAAATATATAAAAGAAATAGTAGATTTAATTGTTTTTTAATTTTTTTTTTTTTTTTATCATCAGTTCATACGTTTTTGATAACTATGAATAAATTTTGTTTACTTAATATATAATCCAAGGATGAATATACTCCCAAAAGAATTGAAGGATAAAATTACCATAGTAGAAAATAAAAATTTTAATAAAGGCTAAGGTCATGGCTTAATAAACTATTAAATTTATTACACTTGCTAATGCTATTGGTATTGGTCATAACATTTTCTCAACAACAAAAAATAAAGTATTGGTCCTAACAGATTTTCTTAAAAAAAAAAAAAAAATTTAATTGATGTGGTCAAAACTTTTTTATATGTAAATTGGAGTATAATTTGTGTCATGTGTTTAATCTAAACTTTTTAATTTTTGTGTCAATTAAGTTAATTTAATACAAAATAAACCATAAGAACATATATCAAATTATACATCTAGGAGAGAGTTTGAATACCATTTGTTTCTCTAGTTAAAAATAACTCAAATTTATCAACTTTTTACACTATATGTGTGTTTTTATTTTTTAAATTGTACCCTTCTGAACTAGTTTTTGAATTATAATCTTCGGGCATCCTCTGTACTGAATACTGTATAATTGATCATAATTATAGTAGACTGGTTCGGTACAAATGGAAATACGAAAATTCAATCTTAAATGACATCCAACCAAAAAAAACACACACTTTACTGAAACCTTGGCATGTACAGAAGCTGGGGCGAAGTTGAGTGGACAACAATGGACGACGTCGTCAGAGAGGCCATCACTGTCGTCTAACAGTAACAACAACAACCACAACAGCTTCAGCTCTCTCTCTTCCTCTCAGTCAGTCAATTTTTCCTTCCTCTGTTTCTCTTTCATGTTGTTTTCTTTCATTTCCTTTTCAGTTTAATGCACTGTAATCAAGGGAGTAATGGGTTTTTAGGAAATACTGAACAGGGCTACAGGGCAGAAGAACAAGAACAAAAGCTTCATGGAAATGATCAAATCCGCACAAGGCAGTACCCATGAAGATGACATAATAATAGACGATGAGGAAGAGTTTGTCCTTAAGAAAGAGCCCTCTACTCCTGTTGCTACTACAGCTACTACTACTCCCCACATAGGTATATTCTCACTCAGAACCTGATATTAATTATTATTACTTCGTTTCTTGTTTCCCAAGAAACTGGTTTCATTGCCAGATTCTTGTGTTATATAGACATATGAAATGTAGTAAAAGATTGTTTCTTTTAGTTTCCCTTGTTGTTTTCATTGAATTAAAAAGTGTGAGTCTATGCAGGGAAGCTGAGGGTAAAAGTGGACGGGAAGAGCTCTGATCAGAAGGCTAACACGCCACGTTCCAAGCATTCTGCAACAGAGCAGCGTAGAAGGAGTAAAATTAATGATAGGTAAGTCTTCCTGCCTCTTTTTCTCATTTGGAACTATGTCTCTGTATTTGCTGCGGGTGTGTTTGAGTTGTTGACATTGTTGTACTTGGAGGGTGTTTTTTCTTTTTGGAGAACTGAATATTAATTAAATCATCTCTCATTCCTGCTTAATATTTGCCATGATGTTTGTTATTTATTGATCTAAGTAGTCCCGGTCCTAGTAATTTCATCACTAGAGTGTGACAGACTTGAAATGATACAACCTTGAAGTCCCTAATAGACATGAACATAATCGCCTGCGAACCTCTAAAACTTTCTGGCAGTCTCTTTTATGAAACATATCATCTGTATGATAGTTTTTCATTTGACTCCCCTTTTTTGATGCACAAAATAGTTGAATTGAAATTTGTCCTTTTTTTCTATGTTATTTGAGTTATCTGCTTTATAAATGTCATTTTTTTATTTAAATTGTAGTTTCGTTTTCATATAGTTTGTGAGTGGAGGTTTGGGGGTGCATTTCTAGTACCATTATAGCTGTCTAAGGTTGTCTCTGGTGAAGTTGGGAACAAGGCTGATAAGTAATCAAATAGAAGATAATGCATAAGCAGTTTTGCAAGTTAGATTAGAATGGTTAAACAATTTGCTTTGAAACACAGGCAGTGGGGTGAGTGCTTTTGCAGTTTCCTCTCTCTGTGTGTGTCTGTCTTATGATTTTTTATGGCTGCTACAAGCAACACAGGACAGCTGTGGTGATTCTTTTTGTTGGAAACTTACATTAATCATATTGATGTTCTGCATAACCATATGCAAGTAATATTTTCCCCCCGGTCAAACATAAATAAAAGATTTATGGTTTTGTGGGAGTACCGGTTAGCATTATGGCTCTTTTTTGTTATTAGAAGCAATCAATTGTGTCACACCCCGAACCCAACTATAAAGATAGGCACGTGACAACTGCCACACGCTTATACAGTAAGCACCCTACAAGTGTGCAAGGCCTTCTTAGCAACTAAAATTTATCCTCAAAAATTAAATCAATTAAATTCAAAATACCTCAACAATTTCTTTATGAATAGATCTCCAATAATTTAATAGGAACAAAATCCAAACCTTATGTACATAATGCCAATTGGCCAATAAATATAAAACTATTAGAAGACCATCCAATCCCAAAATCACTAAGCTTCTTTTCCCGCTCACAACACAACATCAAAACTCCCAAAACTTGTTATTCTTCATAATCTGAAATTGGAGGGGAAAAAGGGGGGTGAGCTGACAACTCAATAATTAACCAAAATTCTAATAAGTTCTATCAAGCAATAGATCTGTAAAGTAATAAGATGTAATATGAGCCTTCAAAAGTTATAATATGCTATGAGTTTTCAAAAATAACTAAAGAAGTTTCATAGTCTTAAAATAATAAGTTGCAAATAGATCACATACTTTAATCTTACAAATATATAATAGATGGTTTAGAAAGTAGTTAATTTTTCATATATCAAAAGCTATAACTGACAATAGGTTCTAAAAATGCATAAGCAGTTTTGATGACTCAAAATAGTTCAAATGTTCAAACGTAATTCATATTCTTAACAATCTTATGACTATGGTCACGCTATATCTCCGTGACTGGGCATCAGAGTACCAATGAATAACCCCTATTGGCTGGGTATCAGAGTACCAATGAATAACTCCCATTGGTTTGGGTATCAGAGTACCAATGAATAACCCCTATTGGTTTGGGTATCAAAATCAATTCATAGTCAGATTGTCCATAATCATATATATGAAATCATAGTTTCTAACAAAAATATATCTTATTCAAATACATATATATATATAATCATATATTTAATATTCAAATATATTTGCAATATTTCTATATTCTTTACTTTAAATCAATAATAGCTAAAAAAAAACAATTAAATAAAATAAATCTTATATTCAATGCTCATATATATTTGTGAAAATTCTTTATTCTTTACTTTGAATTAGTATAGCTAAAAACAAATAAATAAAATACATCATATATTCAGTAATCGGATATATTTGTGATAATTCTTTACTTGAAATCAGTAATACAATAGAAATAAAATTGTAATAACCGTAAACAATTTTCAGTAGTTAAAATTATGTAAAATAAAACCAATTAGGATAAGGTTACTTACCTCAATCCAAAGCCTATTAAAAAATCCTTGCAGTTTCCTAAGACCAATCCAATGTAAACCTTTTAGCAAACTAAATAAAGAATTTACTCCAAACAAGTTTGTCACTTAGATCCTTGGACCTCAAATCTCAATGCCATCCAACACCACAGAGACAACAAAGCAAAGATGCTTTACACGTGAAAAGACTAAGTCCTTGGAAACCTTCAAATAATTGGTATTGACTTCATCTTTTATCTATCAATAAGGAACCTTAATGACAAGTCAGTACTGCCCATAGTGGCCAACACACATCTAGTTACGTTGCTCTCAATAAGAATCATGGAATAAAAGTGATGTGCTTTTAGTGGTGAAATTTTGCTTAACTGGACATATACTGGTTGGCTTCTTAGATAGGAGAAAAGATGAGGGGGGGGGGGGGGGGGGGTGGGGGGGTGGACGGCAACTCCTCTTAGAAAATCTTTAGGCGTAAAAAGCAAAATCCTTAGGGTGGCTAGGGTTTACATGATACAATTAGGGTATAAATATTGCTAACTTCAATATCAGAAATTGCAAAATTACCCCTAAAAATAAATCTCCTTTTTATTTATTTATTTATTTTTTGGAACCGGGTATTACAAGTTGATTGTTTACTAATTAGGTTGTTGCCAACATCTTATTCTAAAAAAATGAAGTTACCATGCAGATTTCAGATGTTGAGGGAACTCATTCCTAATAGTGACCAAAAGAGAGATAAGGCATCATTTTTATTAGAGGTATATACATATCTTATTGTAATCTGCCCTTTCATTTCTTTCCTCACCTTACATTGTGCTAACAATTGAATGGTGTGGTTTTGGAATCTTTTTGCAGGTTATCGAGTACATTCAGTTTTTACAGGAGAAAGTACATAAGTATGAGGGGTCATACCAAGGATGGAGCCATGAACCGGCAAAATTGATGCCATGGGTAAATTTTATTTTTGCCTCTATGCTCTTTGTGTAATTTGGAAACATCAACACTCATTAGATTTCTTACTTCTTATTATGTATTTAATGATTTATTTTGTGTGTGTATCATCCAAATGGACTTAGTGAGGTGGAAATTTTTGCATTTTAAAGCATGCTTATTTTACATGCATATAATGATCATATATTTGGAGAACAAATATTTGAATTTAAGCCAAATCATAGTCTATTGAAAATTTATTTTGCGAAGAATCTTGTTTGCTTATCTCAATTTCATCCATATTTTGCATACCCTTTTGCAAGCATTACCATAGTGTCTAATTTCTAGACCTAGGCTACCACGGAAAAAACCTTAGAAAATTTGATGAAAGCCTTTCAACACCTGTGCAAAAGGTTTGAACAAGAATGCTAGGAATAGTGCACAATTAAATAAAGTAGATGTTTCCCTTGATTGGATAATCTGTGGCATACCACATCAAGCTTCCCACATGGGAGGTGATAATGTTGACGTTGAGGGCACACTACCTTCTAAGAAAAGCTATCAAGCCCATTTCAATCAAGATACAGCCCTAGAGGATAGTTTAGACTATTCAAATCATGTTAACTGTAAGATCTAGAAACTCTGTTGAATGAGTAACAATGAACATCAAAGTGGACACACCAAAAGGAGTTGAGACATCTAACAAGAGTGAGGTTAAGCATGTGTTATCCCAACCTAGAGAGGCGGCCAAAGAAACTCAAACACGATAAGCCTAAAAGAGTTTGAAGCGACATCAAACAAAGAGTACATTCCCCCTGTAATCCAGTCTACACCCAACAGTTTGGTCAATGGATCCATGGGCATGTGTCTATTTGAAGTCAGCACATGTTAGGCTCATTTGGTTTACTTTTAGACCGTTCAAAGTGTTAAATCAACCTGGTTTCTATGCCATGTGGATTACCAAAAACAAACTGAAGTAGCTAGACTCTGACTTGCTAGAGTACTACCTAAAGCTATTCTAGATGGGGTCAAGTCTCATCCACTCTGGGAGAGTTGGTGCAGACAGCATATTGTTACTGATTTAAATTAAGGGATTTGAATTTTATTTTGAGATTTTAAGGGATTTGATT
The DNA here is from genome assembly GCA_019022515.1 of Quercus aquifolioides. Lineage (NCBI taxonomy): Eukaryota > Viridiplantae > Streptophyta > Magnoliopsida > Fagales > Fagaceae > Quercus > Quercus aquifolioides. Next base: position 372,890 of record JAFHAW010000290.1, read on the forward strand.
GCTGTTCAAATTATGAGCTGATTTCTCCTTACTTATTTGATGTAATTTAGAACATATTTAAAGGCTCCAGAGAAAACATTATGAACACATATGATTGATGAATAAAAATTTTCGTTGGAATTTTCCAATGGATTGGTGTTGATTCCTAGCTATCTAGGTATTGATTCCAAGGTTTTTGGTTTGGTGTTTATTCCTAGGTCTATCCTTTTTTTGTTCTGTTTATTTTTCTCAATTTTACTTTAAATCTTGTGCTGCATCAGATCCATTCCACTGCTGAAACCTAATAGTTGATGATATCTCCCTTGTTTGAAACAGAGAAACAATCACAGACCAGCAGAAAGTTATGTTGATCAATCACGAGGTGTAAATAGTGCGTCTGCTCCTGCATTAGTGTTTGCTGGGAAGTTTGATGAGAAAAATATCTGCGTCTCTCCAACCATTGCTGGGAGTGCACAGAACCCAGTAGAATCTGACATAAGTACTGCCACTACCTTTAAACAGATGGATAACCACCCCATAATCACCAATAAGGGAATACCCTTTCCTATGTCACTGCAGCCAAATGTCTTCACACCTGTCAGGATTAGTGGTGCAGTACCTCAACTTCCTCCTAAATTGGCATCTGATGCAGAAAACATTTCATCTCATCCTCAACCACAGTTATGTCAGCTGAGATCATGTCCTACTGATGGCGGCACAACTAGTGACAAGCCGAAAGAACAGGACTTGACTGTTGAAGGTGGTACCATTAGCATCTCAAGTGTGTATTCTCAAGGGTAAGTATATGTGTAATTTACATGATTACTTAGTATCTTGACTTTCTTTAAGGTAAGCCACACATTCTTAGACAAACTGTGAATTTCACTTTGGGTCTTAATGCTGTTGGTTCATGTTTGATAAACATTAAAATGTACACACTATTAAGACACTTATTGAACTGCCAGATTAGGCACCTAGGTGATCCTAAAGTTTTGGCACTTCTCGTGGCATGATCTTTAAAGGACCATTATCCTGTTAGGTTACAACAGGACTCCAATTATTTGAATTGGATACTGCAGATAGCATTTGCACTGGACCATATTCTTCTTAATTATGTCCCTAGGTTCGCTTGCCTTCAGCTCAGTGAGCAGCTCTGCCATATTAGGGAACAAGCAACTCATGCTGTTGATGATTGGCACCGTGTTCTAAATTTGTATAGACGATATATGTAATAGCTATAATAGTCTTGGTAAGATGGTTGGAGGATGCTGATTCCCCATTATTGTACAAGCCCTGTCAGCTTTGACTATTCCTAGCCCTAGGCCACTTAAGCATGAGTTTTGAACTCATTTCCACCTCAAGTCAAGAGTGATTGGATTAAACCTTTTAGCATGTATACAATAAAAAAAGGTGTCGTACTTAGTACACAAGTGACAAGACTGAACACTTTTGTAGGGTTGGGGAAAGGTGGTTGATATACAGTCTTATCCTAAATTTTGGAAAGGCTTATTCCCAAACTTGAATTGTGACTCATTGCTTGGACAAAAAGCACTGATCATCACACCAAGGTCAGGCCTCTTGTTGATCGAAAATGTCATTCTTTAAATGGCACTTCCTCCCCTTGAAAAAGCATGGTGGGGTGGAGAGTGAGGTTGTGGCATCAAAACCTACTAGGTGGGTGTGTGTAACTTAGCAATAAAAAGAAAATTTTGCTTAAAGTCAGTGATCTACATGGTAGATTTGGTTCTCAATTCATTCTCCATTAGTCAGTAAAAGGGATTTTGCCTAGTAGTAATTTGTGAACATCATTTTGAGAGCAGTACTTTGAATCAGTTTATTGATTAAAAATCTCTAACATGAAGGGATATTTGGTATTGAACAGGTTGTTAAATTCTCTGACAGAAGCACTGCAGAGTTCTGGAGTGGATTTGTCACAAGCCAGTATCTCAGTACAAATTGAGCTTGGAAAGCAATCTAATGGTAGAGCGACCAGACCACCATCTGTTGTAAAGGTATATAAGTATATTAATATTTAACACCACAATTGGTACTCGAAGTCTCTTTTCAAGTAAAATTTTTATTATAGTTTAGTGCACATATTTCATTTCCATCTCTGTAGAACTTGGCTAAACTTTGTCTTCCAATGGTCCCTAGGTTAATGAGGTTCCAACTAACAATCAGGGGACAATACGCTCTAGAGTTGCAAGTGCTGAAGACTCTGACCAAGCCCGCAAAAAGCTCAAGACAGGCAAAAGCTAAAATGACAGTTTCACTATTTTCTTATTTTTCTAATTGTATTAATTGATTTTTTTGGGTAGCCTATATCATCTTGGGAGGGTTTATTCATGTCTTCTGCTGGTTTATAAACTACCCAGTTGAGACCAAGATTGATTGTTTGTACATGTAGCATCTTTCAATTAGTTTGTTGGGATCCACATATTTCCCAGCAAAATAATATGTATTATTTATTTTCTATTTGTTGTCATCATAGAGGCTTCCATGTAAGATTGAGAAGCTGCTTTTTCATTTAAAGCTTCCATTCTTGTAAAGTTTCTTTCAATATTATTTTTCTTGATTCGTGAAATGTAAGTGAATTTTCTTTATTGAAGGGTGCTGTAACATTTTTTATTGCTTTAAATTCCAAAAATATTTGTCTGTGTCCTCAATTTCAATGCTTTAAAATAACAGTAAGGATTGATGACTTGGTATAGAATAAGGAAAAGAATATGGCATAGAACGGTGAAAAATAAAAGGTAGTGTTTATTCCACAGTGTGTGGATCCACACATTGCAAAATATAATTGAACTCGTGACTTTAAGTTACCAGTTCAATTATTTTTGGTACAGGTTTTTCCACACAATGTGTGGAACAAGTTTTTCCCCAAAAATAAAAGGATAAGAAAGATCATGTTAGAGCTATGAAGCGAAACTCTTGAAAAGGAACATGGACTCATGAAAAATGACATCTCTTTGAAACAAAAAATTTCTTTGTTTTAAGGTCATAACCTTGTATCCTTTAAAGACTTGATAAATATTCAATCAATCAATCATCTATATATATAAAAGCAGAGGCTTCTTGTGGGAGAATATGAGGGTCTGTCATGTAATGCATTCCTTGAGATTTTCTTTATATATTTAGACTTTCACCTCAACAAAATTTGCATTTATATCAAAGTATTAGTTTATTGAATTAGCCAAAGAGTAAATGAATATATTAATTATATATAATTGTGCATTAATTATTTATAGTAAAGGAATTTATATGATTATTTATTTTATAAATTTTATCTATAAATTTTTATTGGAATAATAATAATAATTGTGGCGGGACGAGAATCCAAGAATATGGACCGATGGGCCGAGGATAGCATCGTATGTACGGACCTTGAAAAACACTAACAACACATCCTTGGGAAAATATGGACAACCCCTTGCCAGTACAGGAAAACCACAATACCCAAGGACCCTAAGGATACCTATGCACTCTCGGGAGGCCGAGATCCCATGCTATAGTCTGTCGAACACAAATTGAGGATGAGAAGGAAGATTTGTCATCAAGTTGGGAAGGAAAGAAGATAGATAAAGTATTTATCACCTCCGCATTCAATGCTCTGCTTCCACTTAGCTGGCCGCATTAATGAGAACATGACCCCTGAATAGTGTCACCACAGCTCTAATGTGGAAGCCTTCTAGTAACGTCATAATGGGACAAGTATCAAGGGAAGGGAATCATGACCCTCTATATGTAGGGCTCAGATGCACCTTACCTGACTATATAAAGCAGAGGAATCCCTAAGGAAGGGGGATTCAAAAATTTTAAGGAAGAAACACTTGTAACCTCTAGCTCGGACTAAACCAGAGGAGCTCAATACAAGCCCTTTGAGGCTGTCTTTCAATAATACCTGCATAATTATACTAAATGTTAATATTTCCAATTCCAAACAATTTAATCTACTCAAAAGATGGTATGTAAGGTTGATTAAGCGTCCCACCTCTACAAATTAATTGTGTGAGCAAACGTAGCAAGTATATCATCCTTTTATCTTGTCTTATTTTCTTGCCGCCACAATAATAATAATAATAATAATAATAATAATGAATTTAGAATATAACATTCTTCCTCATATTGAGTTGCTTTGACAACAACATACAAGCTATCTAAAATTAAATATTTGTGAATTCACTAAAATTAATCTTAACCATTTAGATTTCCTAACTCCTTCCATTGACATGTAATATGTATAACCAACATTGTAGTCTTTATTCTATGTAATTAAAAAGATTACTAATAGGATAAATACATTAATTTTGTTATACTAATTATTTTTAGTGATGCATTAATTATTAAGTATAACTAGTCACAGACCCACGTGTTGCGTAGATAAAATACTATTTTAGTCCCTAGACTTTATAAAGATTTAAAAAAAAAAAAATAGTTTTATCATATTTTTTATAATCTTGTCTATAATGTTTTTTACCATTAACATATATTTATTGGTTGATGATTTGCATAACATAGATATTAAATGAGATGTAGAACTATTCATTAAATTTTTTTAATTCATGGTGTATGAAGATTATGATTATATATATATATATATATATATATATAATTTCCCTAGTTAGAGTTTGATTAGTTTTAAGTTTAAATTTTGTATTATTATATTTAATTGTTGATTATTTATTTATTTATTTAAGTGAATGTAATGGTTGATTTTATTGCACTATAAAGTTTTCAATGTCCTTTGTATAGCCATCTCTATTTTATTTCTTACTCCTCTTGACCACTTTTTTATTTTCCAAATAACAGTTATTAATTGACGTTTGATTTCATTTCTTTTTTTTCTTCCTAAATTTATTCTCTATTACTTCGTATGTTCTCTTGCTAGTTGTAAATTTTATGGTTATAAATAAGAAATAGATATCATGGATGGCTTAAATAGTTATAGATGTAGTTACGTTAGTGGTATGTCAAAGGTGTTTGTTTGTTTTATTTTTTTTTCTTCTGAATTTTCAAGGAAATATGAAAGGCATTTCTCTAGTTTGGTCTCAATCAATTAAGATATCTATAATATATTAACGGAAGTAATGCTGAGCCTTAAATATTTTTAATGTATGAAGTGGTTAGGTTAGTGGTATGTCAAAGGTTTTATATGATTGTTTTAATTACCTTGTTTATAGATTTCATTATTAAGTTATAAACATCTAAATTAAAGTAGATGAATATATAAACGCTAAATTATATGTAAAATTACAACCGCACAAGATAAATATGTATAGATGTTGATGCCCATTTTTTGCAAATCTGTACCCAAAGGCCCATGAGGAAGAAATCCCAATGAGAAGCAAGGCCTAAAGACCCACCAAGAAGACCGAAGAGCAAGAAATTTCCAAAGAAAGAAGTGCAAGTGAAAGCAATCTATAGCAAAACGCAAATCTGTAGCAAATTACAAATCTGCCGCAGAATACAAGTCTGCCGCAGAATACAGCTTTGCCGCAGAATACAGTTCTCTGGCAGAATGACTTCGGCAGATGAAGACACACGTCCCTATTCTTCGGCAGAAGGCTTTACTGCCGCAGAATACAAATCTACTGCAGAATACGGTTCTTCAGCAGAATACAGATCTGCCGCAGAAATACAGTTCTCTGGCAGGATGACTTCGGCAGATAAAGATAAATTGGGCCCAAGACCCTTTTGATCCAGTCAACATTACTTGGCCCACAAAGGCCCAAATCCTTTTGTATAAAAAAGATAGGCGTGAAAACTGATATGAAGAAGCACGGTGAAAAGAAACAAGGAACGGCAGGAAGTGTCAGCAGCAGGAACAACAATCTGGTATGGCAGGAAATGCCAAGCCACGAAGCAAACACCCAAACTAGAGGGAGGCCCAATGATCCAGCAAGGCCCAACCCCCCAAGAAAGGGACAAGTCATAAACGTTGGAGATGCAACCCACACCAGAAAAAGCCAAAAAGCGCACGGCAGGATATGCACACCCATTCTCAGACCTCGGCAAACGTATGAAACATCAAGAAGGTACGACCTAGGCATCACCAGCCTATACCCAGCCACTATGGGAAAGGGTGAGGTCATGGGTGAGGGCACGGTCTGGCGGTGGGGAGAGGAGTGGAAACCCATTCTTGTGGTTCTTGCTCAGGCTCTTTCGGTGGGCACAGTCCTGCTGGGATGACATGCCACCCAAAAGAGGCAAGGGTGGGTAAGAACCACTGGGTGCATGCCATGAGAGACCGAGAGGGAGAGGGTACACACTGGACGAGTAGAAAAGGAACCTTCGTTGTCTGAAAGCCACAGGTCAATGGTGGTAGTCAGAACCATTGACTCGGTAAGTGGTCGGCAAAAGGCTCCCATATCAGACAAGGGCCATTAAGGGGCTAGAACAGTAAAATCGGTCACAACAGGCTCTATATAAGAGACCCGTGGCTGTGTACAAAAAAAAGGAAAAAAAAAGGAAGGAGGAAGAATTAAGAAAAGAAAGGAAAGAAAGAAAAAGAGCCAGGAAAGAATTGAAAGAAAGAAAAAGAGAGAAAAAGATAAACAAAAGAACAGAGAAGGAAGAAGAAAGAAAAACAGAGTGTTTTATGGCAAGCATGCACCCAAATGGGTTAACCCCCTCTCTCCCTCAATAGCCTTGCTCTCTATTAGAAAAAAAACGGTTTATACTCGGGCACACACCATTTGGGGCTGGCCTCTCAAAGCAATTAATTTCTCCTCTGAAGTTACTTGCGTTGAGGGAGCAGTTTTTCCTTTCCTAGTTAGAGCTCTGTGGTAACACTTGGTGTGGCAGACCCATTCCTTTGATTCTACTAACCCTGTTCTTCCCCTTGTTTAAGTTTTATTCTTTGAACGTGAGGCCTTTTAAGTCATTTACTTTACTTATTGTGGCAGAAATAGTGCCTGTACTTTCTTTACATTATCTATATTATATCTGCCTGCCATAACCTCTTAACAATGACTCTGCCTGCTGTGAGCTTATAAACAGACTTTAGCAGACGTAGTGTGGCTTGCGCACAAGCCAGGCCAAGGAAGTGGAAAAGTAGTTCTGCAGTAAAAATGAAGAGTAGTCATTCACACGGCAGAAAGCTTTAAAGCACAGTAGAAAGCTTTAATGTACAGCAGACAGCTCTATTGCACAGCAGGAGGCTTTACGGCAAGAAGCTTTACTGCACAGCAGAAAGCTTTATTGCACAGCAGATAGCTTCATTGCATAGCAGAAAGTATTGCTGCACAGCAGAAAAGTCAAACCTGTGGCAGAAATCGGAGAAAAGTTCCTTCTGCGGCAGAAACGTCAATCCTGCGGCAGAAACTGGAGAAAAGTCTTCTGTGGCAGAAACAGAGGATAAGCCCACTTTGCTGCGTCTTCCCTCAAACTTGGACTCAACGTTTGCGCACAAGCCGGACCAAATTGAGTTGCAGTTGGACCGGTCTTAACTCCCTTACTCAGAATACTTTGACCTACTACCGCGGGAGGCAGCCTAGCCCAACACACAACGAAAAGGCCCCAACATTAAAATGGCAACTCCACTGGGGAGTTGGGATCAAGATGGGGAGAATGAGAAATTTCTCCCTCGCAAACATGTTTCCAAGTCCTTACCAAAGCAAGACATGCTGATGTTCTTAAAACTTCCAAGCTATACTCTCAGGAAAGTATCCAAAACGTCATAGTAGTCCCATAGCAGAATTCTATGGCAGAATATCACAACAGTGTGGCGGAATTCTATGGCAGAACATTGCAACAACGTTACTGCAGGACAGTACCATAGCAGAATTCTATGGTGGAATATCACAGCGGTGTTACAGCAGGACAATACTGTAGCAGAATCCTGTGGCAGAATACAGCAACGTTACAGCAGGATAGTACTATGGCAGAATCCGGTAATGTTACAGCAGGACAGTTTCGTAGCAGAATTTTGTGGCAGAACACAGCAACATTTAAACAAAGCAGTATCTTGAGCAAAATGCTATAGCAGAATATTGCAGCAGAATGTTGTGGTAGAATACCACAATACCATAGTAGAGTTCAATGGCATTGCCTCAAAAATGCGGTAGCAAAATATCACTACAACACCATAGAATTCTACAACAAAAATGCCACTTGTTCCTATCCTTTAAATGCCACTTGTTTTCCTTGTCATGCATGTGAGACATGTGGCAAGCCACTTATTCAAACATGCAAAACCAAGAGTTCCACCACTTTTTGCTCTCATTTATTTTAAGGAAGCACTAGAAGCTTTCTAAACTCTCTCCACCTCCACCTTCAGGTCCAGCACTTAAAGTAGAAAAATCCCTTCATTCCCTCATAAGGTTTCAATCATTTTTTTTATGCTAGTGATTCTAGCTCTACTTCCCCTGAAGAACCAAAAGCTAGAAACAAAACAAATGAAGCTATTGTAGCCAAAGGAAAATTTTCATCATTACTGTACTGTTGCGAATAACTATTTCCTCCGTGAAGTATCGTTCAGTAGACTTTTTCAGAAGTGCAAAATGTCCCTCCGCAGAAATTTCGTAGCAGAAAGTACAGATCCTTTGGCAGATTATTCACAGCAGAATCTGCTGAATTTCAGAAGTACAGAATATTTCCTCCGTGAAGTATCCTTCAGCAGACTTTTTTCCAGAAGTGCAAAATGTCCCTCCGCAGAAATTTCGTAGCAGAAAGTACAGATCCTTCGGCAGACTATTCACAGCAGAATCTGCTGAATTTCAGAAGTACATAATATTTCCTCCGTGAAGTATCCTTCAGCAGACTTTTTTCCAGAAGTGCAAAATGTCCCTCCGCAGAAATTTCGTAGCAGAAAGTACAGATCCTTTGGCAGACTATTCACAGCAGAATCTGCTGAATTTCAGAAGTACAGAATATTTCCTCCGTGAAGTATCCTTCAGCAGAATTTTTTCCAGAAGTGCAAAATGTCCCTCCGCAAAAAATTTTGTAGCAGAAAGTGCAAATCCTTCGGCAGACTATTCATAGCAGAATCTGCAGAACCCCAAAAATGCAGAATGTTCAGTGGCAGAATTTCATAGCAGAATCCCAAAAATGCAGAATGTTCAGTGGCAAAATATTTCGCAACAGAATCCTAGAAATGCAGAATGTTTATCGGCAGAACATTTTGTAGCAGAAAGTTTCAGAAGACAAAGTGCAGATCTTTTGGCAGACTGTTAATAGCAGAATTTGCTGAATTTCAGAAATGCAGAATGCTCATCTGCTGAATGTTTCATAGCAGAAAGTTTTAGAAGCCAAAGTGCAAATATCACAGCAGACTGCTCACAGCAGAATATTCTGCGGTAGAATATTCTACAGCAGAATTTTGTATTCCAGCAGGTATTTTCGCAGAATATCCTACCACAAAATTCAGTATTGAATTCTTGAACTTTCTAAGTGCAATCACAAATCCAATGTGGTTATCTTTTACAACAAAAGTGATCATTGCCCCATCAAGAATTCATGGGAACACAAAGTTAGGAAAAGGGCCAAGGAAGCCCAAGACAAGCAAATGGGCCGAGGAAGCCCAAGACAAAGCAAATGGGCCGAGGATGCCCAAGGGAAAACACAAGGGATGCAGGAGCCCATGAGTAAGTAAACCCATGGCCAGATAAGCCATTGGGGAAAGAATAAGCGGCAGGCATGGAAAGGCCCAACAGGATCAAGTCATTGCAGTAGGAATGACTGAGTAGTATGGCAGGACATGATCGCAAATCTTTAGAAAGAATCTGTAGAAGAGCTATAGCCACAATCATACGTAGCAGAAAACACATGGGAAGCAATTGTGCTTGCAGTGGAATGAAGTCAAAGTATGCTTAGGAAGTAACTTTTTTCCCAAATTCTCTAGCAATGAAAAATTTCTACAATATGGCAACTTGCAGATCCATGGCATCTAATTTTTTTTTACTAAAGAATGCATAAACCACATGATGGAGCATCGACACCAAGAGAAGGTGATATCAAGCTCATCCAATTGTCTCACATGCTGGGGGCTAAAGCTCATTCTGCGGCAAACATGGGAAGCCGTCTGCTGAAAGCTAAAGGCTTATTCTCGTATACTGGGGGCTGTCTCATTCTGCAACAAAATTTGGAAAGTCTTCTTCAAAAAGCTAAAGACTCATCCAGTTGTCTCACATGCTAGGGGGGCTAAGGCCTATTCTGCAGTAAATTTAGAAAGCCTGCCGCAAAGTGCTTAGAGTAACAATATGAAGTAGCAACATCATGTATCTTCTACAAAAGCTTGGTGTGTTGCGTGGTTCAAGAAAGTTTGGAGGAGGAGAGTAATGAAGTGAAAAACAAAGAAGTTGTGGCAGAAAAGGATGTATAGGTTATGGCAGAAGAAGAAATGAAGGAAGTTGACCTGGGTTCTGTTTCGCAAGGACCAAGGCCCATCTTAATTAGTGTAAGTTTGACAGAAAAAGAAAAATCAGAATTGATACTGTTGCTGAAAGAATTCAAAGATGTCTTCACATTGGGTTACAGTGAAAATGCTAGGATGGAATCCTGGGCTAATAGTGCATACATTGAATGTGGACCCCGAGGCCAAGCCAGTGGCCTAGCCTGCCAGGGTATTCCACGCTGAGATAAAATGGGCAAAGCTTTGAGGAAAGAAGTACAGCAGGCAGCCTTCAAAAGGCTACAGCAGATCATGATGAACCTTCCTGCTGTGCAAGCCCCAATCCGCAAAAAGCCATTGTTACTCTACCTAGCCACTAACTCGTATGCCATAGGTGCATTGATTGCCCCAGAAGATGGAGGAAAAATTTTCAATCTTTGAAATAGAGCATACTCCAAGGAACGAAAATCAGTTCGTGGATGTATTGATCGCATTTGGCTCACAAATAATTTTTCGAAGGGGATAACACCAGGATGGAAGTCAGTAAGAGGAAAGAGGCTATTATTGAGATGTTGAAGGAAAAGTTCCAGGAGGAACAGTGTGAAGGAGATTGGCGGATCCTCATAAGGGAGGCCTTGATGAAGGAAGAAGACACCGCAGAACTGAAGATACTAAAGGACTATGCCCTGGTAAGAGGAGAAGTGTAATGCAGGATGCCAGGTAGGGTCTTGTCCAGGTGCGTACGGCAGGAGGAAGCCCAAAGAAAGTTAAAAGAAGTACATGATAAGACTTGCGGATCCTGCGGAGAAGTCAACCTTTACCGCAGACTTCAAAGGGCAAGCTTCTATTGGCCAAGTGTGGGCAAAGATGCGGACCAAGTCCAAACCCAGTGCGGGACCTGCTAGCTTGCGACAGATAGAGAGAAAAGTTACACTGTGTTCATCAGCGAAGACTAGAGAAGCCCATTCATACGGTACTTAACAGAAGGCATCCTGCCACAAAAGTACAGTGAAAGATACAAGCTTAAGAGGTTGGCAACACGTTACTTTTAGCATAACATGGTCCTTTTCAAAAAAGGGTACGACGGGGACCCTTTGAGGTGTTTGGGCCCTGAAGAAACAAGAGAAATGATAAAAGAAGTACACTCAGGAGAGTGTGGCGAACACCAAGGGAAGAAGAAGCTATATAGATGCCTGCTGCAAATGGGCTACTACTGGCCTGCCATGAAGAGAGACACAGCAGAATTTGTAAAAAAAATGCCACAGCTGCCAACTACAGGCCAACTTGATTTACACTCGTCCACAGAACTTACACAGCATGGTCACCCCATGGCCATTCCACACTTGGGGGCTTAAAGATCATCAGCAAAATGAGCCAAGAGTATACGGGAGGATGGGCAGTGCACCTGCCAGACGCCCTTTGAGCTTATAGAAATTCACCAAAGTCAGCCACAGGGTTTTTCACCTTTTCCTTGGTCTGTGGGACAAAGGTAATGAGCCCGACAGAAGTAATGACTCCGTCCCTGAGAGTTATGCAGATGCAGTAGAAAGAAAAAAAAAAGGAAGATTTTGTGGTAGAAAGATGCGAAGACCTAGAGGAGCTTGATGAAAGGAGGGAAGAGGCCCAAGAGCGTAGCCGCAGATATAGACAAAAGATGACTAAAGCCTATGGCAGAATGACAAGAAGAATATGTTAAAGAAGAAAAAAAAAAAGCAAACACGAAGGAATCAATAGTTGCTATGGCAGAATGACAAAGGAAATGTTTAGAATGAAAAGAAAGTGAAGATTTCTTGTGAAGCATCCTCATTGCCCCTTGAAAGACGAACATCTATAGTGGCACCACTTGTAGGCGCCTTAAAATGAGTGGCAGACTCAGTCGCTTCTGCAGAAAGATCAATTTTGCAACAAAACCATAATTTATGGCAGGATCAGAAACAACCCACAATGCAAACAGCAGAGGTACAAGAGTATTGATGATCTTAGGGGCTAAAAGGTCCTCTACTATTGCAACAATACATTTGCCCATGTTAGTAGCAGCTCCGAATAAGGAGGCCTTCCATAATTACATCATCACTAAAAGAAACTTGCCTTTTCACAAGGCCCAAAATCCTTCTCCGCAGAAACTTCATCCTGGCAAAGAATACATGGGTTCTTCGACACAACAAAAAGTATTATCAGCAAATGAAAGAGTACTCTACTATGATAAGGGCTTGCAATGTTAGCTCTACGCTTTGTTTTGAGCAAAAGAAATGAAGATGTGTAAACGCAAAGAGAAAGAAGAGTCAAAGAATCCAAAGAGCCAATTTTGAGCATTCTGCAGAGATGAGAAAATGTAAAACATCATAATGAAGAAGAACCCAACAAGAAAGGATGAAGAGATGATGCTAAGGAATACGTGGGGAAAGTAAGCAGTCAAGCCTAATTCTTCTGCCGCAGAATCTGCTACAACCTTCATTTCCTACAGTATAGATGCTGCTCTAGCAGAAGCAGAATAAGAGGTGTATTGACGCAGAGAAATAAGTGCATGTATTGCGGCAGAAAGTGTCTACATATTTTGCAGAAGCAGAAAAATGAGTATTTATCCCTACAAAAGCAAAGAAATGAGTATGTGCTGCTGCAGAAACGTGAAGAAATAAGTATACAAATTGCCGCAAACATAAAGAACTGAGTACCATTGTAGAAATCCAAGATCACAAGGAATTTCCAAGAAGCAAACCAAGAAACAAGCAAAGAAATGATGAAGAGAAGGATGCACACATCATCATCATCAACAATCCCTTTGAATGAAAACCATATGGGAAGAAAAGAGTTGGTAAATTGAGAAGAAAACCATTAAGCCCGAATGGCAGGAATAATGGATTACAGGTCCATGAAATAAACAAATGGGCCTTGAGGAAGCAAACGGGCTTAAAGGAGCCAAGAAAGAGAGAAAGCAAACCCATGGGCAGTATATGATGTAGAAAAGAGAGAATGGGCCACAGCAGGCCCGAAGTAATGCAAACAAAGAAAGTAAGGGGTTGATGGCAAGCTCATGAGCCCCAAGGATGAGAATAAGGTAATTGGGCCGAGGAAGCCCAATGAAGTTAGTAAAAGCCCATGGGAGTAAAGAATTGAAACGGGCCGAGGATGCCCAAAAGAATAAAATGGGACAAAGGAGCCCAAATGGGACAAAGGAGCCCGAAAGAATTGAAACGGGCCGAGGATGCCCAAAAGAATAAAATGGGACAAAGGAGCCCAAATGGGACAAAGGAGCCCGAAAGCGATGAAATGGGTCGAGGATGCCCAAAAGAATAAAATGGGACAAAGGAGCCCAAATGGGACAAAGGAGCTTGAAAGCAATGAAATGGGCCGAGGATGCCCAAAAGAATAAAATGGGACAAAGGAGCCTGAAAGCAACGAAATAAGCCAAGAAAGCCCGAAACAGCAAAGTACAAGCCCAATGAGAGTACTGGGCTACTGGAATTTAGCAAAAGGAAAGCATACAGCAGGCCCAAAGAGGCCCAGCTGGCACAAGTCAAATAATAATGTGCAGGCGATCAGCAGAAAGAGATGCAAAGCTTTCAACAAACTCACTTTGGGGTGACAGCAACAAAACCACCACCCTCATGAAGAGCAACTTTTTCGGCTACCCTTGGAGGGTCATAAATTTGTAGAAAGAAAGAGAATGACTTGCCTAAGGAGAGTAAAGATTGAAATAGCAAGCCCACAAAGAAAATAAGAGAGGCATTTGCATGTGAGTTGTGAAACAACCCGCAAAAGAGAACTGCATGAGTTTTCGCATACGAATTGCAGGAGCAATCCATATGCTTAGGGGGCTGAATGTTGATGCCCATTTTTTGCAAATCTGTACCCAAAGCCCCATGAGGAAGAAAGCCCAATGAGAAGCAAGGCCTAAAGACCCACCAAGAAGACTGAAGAGCAAGAAATTTCCAAAGAAAGAAGTGCAAGTGAAAGCAATCTATAGCAAAACGCAAATCTGTAGCAAATTACAAATCTGCCGCAGAATACAAGTCTGCCGCAGAATACAGCTTTGCCGCAGAATACAGTTCTCTGGCAGAATGACTTCGGCAAATGAAGACACACGTCCCTATTCTTCGGCAGAAGGCTTTACTGCCGCAGAATACAAATCTATTGCAGAATACGGTTTTTCAGTAGAATACAGATCTGCCGCAGAAATACAATTCTCTGGCAGGATAACTTCGGCAGATAAAGATAAATTGGGCCCAAGACCCTTTTGATCCAGTCAACATTACTTGGCCCACAAAGGCCCAAATCCTTTTGTATAAAAAAGATAGGCGTGAAAATTGATATGAAGAAGCACGGTGAAAAGAAACAAGGAACGACAGGAAATGTCAGCAGCAGGAACAACAATACGGTATGGCAGGAAATGCCAAGTCACGAAGCAAACACCTAAACTAGAGGGAGGCCCAATGATCGAGCAAGGCCCAACCCCCCAAGAAAGGGACAAGTCATAAACGTTGGAGATGCAACCCACACCAGAAAAAGCCAAAAAGCGCATGGCAGGATATGCACACCCATTCTCAGACCTCGGCAAATGTATGAAACATCAAGAAGGTAAAGCATGCGTACGACCCAGGCATCACCAGCCTATACCCAGCCACTATGGGAAAGGGTGAGGTCATGGGTGAGGGCACGGTTTGGCGGTGGGGAGAGGAGTGGAAACCCATTCTTGTGGTTCTTGCTCAGGCTCTTTCGGTGGGCACAGTCCTGCTGGGATGACATGCCACCCAAAAAAGGCAAGGGTGGGTAAGAACCACTGGGTGCATGCCGTGAGAGACCGAGAGGGAGAGGGTACACACTGGACGAGTAGAAAAGGAACCTTCGTTGTCTGAAAGCCACATGTCAATTGTGGTAGTCAGAACCATTGACTCGGTAAGTGGTCGGCAAAAGGCTCCCATATCAGACAAGGGCCATTAAGGGACTAGAACAGTAAAATCGGTCACAACAGGCTCTATATAAGAGACCCGTGGCTGTTTACAAAAAAAAGGAAAAAAGAGAAAGGAGGAAGAATTAAGAAAAGAAAGGAAAGAAAGAAAAAGAGCCAGGAAAGAATTGAAAGAAAGAAAAAGAGAGAAAAAGATAAACAAAAGAATAGAGAAGGAAGAAGAAAGAAAAACAGAGTGTTTTATGGCAAGCATGCACCCAAATGGGTTAACCCCCTCTCTCCCTCAATAGCCTTGCTCTCTATTAGAAAAAAAAACTGTTTATACTCGGGCACACACCATTTGGGGCTGGCCTCTCAAAGCAATTAATTTCTCCTCTGAAATTACTTGCGTTGAGGGAGCAGTTTTCCCTTTCCTGGTTAGAGCTTCGTGGTAACACTTGGTGTGGCAGACCCATTCCTTTGATTCTACTAACCTTGTTCTTCCCCTTGTTTAAGTTTTATTCTTTGAACGTGAGGCCTTTTAAGTCATTTACTTTACTTATTGTGGCAGAAATAATGATTGTACTTTCTTTACATTATCTATATTATATCTGCCTGCCATAACCTCTTAACAATGACTCTGCCTGCTGGGAGCTTATAAACAGACTTTAGCAGACGTGGTGTGGCTTGCGCACAAGCCAGGCCAAGGAAGTGGAAACGTATTTCTGTAGTAAAAATAAAGAGTAGTCATTCACACGGCAGAAAGCTTTAAAGCACAGTAGAAAGCTTTAATGTACAGCAGACAGCTCTATTGCACAGCAGGAGGCTTTACAGCAGGAAGCTTTACTGCACAGCAGAAAGCTTTATTGCACAGCAGATAGCTTCATTGCATAGCAGAAAGTATTGTTGCACGGCAGAAAAGTCAAACCTGGGGCAGAAATCGGAGAAAAGTTCCTTCTGCGGCAGAAACGTCAATCCTGCGGCAGAAACTGGAGAAAAGTCTTTTGCGGCAGAAACAGAGGATAAGCCCACTTTGCTGCGTCTTCCCTCAGACTTGGACTCAACGTTTGCGCACAAGCCGGACCAAATTGAGTTACAGTTGGACCGGTCTCAACTCCCTTACTCAGAATACTTTGGCCTACTACCGCGGGAGGCAACCTAGCCCAACACACAACGAAAAGGCCCCTACAATAGATAATTTTTTTTTTGATTATTCATGAATAATTATTTCATTATTTACTTATAAATATCTAAATTAAAGTATTTTTTTGAAAAAAAAAAATCTAAATTAAAATAGATGAATATGTAAAGGTAAAATTATATGAAAAGTTAAAACTACTAAAGATGAATGTTTAACCACTTGTAGATGTGTGTTTTTTGAAGACTAAATGTATACACAGTTGCTTTAGCTAGAACTATATAACTATGTAAATATTGTTGTGAGTGGTTCCATCATTTGCAAATTATCAATTTTAGTGGCCTTACAAAACAAATATTTCATTTTGCAAAAAACTTCACATGATAAATATGTATAGATAATTTTTTTTTTTTTTTTTATTATTCATGAATAATTATTTCATTATTTACTTAAATATCTAAATTAAAGTTTTTTTTTTTTTGAAAAAAAAAAATCTGAATTAAAATAGATGAATATGTAAAGGTAAAATTATATGAAAAGTTAAAACTACTAAAGATGAACGTTTAACCACTTGTTGATGTGTGTTTTTTGAAGACTAAAAGTATACACAGTTACTTTAGCTAGAACTATATAACTATGTAAATATTGTTGTGAGTGGTTCCATCATTTGCAAATTATCAATTTTAGTGGCCTTACAAAACAAATATTTCATTTTGCAAAAAACTTCACATGAACTCCTCTTTTGTGACAACCTTCCTTTTTTTTTTTTCTTTTTTTTCTTTTTTTTTGCCGAAAAAACTTAAGAATATTAAGACTTAAGTTAACACATGTGGTAGTTGTAAAACACGTTGGTGATATGAAAAATAGAAATGTTTAAATATTTTTTTTAAAAAAACATTTTCAGTAGATTGTAATATAAAACATTTTTTTTCTCAATATTTTATGTAACTTTTCCCATAAGATCAATATTGTTGGCATCCTTTAAAGAATACATAATATTTTTGAGAAGAAGAAGAAGAAGCAGAGACGATGCTAACACATGATATAAAATTATTAAGTTTGCGTGATTTAAATTTGTGACAAAAAAAATATTAATGTATCTATGATAAAAGTTTTTATCTAAATGATATATAGTAGTTCATATTTTTTTAGACTTGATTCAAAAAGTTCATTCTCAATAGCCTTTTAAGTCTATAAATTGCTTAATCTATGGGCCCAGACACATTCAAAGGGTGCTATCTAAATTATAAATTATATGACCCTTTATTACACAAATATATTGATTCTCCCAATGTATGGTAAAGGAAGGCAGGTTTGTGTCTAGCCATTTTCTTGATTTGTGCTATATAATTTAATAGTATGGAGGATGTGACTAGATTTAAATGTTGAATAAAATAATATGAGAGGAAAAAATAGTAAAAATAAAATATATAGCAATAAACATCAAATTATCCTAGTCATTCTATATAATATAATAACATTATATTATTATATACTATATGTATAATGCAGTAGGATAATATTAAATTAAAGAGAATATAAAAGATAACAACTTAAAACACAAAACTAAATTGCATCAACCCAAAGTTGATTATTTATGGTTACGAACAAAAAATGGAAAACAAATCAAGAGAGAGAGAGAGAGAGAGAGAGAAGTAACCTTCTTTTTGTGTGAGAAAACTATGCATAGAATGAAAAAGAAAATGTTAAATTTATAATAAGATGTTGAGAATAAGAAGAGTCAAAATAAAGGAAGATAAAAAGGTAGAGAAAGAATGATATTAATGTAGAAAGTAGTAGGGAGATGAAGAGGTAAAAGGGAGGGAGAGTTTTGGAAACTTAATAATAAAAATAATGGTTAAAAGATATTTTAATTTTTAAATAATGGAGTTTTTAAGTCATGAGAAAATGTTTTAAAAAATATATAAGAAAAATTGGAAACAAAAAATGATGACGTGGCTGCTAACATGGCTCAATGTGAGCATAGCAACATTAAATGTTACGCTTCAACTTTTAATAATATATAGATATAGATATAGATGAACTTTTGTTGTCATTTTTCTAAGATTTATATGAGATTTTTTTTTTTTTAATAATTCTTGCTCAAATTTTATTTTATTATTTTTTGCAACAATTGAAACAAAGTCTAACAAAAGAAAAATAAATTTAGTAACACAATCAAGAATATAAAAAATAATTGAAGAATATCTTCACTTATATTTTATCAAAACAATATTTGCATTCTTTAGTAGGAATGAAACACGTGTATAGGCATGAAGCAATTGTATTTGTATTAGTTAATATATCAGGCAATTTCAAGTTTCCAAACACATGGTATGATTGAATCACTGCACAACTTTTTCTTTCTATTTTGTTTATAAAATAGAATACTAAATATTACAATTTTTTACAAGGAAAATTATTGAAATATTTTTTCTATACATCAATAATTGGGCTAAGATGGGGTGATTTGAACCTTAAGTGTCTAAAACTAGTGGCAGGAACTCGGCTTGTGAGATTAAAGCCAGAAGATGGAAATTGTTATTATGAGAATAATGAGAGATTTACTTTTGCAACTCATAGATTTCAGATGACTCCGATGATGTCAGTCCTCCCATATGAAACTCACCAAACTCGTCAAAACTGATAAAACCGTCGTCGTCCTTGTCAATCTCTAACATTATGTGACTCACCTCATTCGACATCGTTCAAGACCCCAACGCATGAAGAACATCCTTCAACTCGTTGCGCAAGATCTTCCCGTCTCCGTTTTTGTTGAACTTTTTGAATTTCTTCTTGACCTCGGCCATGGTCCCCAAAGAATTTCCTTGAGAATAACTATAGTTCAGATCAAGCCTTTTTGTCGAATTTGTTCAATATCTTCTTGACCTTGGCCATGATCCCCAGAGAAAATCAAGCCAAACTTGCCTTGCAGTCTCATTATAGATCGAATTTATTAATCTGAACAAAGCCATTATATTGCAGTAGATCCAAGCGTTTGATCAAATGAGAATTTGACAGGCATGAAGATTGCACAATTGATGTAGCCAATTGTGTTCTTCACTTTGAGAGCAAGAATATTCACAGATCGATCAACAGGGTAATTATCACTGCTAGTTAAAGGTTGAGTGACAATCAAAGTTTCAGGACTATCAGTGTTACTTAGATAGTACTGAGTTGAATTTAGATCATATGCAATTGATTTTACAGATAGATTTAGAGTAGAAGAGAAAGAAAGAGTATTAGATTTATTCGTAGAAGCCATTATTGAGCCCCAGAACAGCTTTGATACATGTTAAGTTTCAGTTTCTCTCTTTCTCACACTAAAACTCTCTCTAAATAAAATGGAATCTTATTGATTGAATGAGAAGAATTGGAGAGAAATAATTACTAGTAATGAGCTCTACTAATACAATATTGATTGACTGAGAAGAATTGGAGAAAATAATTACTAGTAATGAGCTCTACTAATACAAAACTAAAGCACTGTATCAAGCAAGAAAAGAAAGAAACTACCTAATTATCTATTTGTTATACAGTAAAAACAAATTTGAAATTAGTTACAACTAATTAAGCGTGATTTGAGCTAGATCGTTAAAAATCTGGAATGGATTAATCTTCTCTTCATTTGGCTTCAATTAAATGACCATGTTTTGATCTTGTTTATGCATGCGTTGGTCACATAATTCATTTATTTGTAAATTGATCACACACTGGGGCGGCGCTACACTTTGTTCAGGGGTTGACTTCAATTTTTTTTTTTTTTTTTTTTTTTTTTATATAAGATTTTTTTTGTTAGTTTAATCCTTTAATTTATTCTTAAAAATATTATTTGTGCACCCCTGACTTAAATTTTATACACCCTTATTACAAATATTTTCAACTTTAAGAGTAAGAATAAGTGTTTGTGGATTGTAAGTGTCACTCTTTATAATAAATTTATATTAGAGTAATACTACAACCACAAACTATTTTACAATATTTTTACAAAATGTTGATGTGACCAACCTCTTATTGATTTTCATCTAAGCCTACCATTAGTATCACATTTTCATTTACCAATAATCACTCACCACATCAACAGTTTGTAAAATTTTTTGTAAAATAGTTTGTATCTCTAGCATTATTCTTTATATTATATGTGTGTGAATGTATCTAATATTGATTGTGTGCATTACTTTTTATTATAATGTCATTTGTGTAAATAATGATGTGTGTGGAAGTTTGCATGTACAATATAAATATAAGGAAAATGTTTTGACACCACTTTCATGGAAAATATAACAATTTCCCTAAGAGTATTCGTTAACGTAACCCTAAATATAATATAACTTTATATAATTAAGTAATTAGGAAATAGAGAGGGTTTGTTGTATGTATGTATATTGTTATCATGTTATAATAACTTTTTGTTATAAAGTTAGAAAAATTCAAGAAAAAAAAATTGTAAAGTTAGTGATTGTTCAAGTATTTGATTGGTTAAGTAGACATATTATTTATGTATGAATGAGTGTGGTTGTGTGCATCAATAATTAATACAAAACCAATGAGTTGAGTTTATTCATTTAGTTTAAAATATTTTTATAAAAACAAAGACAAATTGATAATAACAACTGCATAAAAAATAAAAGTGTTAGATAAACTTAACAAAATAAAATGGTCATAGCTACCCACAATGGTAATAAATACTCATAATGAACTATTATATAACAATTCAAAATTTGAAAACTTGTAAAAGAGAATTGTAAAAGTAAAATTTCAATTTTTTTTTTGGGTCAATAACTCGATATATTCAAGTTCTCCTTTTATTATTTTTTTTCATTTAAGTTTTTAGATGACCCCCTAAACAAAATTCTTGGAGCCGCCACTTATCACACATCATTGTTTCCAGAATCTGTTTTGCTTTGTATCGGCTTTTTGTTCCCCTTTGAATGCTTTCTGGTTTCAACAGTTTCAGAGCAAACAAGTATTGCACTTCCTTAAAATTTGGCAACTGCTCCAAATCTTTGTCTTACAGCGCGTTCCCAAAAAATTTCCACATCTCCGATGCAAAGATGTCATTCAACATCAGTGTGAATGAATTCAACAACACAACAGAGAAATTCAATTTCTAGTGTAAAGAAGGAAAGTTAGTGATTGTGAATAATAATACATGCGTGCCACTTATAGAAACTATCATTAACTTTATAATTATTTTATATGATTTCTTCTCGCTCCTTTTTTCCAAATTTCCTAATATGTCCTATATGTGGAGAAAGAAAGGTAAATTAGCATGAAATTAACGCCAACTCAGATTCATAATCCAAAGTAAGTTTGAAAACAAGTTGCTCCAACTATAATTTTACCTATCCCAGAGACCTCGATCGACATATTGCTAGGAATACATTAGGTTCAACAACAATATGTATGTACTCTTTTAATTATCATATTTTCAAAAGCTCCATTCTATGTTCTATGTTTGATTGTACCGCATTTCCCTTCAAATCTTAATATCTTCGTCAATTTTGTAACACGTTGGAATCTTGTCTAGATGTACCACCAAAAAAAAAAAAACTGAGTGTATTTGAGGATAGGTGATGTGTTGCAAAAATTAGTACATGCCACCAATAGCTTTGTTCAAATGGAACTTCTACTGAGTAGGAGTGTGCACAAACTGACCGGCGCTGACCCAACCGACCGGCGCCGACAATACCACACCTCCGCTGGAGCCGACCGATGGAGCTGAGGCTGATGAACGGAGGGGAACCCCAGTTCCAATGCCGGTGCAGTACAGAAGTCAGAACGCAAGTCTGAAACCGATTCAAAAAACCGAACCGACCGATAAAAAAAAAAAAAAAAAAAAAAACGACGACTTTTTGTGCACAACCCTAACCCTAACTCCCAGGTATAAATTCGTTATTTTCCCAGTCTTCCTCCTTAACTCTCTCAGTCTCTCTTTCGCCTCTGGGCTTTGCTGGGCGATGGCTCTCCTTGAGTCATTATCTGACATGTCTCTCTCTTATCGCCTCACCAGTCACCGGCTGACCGCCTCGCTGCCACCAACCACTCCACCGGTAACTCCATGTCTCCACTCTCCATCTCTCACCTTGCCATTTTAAAGATTCTCTCTCTCACTTTGAGTCCAACTATCCAAGTCCATCTGTGAACTATGATCTATCTAACGTTTTTTGTTCTTGGCATTTTTCAGCAATTTGATTTTTGGCATCTATGAACTATACCTTTTACTCATGTTTTCGTTTATTTATTTATTTTATTTAGTTATTAAATTAAATCTGGGGTTTTCTTATTGTATTGGCTTTTTCATTGTTGGACCTGATTGCCTAATTGAGTAATGAGTAACTGAGTATAATTTGTATAAGTATGAGTTGGAATATGTTTTTGTGTATGGCAGGTTGTTGTGAAAAATTATTTGTGATGTTTTTAGTTTTTAGTTTTGTGTTTGTGTTGTCTGAGAAAAAAAAATGTTTCTAACTGACCAAACCGACCGCAAAAAACCGCACCACTATATGTCGGAAAATTGACCCTAAGCGGTATGCATCGGTTCTAATTATGAGAAAACTGACCTCTATCGATTCGGTAATAAATTTGGCAAAACACCGAGCCGACCGAACCGCGCACACCCCTAGCACTGAGTGAAGAGTGAGATCATCACTGGGTGTTTGCATAACTTACAAATGAAAGACGAAAAAAAAAAAGGGTTGCTAATGTGGCCAAGTATATATCTGAATGTCCTTTAAAGACCACATACAAAAGAAACATGTGTTTTTTCATTGGAACTTGATGCTATACTTTAAAAAAACTGATGGCTTAGATGTCCAACTGTATAATTGGAAAAAAGGAGCGAGAAGAGTGGCAGCTCTTAACCGCTTTGTCTTAAGGGTGACGAATAAATGCCTCCCTTTCTTCAAGACTCTTAAATAGGCTTTTGCATGGACTAACAATTGTGAGACGGCATTCCAAAAGCTGAAGCGTTATCTAAGTAGCCCGCCGTTATTAAGCCCATCCAAAGAAGGCGAAGATCTATTCCTATACCTAGCTGTTTTCGCCATTGTAGTGAGTGCAACACTAATCCGAAAGGAATCAAGGATCCAATGCCCAGTATACTACGTGAGTCAAGCCTTCTAGGGGGTATAGGCAAAATACCCATGCATTGAGAAAATCATTTTCGCTCTAATCGTCGCTTCTCGGAAGTTGCGTCCTTACTTTTAGGCAAATCTGATCCTTGTCATGACGGATCAACCAATCAAGAAGGCGATGAACATACCAGAAGCAGCAGGCCGAATGCTACAATGGGTAGTCGAGTTAAGCCAGTTCGACGTCAAATACAAACCTCGAATAGGCATAAAAGCCCAGGTGTTAGCTGACTTCATTGCTGAATTCACCTTGCCAGAAGAGAACACGATGAGCAAATCGGAACTATGGACAATACAAATGGACGGGTCATTTGCAAAGAAGATAGGCGAAGTCATCATCACTTTGCCGGAAGGAGACATCTTGAAATATGGGGTCCAATTCCAGTTCCTCGCCACCAACAACGAAGCATAATATGAAGCCATACTAACAGAGCTCAGGATAGCTAAATCTATGGAAGCCCAAAAATATACTCTTAAAAAGCGACTCCAAATTAGTGATTGGATAGATCAAAGGAGATTACGAAGCAAAGGAACAAAGAATGCAAAGATGCCTGAAGCTGACGAACCAACTAGCCGGGGAGTTAGAATAGGTAGAGTTCATGCAGGTCCCACAAAGTTTAAACTCAGAGGCGAACAAGTGGCACGACGAGCATCATCAGACGTCGGGGAAGAACCACTAAGGATAAATCTAGAAGTGCAGAAGTTCCCCAGCATCGAAGAATTCCACACATTCACAATACAATGTAACACGAGCTGGACGACGCCAATCACATCTTACCTTAGGGACGGTCAGTTGCCACCAGATTTGAATGAAGCAAGAAAGATAAAGAAGCGAGCTACCAGATTCACACTCTTGAATGGCGTGCTCTACAAAAGGGGATTCTCCCTCCCTTACCTCAGGTGCGTTGAACAGGACGAAGCAAAGTATATCCTAGAAGAGGTTCATGAAGGTGTTTGTGGAGACCACTCGAGGGCAAGGTCCCTGGTATCAAAGATCACCAATGTAGGGCATTTCTGGCTGACAATGCAAAAGGAAGCAAAAGACTTCATCAAGAGATGTGACAAATGCCATAAGTATGGAAACATCCAACGAATACCAAGAGAGAAGATGACAGCCATAACCTCCCCATGGCCATTCGCGCAATGGGGGATTGGCATAGTGGGTCCACTGCCTCAAGGTAAAAAGCAGGTAAAATTTTTACTTGTAGCAATTGATTATTTCACAAAATTCGTAGAAGTAGAAGTTTAGCAACTATCATAGAAGCAAAGGTACAAAACTTCGTGTTGAGGAACATAATTTGCAGGGTCGGCATACCGAGGACTATCATATCAGACAACGGCCGCCAATTCAACAGCCAGGCCTTTAGATCTTTTTGTTTAGGGCTTGGAATCAGAAACCAGTTCTCGTCACTTGGGCACCCCCAAGCTAATGGACAGACGGAAGTAACCAATTGAACCTTGCTCAAGTCCATCAAATTTCGACTGGAAGGGGCAAAGGGTACATGGCCTAAAGAACTACCAAGTGTCTTGTGGGCCTACCGAACTACAGTTAGAACCCCAACAGGAGAAATGCCATTCAATCTTACTTACGACACAAAAGTAGTAATTCCTGTTGAAGTAGGAGTCACCAGCATAAGGAGAGAGTTTTTCGACAAGGACATCAACAACGATCAGCTAAGGACGAACCTAGATTGCCTTGATGAAATAAGAGATGAAGCATCCAAGGGAATGGCAAGATACCAACAAAAGATGGTTGGGTACTATGATTAAAGAGTAAGACTCAGGATATTCAGCATAAGGGACCTCGTCTTACGGAAAGTTACACCTGCAACAAAGGATCCAACCCATGGAAAGTTGGTTCCAACTTGGGAAAGTCCCTACAAAGTCACCCACTACTCAAGACAAGGAAGCTACCAATTGGAATCCATGGATGGTAGCAAACTACCTCGTCCATGGGACGTCGAACACCTTAAGAGGTATCATCAGTAGGGACTAAAGATTTTTGTAATCATTGACAACTTTTTGTTTGTACTCTAAAGCAGTTCAATAAAGGAATTATTCAAGTCATAAATTTCCACGGAAAGTACTAACGAATGATGAGGCTAGTGGTAAAAATCCATCAACGAATATAAATCACATGACGGGACCAGTGATATAAATCCATCAACGGATGTAAATCACATAACGAGGCCAGTGATAAAAATCCATCAACATATATAAATCATATGACGAGGCCAGTGATATAAATCCATCAACGTATATAAATCTCATGACAAGACCAATGATATAAGTCCAACAGATATAAATCACCTGACAAGGCCAGTGATATAAACCAATCACGATTCCAAACGGGTATAAATTACATGATAAGCCTAGTGAGCCCTCAAGCAAAAAGTAAGTTTCCTTTTCGACGAACAAAAATGGTTAGCAAAGACATCAGAACTTGACGCAGATATGCAACCTCATGAAAAAGAAAGGGCTTATACCATCCAGATAGAAGAAGTAAAACAAAACTTCTACATACAAGCTAAACAATAAAACATACCATAATACAGTTTAAAATAGTTGTTTGAATGCATGAAAAATAATGTTCAAAATGAAAAACATGCACGAAAGATAGTGTTCAACAGAAGATGCATAAAACCCCAAAACAAGTGGGGCACCAAAAAAAAAAAAAAAAAAGAAAAGAAAAGGGAAAAGTATCTTGCAGGAAGTTCAAATAACTGGGTCATCCTAACTAGCCCCCTCGTCAGCACCAGACTCAGGAACAACCCCCTCAACAACATTAGTTTCATTAGCTTCCATCTCTTTGTCCACGACTTCAAAGTCCAGGCTTTCCAGATCCACTTCAGGTTTTCGCTTCGTCATGTACCTCCTCAACAGCTCAAAGCCCTTGAAGTACCAGTTGAGCAAAACGTCGTTGTACTCGTCAGTAAGCTGGAAGGCTTGCACAACATTATCCCCAGCCTTAGAAACCTCACGTTTGGCCGGCTGGAGTTGCTCAACCTTTTGCTCCGTTAGCAACTTCTTCGCCTTAAGATCGTCAGTCAAAGCCTTGACTTGCTCTTTTAGCTAGTTCCCATTGTCCATTGCTATTATCAGCTCCTTCCTTAGTGGACGAGCTTGTGAATGTGACGATTCACTAACTCGTGAGAAGGGACAGTGGTTAAACCCTTCAGCTTGTCAAAAGTGATAACATTATGGGCTCTCCCAAAGGCAGTGGTAGCATCGTCCCAGATACTGGAATCAGCTTTGCTCTTTCCCTTGTCGCTACCACGCGCTCTCTTTGGACGAGGAGTGATCTCCTCAATAGAAACAACGGGAGAAGCTGCCTTAGGATCAGGGGCAATCGGAGTGGACGCAGTCGTCTCAACGACCTCCTTCGTCACCTTAGGTCGCTTTTGACCTATGCTGGACAACGACTCGTTCTTTTTAGCCCTCAGCTTGGCATACATCTCCCGGTTAAAATTTGTCATCATTTCTGCAACGAACACCATGGACGAGATATTAGTGCCAAAACAACGCAGAAACAAGTAAGCCAAAATAGAAAACTTAATTTTTTTTTCTTCTTTGGCTATAGCACGCAGGACATAAGGAGAAGGTTCGGGACCCAGGAAGTGACGAGCTAAGGTTCGGGGATCAATCAGTTCGTTAAAATGGATGGACAGGAAACCTAAGGCCACTCAGAAAGGCAACTTCATAAAAACATACCTCCCTGGGATTAAAGGAACAAGCTTTTTCGCCTAGACGAGGAAGATGAATCCTGGTTTCATTAGGGAGTTGGAACCTATCCCTAAACCTAAAAAAAGTATCCTCGTCTAAAGAACACTCCTCCTAAAGAGTGTGAAAAGATCTCAACACAGTTCGTGAAGAAGATGAAGGGTTTAAAGACGAAATTGCAGTATCGGCCTCCACAGCCTTGTCACTAGACGACAAACCTGTGTCTAGCTCACTGGACCTCACTTCCACCAACATCTCTCGAATAGACCAAAACCAGTCTAAAGATTGGCGCAACAAAGGGGAGAGGTCAGCTAAAGTTAACCCTTAGGCACTATCCCTAGAAATGAAAGGCCCAACCTCCAGGCAATCACCAGTAGACCCAAGAAGCGCTCCTAAACAATCAAAGAGGAAAGAGATGGAAGGGTAAAGGCGCCTAACCACGGAATAGTCACACATCAAAATGAAAAAGGAAATAGAAGTCCCTAACTAAATCAAAATGAAGAGAAATCAGGTAGAAAGGAGAAAAAGATCGTACCTAAGAAGAAAGGAGCAAATCGGCCTGAACTTAGAAGGAGAAGAGAACACAAAAATGGAGAAAACGTAGAAATGAAGAAGAAGACAGAAATGGGGAAGAAAGAAGAAAGAAAAAAGCATTTAAAGGCTTCCCCAAAAACCGAGAAGCGGGAAAACCAAACGCCTCATCAAGGAACATGCCCACGTCTTGCCAATCAAAACATGACACGTGGCCACCAAGCGTACAGCGCCGTCACGTTGCCATAAATGCAATAAAAACAGAATCCCAGAAGTCACGTTCGACGTGGGGTGACCCTTCATATTCCTTAGATCGTCAAGGCAGCTAATGACAACTAAGGAATGGGGGGCAACTGATGAGTCAGAAAATTCTACTCGTCCAAACATGGTAAATGGACGAAGAATGAGCCATAAATGAGGCATTTATTGCTAGAGCCGTTACGATTGGACGAAGTAAAGAGAGCAATGGCTTAGAGGTCTCCATATCTCGGCATTAACCACCAGAAACGTTACCTAGACAAGGAATTAAACCACCATTAATGACCCCCTAATGGCTAGAAAAATAGAAGCCTGTATAAAGCACTTCCAACCTAAGGCAAAGGTACATGTTCTTTGACATACCTATCAACACAGATACTCAATTATCTCTCTCTCTCTCTCTCTCTCTCTCTCTCTCTCTCTCTCTCTCTAACTTTGTCATCGGAGGTTCATTAGCTGGCACCACGCCGGTGACCTATCTGCTTCACTTTCTTCTCGTCTTGCAAGTACACCAGAGCCACCTGGACGACTACAACTACTAACGATTTTGGCATCATCAAGTAATTTTACTCATTTGACCCCATTAATTAATGTTTTTTAAAATTTCAAGAGTAATATTTTTGAAAGAACTAAAAAGTTTATGCCAAAGTGAGGAATCCTTTTAATGAATAACATAGAACCCCATTAATTGATGTTTTTTAAGATTTCAAGAGAAATGTGATGGTATTTTTTTTTTTTTTTTAATATAGAATACTTAGGGTCCGTTTGGATACAGCTGAAAACTAAAAACTGAAAACTTAAAAACACTGTAGCAAAATAATTTTTAAATGTGTGAATAGTACCGTGGGACCAATTTTTAAGGAAAAAGTTGCTAAAAAGTGAAATTTGTGGGTCCGTGAACCGTGTACTATTCACAAGAAAAGTCAAAGAACGCGGCTCAAAAAGGGAAAAAAAAAAAAAAAAAAAAAAAGCTAAAACGCAAACGCGCGTTTCAACCCAATCCAAACGGGCACTTAGTATTTTAATACACACACGGGGAGAGATGAGAAGGTTTTAAAGAAACTGACAATGGTGTATATTCAAAAGGGCCTAACTCTTGGATATACAACACATGCTTTAAACCTCTTTAACTCACACTTATTTTTTTGATTAACCGAAAAGTCTACACCAAAATGAGAAATCATTTTAATGAATAGTATAGAACTATAGATAAGAAAAAATAATTCAAATTCCACAAAATTAAGATACACATTTTACACTTAACCTACAGGTCCTACATAAACATTTTTATACGTCTATTAAGATACACATTTTATATTTTTTTCAGTTTCCTTTTAAGTCATGTCTTCATGGGTGACATATCTAATTTAGTCAAATTCTCATCTAATTAAGTTTCATTTTGAATTATGGAAATAATTTATGGAGCCCAAAATAACAAGTGCTCAATTGCAGGTCAATTCCAATTGCTTGTATGATACATGCATATATGTTGGAGATAATAGTGAGATTTGGTTTATATATATATAGGGTTGGGTTCAAGTTACACATGGTGTAACTCTAAGCAATGTTACACCACTCAATATTTTTTAATTGGATGCGAATATTGACAAATCCATCGTTAGATTATATTATCTTCGTATATTTTTTATGCTTGCAAAATTTAGAGGTGATTAAAGATTAATAGTCATGTCATCAATCAATTGTTAAAATTCAAATTTTTGTAGTTTAAAATAATGCATAAAAGATGAGTTTATAGATCAAATGGTAAATAGCATCCGATTAATCTGAAAATTGGCATGCATGTTAAGAACATATAAAACATGTAATTCAACAGTTGGATTTTCAAAATATTAATTCAATAACAAGTTATTGGGTGGTGTAACATTTCTTAGAGTTACACTAAGTGTAACTTGAACT
Organism: Quercus aquifolioides; assembly: GCA_019022515.1. Taxonomy (NCBI): domain Eukaryota; kingdom Viridiplantae; phylum Streptophyta; class Magnoliopsida; order Fagales; family Fagaceae; genus Quercus; species Quercus aquifolioides. The sequence goes on from JAFHAW010000290.1 coordinate 402,781, forward strand.
CAACCCATATATATATATATATATATATATATATATATATAAGATGGGTTCAAGTTATACCTAGTGTAACTCTTATAAACTTACTCCTTTTTTATACCATAGATTTCTAAGAGATCTAATGGTTAAAATAACACCATTAAATGTTATTGTTTTCCACTTTATTACCTAATTAATACTAGCATTCTATCTCTCCTTATTTATTGATTTCCACCAAATAATATTTTCTTCAACACAATCTAACAAAAAAAATTGAAAAATAATCCAATTTTCATTGATTTCACAATACTACCCAAAACAAGAGTCAGCAAATGACTTTCAACTTGCTCCTTAAATTAAATAAATAAACTTAAAAAAAAAAAAAAAAAAATTCAAATCTAAGCCTATCATACACTAGACTAAAGAATGGAGTAAACACCACGTGAATATTTATTCTGTACGTCTTATGAAATGAATATCTGCCTTCGTCGTGGGTTAGAAAAAAAGATTAGGAAAATTGGTTTCGTATTTTCACAACATTTCTTATTTAAGCTTGACACATTATGCAAGGAAATTTGGCTGAATTATTCATGTATTATACTCAATTTAGAACAAGGGTAATTTGACCAAGAGTCTTGTAACTCAACTCACATCTCTCAGTTTTCAAACTTCAACAAATTACTTATCTTTTGTTTACAGGTGTTTCGTTGAAATTTTTATAAAGTATTGACTATTGAAACTTTCCATAAAACTCAATCACTTGAAACAAATTGGAACCTGGAAGTTTCAAATATTTAACATAGCATATGTATTTTGTTCCGAGTTGCATATGTTTAAGAAATGATTATCTTTCTTCGTAGTGGGGTTTGGGGGAAAAAGAGAAAAGAAAATTGGTTTCCCATTTTCACTATATTTATTATTTAAGCTAGCCAAGTCGTGCAAGGAAACTTGGCTGAGTTTTGTTTATGCTTTGCCATTTGGAACAATTTTAAATACATTTCAGGAGATTTGAAAGAGAGAGGAAAAAATAAATAATAATTACCCGAAATTTCTAGCCTAATTTATTGAAAAGTTTAATGAAATATATATATATATATATATATATATATATAGGGGAAAGCACCTGCACAGGGCTATCCTCAAGACGAAAGGCTCCCAGTAGTGGGACAGTCTTTTGGAAAGCATGAAGGTGCATCCTCTAAGGGAAACCAAAGAGGATCAACATCCCTTCAGGATTATGTCCCGGCAGAGGTGACATACTCCAGTTATGACATGGCTGTTGTTTTACAGGAAGTTTTATTAGAAGGACTACAATGGAAAAAAGGTGCATATAAAGACTTGCCATTCTCCATTAAATTTATCCTTGACAACTTCCAAGCAGCCTGGACCCTAAATAAAAAAGGCCTTTTCCACAGAACCCTCAAAGCCCTAGAAATCTACCTAGTCGACCTTGAGGCGAGAAATGAAGCCATCACCAGTCAACTCTTTGGCAAAGAGGATATCCATTCAATGGATAGAAAGACTATCATGGGCACTGATTATGCAAAGTTTAGCCTTAAGGCTCAAACTATCTTAAGAAGTGCTATTGCCAACTTGCCACTAGAAATACAAACCAACATTTTTGGTTGCAAGGCAATGTTCGAATCATTTGACCGATGGTTTGAATATTTCAAAATTCTGGTCACCACCCACTTCCCCGTTTTTGGTGAAACAGATAGTGATGTTGATACTGCTGTAGACCATGCCCTAGCACAAGTGGTATGGGAACAATACTTTGGAAGCAGTCACAGGGTTTTTCAAAAACGACATCCTTTCCCTGGTCTCATAGTCAATTATGAAGATGGAACGGATGAAGAAGATAGAGATCCAAGCTAGCTCAGAAACTTAGAGGTAAAAAGGCTTACCCATTCCAAGGTAACCCCTACTAGCCTAACCAAGAATTGGTACCCCAAACCTACACCCCCTGACCTCCAATTCGAGGAAAGGAATGTTAGCAGCCAATTTTCAGTCTCTTCAGGAAAACTCTATGAATGGAACATAGATGGTTTGTCTGAACAAGAAATATTGAACAAACTCTAGCATATGACCATGGTAGCCAATAACTACATCAGTGAAGGACATCCCCATACTGAGGTCATAGAGCTCATGTCTTTAGGATTCACAGGTAAACTTCTGCAATGGTGGAACAATTGCCTAACAGGTGAGTCTAAGGAAGACATCAAACATGATGTCCAAAAAGATGAGGAAGGAATCACCCTCTTTGACGACAACATAGGTAGAGGTATCCCAGACGGAGTCAATACCCTGATCTATATGATCATGAAACACTTCGTAGGAAAACCCAGTAACATCACATCTAGGATTTACGACCAGTTGAGTAACCTTAGATGTAAAACCCTTGGTGACTTTAGGTGGTATGAAGATGTGTTTACTACCAGAGTCATGCACAAAAGTGATTGTAACTCTCCATTTTGGAAGGAGAAGTTCATCAATGGTTTACCTACCCTTTTTGGAGAAAAGGTCAAGGAAACCCTTTGTAATCCCTTAGGTGTCATAGATTATGATAACCTAACCTATGGAGACATCTCTAGCACCATTCAAAGTGAAGGAATGAAGATGTGCAGAGATCTCAAAATCCAGAGCAAAGCCAGCAAAGGAAAAGCCAAGTACCAAAAGGGGGGTAAGTTACAAACAGAATGAAAGGCCGACTGAGGCCATCTGGTTACAGGTTACAAGTGTGAAGACCACTAAGGTGTTACAAATGTAAGCTGGATTACAAACTAGGGGTGCCATCTGATTACAAGAAGGGGCTGTGAAGTGTTTTGCTGAGCTAAAAGACTTCTGAAGACTAAAATTAGGCTTGCTTCAGACTGGAGGAGAGGCTGCCTTTTATAGGGGAAGGGAGCTTTGGATCCTGCTGAAGACTACTGGAAATCCGGAAGGTAAAGTGCTTTTACTGCGGGTGAAAAATCATTTCTGCCGAAAGCAAATAGTAACTTCAGGATTTTTGTCGGGTACTGTAGAGTGAATAGTAACGGTCACTGTACATGAATAGTACTTTGTCCCCTTGCTTTTTTGATTCACTGTTTCATCGGTACTGTTGGAGGAATAGTGAATTGTCCGGAGAGTGCGGGTACTGTTCATGTAGGGAATCTTGAATAGTAACCGGGACTGAAAACTGTTCCAAATAGTGACTGGTGCTATCTGGAGAACCTAATCTTCATCCAAATTGTAACCATCATAGGGATCTTGTGAATCCTAGAATGGGTCAATTGGATTTCTGTTGACTGAAGCTTTTGAAGAGGCAGGAGAAACTCTTTCTGCTGACTCTAATTTCTCTGACTGTAAGAGCAATTGCTGGGCAAGATCTTTTAACTCTTTGCTAGATTTCCCGGCGATCTGGACGGAGTCTAGACTAGAATGAGACCTTGTATTGTAAGCAATGGCTCTCTGAACTGGAGGAGGGAAGTCCTTCTCGATCTGGCTGATGACTTGATTAAATCGAAAGGCATCCCACCATTTTACAGAAAATTCTCTGTCTAACAAGTTTGAATTGATTGCATAATTCCACATACTAATCCAGTGGATTTTGTATTTGACTGTCATATGCAAAATTGCTGGAAACTGGGAACCATGTGCTGCTACTTGGAATTTGGAACTGAAATACCTGAGGGAGTCCTGTAGAGGTTCTGGGAAGATCTGGGGCACTGAACCAAACATTTCCCACCACTTTAGGAACCACGAGGGTATTTGGCTGGAAAATCTTTTATCAAACATTATGAACCAGGAGTGGTCATAATTCTTGTTTTGGTAAAAGAGGACTTTCTCAAAGGCGTCCATGTAGTCATAGTAACTGTAATGGAGTTCTGAACCTGTGAGACTTTTAAGATCCTTGAGTGTCTTTAAAAAAGAGGGATGCTGTCCCCATTCTTTGCAGCTGACAAAACCAGTGATAATGAATTTGTGGTAGAGAACCTGGGAAGGGTCTCTCTTGTTCATGATATTTTCTATTTGAGCAGACTTTTCTTAAATAAGGATGCTCTTGTAGAATCTGACGTTTTTCTCTGGGCTTTTTGGAAGGAAATGCCACCCTTGGGGTAAAACTTCTGTGACCAGGGCTAGAGGATCTGTTATATGGACCAAGTGAGGTTCAATATAAGAGATATGCTAGACAAAAGGTTTTTTTACATAAGGTGAACTTGCTTTCCTGGATTGATAAGAAGGCTTTTGGGGTACTATTGGACCAAAAGGATCTTCTACTGTATACGGGGTGATTGCCCTAGAGGGAGGGGATGCTAAGGCTGAACTGTAACTAAGTTGGCCTTGGGTTGGTCTTTGGTAATTGGGTTTTGGGATTGTGGATACTACATATCTGTTGGCTAGAGATGAGGCAGGGAGGGGGACAAGCTGGTGACCAGGAGGGTTCTTTGCCTGACTGGTACTACCGGTGGTTTTCTGTTTAAGGAGTTTTGGGGGTTGGGGTTGTACGGGTCTTTTCCCGGACATCTTGGTTTGGACTCTGCAAAAATTCACGGGTTAGGAAGTCAGGGATACTGTTTTGAGTTCCTTCTATGAATTCAATGTCAAAGTCAAAAACTGAAAGGATGGCTTGCCATCGTGCAAAATTTTTTTTTGATGCAATGTTTTGAACATCTTTTTCTAAAACATGTTTTGCAGATTTACAATCAATCCTTATTAAAAACTTTTGATTCAAAAGATCACTTTGAAATTTTGAAATGCATAGTACTATAGATAAAATTTCTTTTTTAATAGTACTATAATTAATCTGACTGGGAGTCCAAATTCCTGAATGAAAACAGACAATCTGTTCAGGGGAAGTGGGACTAACACGCTGAAGGAGAATGCCGCCATAACCAATGTTAGAAGCATCAGTTTGGACAATCTTGAAGGAATTTTCTGAGGGAATTCCTAAACAAGGGAGAGTCTTGACATATTTTTTGATGTCTTGGACAATGGCAGTATGATTTGGAGTCCAAGGGGGAGGGTTAGCATGAAGTCTATCAAAAAGGAGTTTGCACTGCTGCCTGAGATTCTGATAGAAATCTGCGATGTAGTTGAGGGATCCTAGAAACCTTTGAAGCTGGGTTTTATCTAAGATTTCATCTGGAAATTTATTAGCAAACTGGATAGCTCTATCTATGGGTTTGATGACACCATGGTGGATATCAAAGCCTAAGAATCGAACTTTAGTTTGGAAAAGTTTGATTTTTGGAGCTGAAACAACAAGACCGTTGAGCTTGATGGTGTCGAGGAACGCTCTTAGGTGCTTCTGATGTTGGTTCAGGGATTCGGAAAAAATGAGTACATCATCAATGTACACAATGATATGGTTGGAGAATGGATTGAATATTTCATTCATGATATTTTGGAATTCAGAAGGTGCATTTTTGAGACCAAAGGGCATTACATTCCATTCGTAATGGCCAAAGGGTGTGGTGAAGGCTGTTTTGTATTTATCAGACTCTCTGATTTGTATCTGCCAAAAACCACTCTTCATGTCAAACTTACTGAAAACCACTGCTTTGCTAAGCCTGTTAACTAAGTCTTTTTTGTTTGGAATTGGGTATCTTATCCATTCTAAGACCTTGTTAAGGGGCTTGTAGTTGATAACTAACCTGGGAACACCTCTCTCTATTTCAGCATTTTTCTGGACATAAAAGGCTGAACAGGACCAAGGGGACCTAGATTTCCTGATGATTCCCTTTTTAAGGAGATCCTCAATTTCTGCTCTACAAGTATCCATAAGTTCCTGATTCATTTGGATAGGTCGAGCTTTGGTTGGGATGTCCTTTTCATGGAAATCTTTGACATAAGGGAGAGCAACCTTGTGTCTCTTCCTATGCTAGAAGGCTGTTGGTAGATCAGAACAGACTTCTTGCCTAAGTTTTTCTTCAAACTTTCTGATCTCCTCTTGGATGGTTTTACAAGCTACCTGTTCCTCAATTTTCTTATATTTCAAGTCATCCTGGAGGTAATTAAGATGGTGAGTTTTGGCTTGGATAAGGTTAAGAGTCTTGGAGACAGCGACTTCCTGGAGACTGCTAATATCTCGAGGTTCAGGGCTCCTAAGAAACTTAAACTTAACTGGTTGGCCAAAATGATGGGTAGTGATTCCTTCACTATCCGTGGTGAACGGGTACAACAGACACATAAAGGGATTTCCTAATATCACTCTATCTGTCATGTTTTTTACAAGGACAAATGTGGTTTTGAAACATGTGTTGTCTTGACACACATGAGCTTTTGGAATTTTGAATTTAATCTTCATTTTACCTCCACTTGTAGAAGTTAACCTTTCTCTGGTTTTTCTGAAGTACTTAGAAGGAATGATTCCTTCTTGAATGCAGTTGAGATCAGCACCTAAATCCATTAAGGCTATGACCTCGAATTCAAAATCTTTGCTTATGACAATCCTGACTTTGGAGTGCCATTTCTGGAAGTTAATCGTACTGATGGTTACCAAGAACTTGTCATTGGATGGGACAGGGTCTTGTTCTTGAACCATATCTGTAGTGGGGTTAACTGTTTCTTCAACTTCATCATCAGAAGGGTTTTGAAATGAGGTTCCTTCCTCATTGCCTTGATGAGAAGTGTTTTCCAGATTTTTAATTCTTTGATCAAGGAAATTGTGATCAACTCTAAGGATGGTTAGCTCTTGCTTAAGGGTTCTAATCTCAGACTTGGTTTCCTTGATTTCTTTTTGAAGGTCGTTGACTGTAACTTCCTTCTTGGATTTGGTAAACCTATTGTAGATTTTTTCCAAAGCAACTTTGGGTTCCTGAAACTTAGGTTCGGGTTTAGTTGTTTCCTTAACTAAGGTTCTCTTGAATTCAGTAAGCTTCTGAGCTTTGATGACTGGGTCTTCGATCTGTTCTATGAGATCTAAGAGGAGCTCTTCTTGCTTAGAAAGAACATTGATAGCTTTGTTCCTACAACAACTATCCATGCATGGTATGGGTTCATCCGGGCCACTAGAGGAACTAGAGGAAACTCTAGAGGGTTCAGAGGATGACTGGTAAATCTGACGAATCTCACTGCTAGAGGACTCACTTTCTGAGTGGTCAAGTTCTAGGAGCTTAAAGATTTCATCTTTACTGGTTTGGTCACTAACGAGGGTATTGATAAGGGATTTGGCCTTAGCTTTACACTCTTTCCTAAAATGACATTTCTTTCCACAATTGAAGCATTTTTCTGATGCTTTGGGTATGAATTTGCTTGTGGATTTGGATTTATCTTTCTTATAGAAATCATCTTTGCTGTATTTCTGTTTTCTATAATACTTGGTTGCAGTTTTCTTCCTGTGAAAATGCTCAGAGGATTCCTTGCCTCTGTATTTGGATTTTCTCTTGGGAAAGATGGAGGGTAAGCCATACTGTGTACAAAAGTTTCCTACTTCGTACTTGGCTTTTCCTTTGCTGGCTTTGCTTTGGATTTTGAGATCTCTGCACATCTTCATTCCTTCACTTCGAATGGTGCTAGAGATGTCTCCATAGGTTAGGTTATCATAATCTATGACACCTAAGGGATTACAAAGGGTTTCCTTGACCTTTTCTCTAAAAAGGGTAGGTAAACCATTGATGAACTTCTCCTTCCAAAATGGAGAGTTACAATCACTTCTGTGCATGACTCTGGTAGTAAACACATCTTCATACCACCTAAAGTCACCAAGGGTTTTACATCTAAGGTTACTCAACTGGTCGTAAATCCTAGATGTGATGTTGCTGGGTTTTCCTACGAGTGTTTCATGATCGTATAGATCAGGGTATTGACTCCGTTTGGGATACCTATACCTATGTTGTCGTCAAAGAGGGGGATTCCTTCCTCATCTTTTTGGACAGCATGTTTGATGTCTTCCTTAGACTCATCTGTTAGGCAATTGTTCCACCATTGCAGAAGTTTACCTGTGAATCCTAAAGACATGAGCTCTATGACCTCAGTATAGGGATGTCCTTCACTGATGTAGTTATTGGCTACCATGGTCATATGTTAGAGTTTGTTCAATATTTCTTGTTCAGACAAACCATCTATGTTCCATTCATAGAGTTTTCCTGAAGAGACTGAGAATTGGCTGCTAACATTCATTTCCTCGAATTGGAGGTCAGGGGGTGAAGGTCTGGGGTACCAATTCTTGGTTAGGCTAGTAGGGGTTATCTTGGAATGGGTAAGCCTTTTTACCTCTAAGTTTCTGAACTGGTTTTCTAGGTGTTCTATCTCCTTTTCATTGTCTGAGAAGGTTCTACTAGAACTGCTAGAAGCTGTGTGGACATCTAAAACTACTAATCTGGATTCTAGGCGGGGGATCAACACTGGTTGAAGTGCTAACTGGTGAAGGGGTGATTGGTTCCTTCTTCAGGAGTTCTTCAAGTTTTTTATTAACTATTTCTAAGGCTGTTCTATCCTTAGATCTAAGGTTGGGTTGCTTAGTTGTAGAAAGCTTGACTAAAGGTTTCTCAAGGGCTTGGACAGGTTTACTAGGATTTCCTGGTTGGAGGATAACCTTGTTGTCTATCCTGTCTTCTATCCTATCAAGCTGTTTTCCTATAACACCTAAACACTAGTTGGTGTAGTTGTTTTGCTCTATGACCTTCTTCACTACCGTTTCTTCTGGAGTGGTCGGGGTTTTGAAGGGAGAGGCAATTAAATCACTTCCACGGTGGTTGAAGACTATGGCTTCCTGCGGTGGATGGTGAGATCTAACAACTTCTGGGGATTTCGGTTTACCACTAGCGTCCTTGCTAGGGGGTTTGGTCCAATTGGTTTTGGTGAGAACACAAGACTTTTTGTGCCACTCAAAGTGGTTCTCAAAATATTCAAAGAAAAGGACATTACTGGATATCTCTTTCATGAATGTTTTCCAACTTTCGAGAACTTCTTTCTTTTGTTCCAGGGTATGGTTGGCTCTATAGGCTTCTCTTTTGAGTCTGTTTTCTTCTGACTCAAACTTGTCACCTAAGGCAACTAAATCAGGGGTGAACTCTTTCCTGATAACCATAAGTTGGTAATCTATTCCAGATTCTTGCTGGAAAGGATCTTCTGGGTCATGCTAATATGGGTTCATTATATCAGTTCCTGTTGGGGATGGGGCTTTCTAACCTTTTTGACTTTTGTGGTCTTCTTCCTCATCAACAACTGAATCTTGTTTGGCTGTATAGCAGGGTGTGCTAACCTGGGATCTGGTCTGGACACCTTGGAGCTCTAGGCCTAAGTCTCTTCTAGACTTAGGAAAGGGTGCTAAAGGTCTGGATGAGCTACACTGGGATGCAGGTCTATCTCTAAGAGGGATAGGAAACTGCGGAATGTGTTGGTGTAGATCTACTAGGGATCTAAACCTTAAGTCACCATATCCTATGGGTGAATCTAGAGGTGTTCTAAACCTAGACTGGTCAAAGCTTAATCTAACCGTTCCGTCGGCTAGTTGCTAGACAAAATCTAGACCTGGGTTCCTAGATGGTTGTTGGATCTGTAAATGATGATTTTCATTTTCCAGAGTCCAATTGTCAGGGAAAGTGACATTAGTCCATTTCAGGGTCTTGGGAACCTGAATCGTGGAGTGAAGGTCTTTGGTTTGGATGAGAGTGGTTTCTCCCATCTTTTTCTTGTCAAGTGCTTGAACATTCATGTTCGTCCTCATGCACTTGTAATAAACTCTGTAGATCAAAGCAACTTGCTGGACACCTTGCAACATAAGGGTTCCATGGGTCTTGATGTTGAGAGTGAGGGTTTTCATGACATGTGGGCAATTAAAGGCCACGGTGAAATTAGGGAAACAGTCAAAATGAACTGGTCCACTACTGAGGTTGGCTTGAATGGTTCCTAAGAGGCTGTCATTAAACCTGATATGACGAGTGTCTCTGAGGGCCATTAAAACTGAACAATTTAAACCTTCTCTAAACAAGGGCTTAACTTCGACCTGGACAAGACCTATGTGAAGAAAGTTGTGGTTTTCTTTCCTGTGTGCTTTTAGGACAGAGGAGGGTAACAAGTAGCACGTTTCGTACTCCTTGTTGATGCTGTAAACCTGCTCTATGGTTCTAACATGGTAATCTGTCTTGAAAGCCCTTTTCAAGGACCATGAAGATGACTTATAGATCTGGTTGGTGGGAACTCTAGGGATGTTCCAATCTCCTAGTTTTAGATCTGTGTCTGATAACTCATAAGACTCCGAATTGAGAATTCCATCATCTTGAGGGATCTCTGGGAGGGATGTATTGGAAGATCTAATGCTGGTAGAAGAGTTACTTCTAAACAACCTATTCATTGTTCTGGATTAAAAGCCTAGTTAAACAATCAGAACCTAATTATCTTTAACCTCAAACTTCTGGATCTATCCGTAGATCTGAAACAGGGGTACAACAAGACTATTGCCTAATCTCGTGCAACTCAATCTCTTATCGCCACAATCCTTACTCTGAGATAACTCCCTTATGCTCACGCCCTACCGTCGGGACTTATTGTTTGGCATGAGACACATACTCAGCCTGGGACATACTGGTCTTACTGGGTTGACAACGGCACAGATCTTGGTCTTACGTGTCTCAACCGTACACATCTGTAACAAACTTAAGGGATAAAAACAGAAACAAGAAGAAGCAGATAACTGGGATATAACTGAGCAACATGAACAAATAATCACAAAATAATAAACAGAAAGGTACAGAAGGAGGCTCAGCCTACCATCAACAGAATAATACAAAAGAAGAGATAATAGATGAAGTAGACAATGTATGGTAATGGAAGAGTTATCAGAAAATAGATGTAAAACAAAATAAAACTGTCAGGAGATAACATGAATATAATTCAAAATAATGATAATGCGGAAAATAATGGATAACTATGGCGGTATTACCGGCCAACTTGATTGAATAAAATGTAACTTACAACACTATATATATATATATATATATATATATATATATATTGTTAGATTGTGTTGAAGAAAATATTATTTGGTGGAAAACAATAAATAAGGAGAGAGAGAATGCTAATATTAATTAGGTAATAAGGTGGAAAGCAGTAGCATTTAATGGTGTTTTTTTAACCGTTAGATCTCTTAGAAATCTATGGTGTAAAAAAGGTGTAAGTTAATAAGAGTTACACTAGGTGTAACTTGAACTTCTCTCTCTCTCTCTCTCTCTCTCTCTCTCTCTATATATATATATATATATATATATATATATGTAAGCTAATAAAAAAATAGTTTGTACTATTTAATTCATTTTATTTAATAAAAATTTAACTAATACCATAAACGTCTAACTTATTTTAACTATACTTAAAAATCAATTGTCAGAAGTATTCTTTAAAATTTTCATCTAATAGTTTTATTCTTTGTTGAATTTTTTTTCAATAACAGTAGAGGGGGAATTAAGATTTTTTTTTTTTTTAAAAAAAAAAAAAAAAAAACCCCTTGACTCGAGACCAACTTGAAATTCGACCCGAACACAGACCCACATTTTTGGTTAGGTCGGGTTCCTCCTGGGAAAATTTAGGTCGGGTTGCAAGTGACTAGAAACCTGACCCGTACTCACCCAAACTCATTCCTAATCATTTTACATGTCAATAATCATATAAGAAAAGTGCTACATCAATAACATTTTCACAACAAATCATAGGTAGTTAGTTGTTATTGGTTCAAATTTGAACCTACCACTGAGATACTTTTTTATCCCAATAATAACAACCAGTAACAACTTGCTACTTTGAATTTATTGTGAAAATATTGCAATAATATTATAAATATAGCATTTCTCATCCTATAAACTAGGCATAAATGCACTTTTAGTCCCTACATTTTGCATTTTTTCCATTTTGGTTCCTACATTTTCATTTCACCACTTTTAGTCCCTAAATCAATTAAAGCGTTCCATTTTGGTCTTTATTGTTACTCACTTAACAGAAATTGCTGACGTGGCAAATGGAGTCCACTGTTAGCACATTAAATGCTGACGTGGCCAATAAAATAATATTAAAAAATTATTTAGTATTTAAAATATGCCACTTCAGCATTTTAATTTAAAATTTTAAAAACAATAAACTTTAATTTTGCAATTCTAATTTAAATTTTTAAAAAAAAACGAACCTTTTTTTTCTTTTCAATTTTAAAGATTAAGAAAAAAAACTTGTAGTAACTATCTCAATTTTTCTTAAATTTTCTTGTCAACCAAACACAACATCATCAATAAACACAAAACTCAAACTCATTTTCATTTTCCTATCTCTCTCTCGGGTCAAACACTGAAACTCCACTCTCTCCCTCTTTGCTTTCTCTCATTTCTTTTTCTCTTTAAGTTCAGGTTGTAGTTTTTGGGATATGACTTTGATTTGGGTTTAGAGAAAGAGAGGCTGAGATGTGGTGGTTTGGATTTGGGTAGAGAGAGAAAGGGGCTAAGGTCGGCAGTGGTTTGGATTTGGGTTTAAAGAGAGAGGGGCTAAGATCAGCAGTGATTTAAAGCAGATCGGCGGTGAACCCGCATCGTTCTCCTTTGACACCGTCGCCGATGATCCTCTCTGCCACCCCGTCTTCACTGTCTTCGGTGCGAGACGTCTCGGTCTGCCACGTGGCGGATGTGGTGAAAGAGGGGAGGGACCTTGAGAGCTATGAAGGAGGTTGCTAACGGGTTTCGGATCTGGGATTTGGGTTTGGTCGTTCAGATCTATGATTTGGTGATTTCGGATCTAGTTTTGGTGGTGGGTTTTGTGTTTGGTTTCTCTAGTTCAACACTTCGGCCTCTTGGTTTTGCTTCCACTAGAATCGATTACCCATATCTTTGGTTTAGGATTTGGCTTTTGTTATTGGTTTTTTTTCATTTGAGCTTGTTTGTACTAGGTGTTTGTGTTGATGGAGGTAAGCGAATTGGGTTGTTGCTCATTTTGCTGAAGATGGATTGATGGGTTTGCGTTTGTATTCTTGCTGGATTTGTCTGCATTTGTGTTTATGTTTGTGTTCTTACTGAATTTGTGTTTGTGTTCTTGCTTAATCTTGTGTTTGTTTTCTAAGGAAAAAAAAAAGAGAAAATGTCAAATAAAGGAAAATTTTCTTCTTGTTCTTAAATATGGATTTGTGATCTTATTGTTCTTGTTTAAGGCACTCTTAAATCTCAATTCACGTGATTTTTTGTTTTTAATTTTGTTTTTAATTTTTTTTAGTTAAAATTAATAAATTAATTTTTTTAAATTTAGATGTTGATATGGCATTTTTTAATGCCAAAATAAATTTTTATTATTATTATTTTAATAGTGCCATCAGCCACGTCAGCTTTTTCTGTTAGTTGGCTGACGACAATGACTGATATGACTCGCGCTAATTAGTTTATGGACTAAAAATAGTAAAATTAAAATGTAAGGACCAAAATGAAAAAGAGTCAAAATGTAAGGACTAAAAGTGATTTACGCCTATAAACTAATAATTTTAGTACTTGAAAAAAAAAATTATATATATATATATATATGCTAATAAAAACAACGTTATCTACCATGGCCCATCCCGACTGGGAGAGCCTAGTGCACTGCTAAGACATATCACTAATTTTCCACCTGCAGGCTATCATTACTAGGGATGGCCATACCCATTGGGTAATGGATATCCAACCCTACCTGATCCAAATGTTCCGGGTAATACCCGGTTCTTCATGGGTAGAGCTTAACCGTGTAGGGTATGGATATTACCCGAATTGTTCGAGTAGGGTATGGATATTATCCAAACCCGACCCGTAAAAAAAAAAAAAAAAAAAAACCCTCTCTCACCGTCACTCACACTCTCTGATGAGAAACCACAACAACAACAACAACAGCAATCACAATAACTACTCGGAGGATAGATTCAACGGAAGAGATTTCCTATTGAAGCGGTCGTACTTGTTTGGCTTCGAATGGAATTTAGCGTCGGAAAGGATGGTGATGGAGCCGGCAACAATGTCACCACGGCGGTACAGAAGATGAAATTTCTAGAGCAAATGACCATCGCCGTTTGGATCCATAACAAAACCTAGAGTTTTCTCATTCCGCTACTACAGAGGAATGAAATCGCTGTTTTTTCAACGAAGAGGATTCTTCCCATTATCGGAAAGATTCGCCAGCTCCGGCAACGGCGTCGAAGAACGAAATCAATGACGAGCTCGATGTTCATGAGATCGTCGGTGGTCATCGCCGGAGCAACTGCGTTCTCGTCGAGCCGGTTACGATGTGGAGATCCTGAGGCACTACTGTCACTGGACAGATTCAACAGGAGGTAAGATTAATAGAAACAGTAACAGACTAAAGAGGAGGAAAAAATACACGTGGAAGGGCAATAGAGCTCTTGGTTAGTTTTTAAGTTAAAATGTTTTGGATTAAAAAAAAAAATTAAATGGGTTTCAGGTAGGGTATGGATATCCATGGATAATATATCCGGGTAAGATTCGGGTATGGATACTAATGGGTATTGATATTCGGGTATCCATGGGCAAACTTTTCGGGTAGGGTATGGGTATACCCGATCCATACCCTACCCATGGCCATCCCTAATCATTACTCGCGGATAAACTCAACCTTTACGTAAGTAAGAAAGAATAGTCTAGACATCATATTATAAAGCTGCTTGTCCACTTGAACGAAGTATCACTACCTTTATTATTATTTTCTTTTGAAAATCACTCACACTCGTTCTCCCTTTCTTTGCTACAATGGGCAACTACTACTCTTTGCACCATAGTTCGACCATGTTTAACTTTCACACCTCCTTACCTCGCCTTCTTGCTGCACCACTTGTCCAACCTGGGGGCCAAAGCTTAAAAGCAAAAAAAAATTTATGAAAATAAAAACTAACATCTATTTCATATTCAGCCAAAAAAAAAAAAAAAAGGAACAAATATGCCCTCGCAAGCCACAACAATATTAATGTTAAATTGTTAACGTGTTAGATTCACCAACTAAAAAAATGAACTTCTCAAAAAAAAAAAAAAAAAAAATTTCTAAAAGAATGGAATACAATTACACAGCCACACCCACAACATGACACCAATGTTTCTACTCTCTAAAATGTTTGCTAAAGCCATGATTTAAATAGTTATTTAATGCTATCTAATTATTGATTATTGGGCATTTGCCACACAAAGACTTAAACCACAACCACGTAAAGAATTAAATTAAATCACGTGAGTTTCAATTAGCTCAACTGATAAAGTCTTTGATGGTTGTATAAGAGATCTGGGGTTCAATTCCCGCCTACACCAAAAAATAATTGGTGTCTTGGTCTGATGATAAAGAGTTATCATTAGGAACGGACGCCATATGTTAAAACTTTCTCAAAAAAAAAAAAAGAATTAAATCACAAGAGACAAACACAAGTTTATATATATATATATATATATATATATATATATGTTGGCCACATGGCCCACACCACACAAAGTGACAAAGAGTCAAAGACAAAGTTTAATGACTTAGTACCAAAGACTTTGCTCTCAAGCTCTCAAACACGGTACTCACATAAAGTAATAAAGTTATGCCTTTATTACTAACCAGCTCAGACAATACTCACAATCTTAGACAAAGTTATGCCTTTATAGATAAAGTAATAAAAGTAAAAAACCAAAACAAAAACAAAAAAAGTCACAAACAGTCAAACACAACACAAACTACGGTCATGACTCACAACTCACACAGTCCCTAAAAAATGTAGAGGGCAGAGGCAAAGCAATAGAGCAAAGAAAAAAAAAACACAAATATGAAGTTGATAGAGGAGAGAAATTTTTCATATTCACCATACCTTAGCCGATTTAACTCGTGTGTGAGTGTGAACACCAACAAATGTAGATCGAGGATATGAGGAACAGCAACAACCAGCAGCAGCAGCAGCAAGCCAGCAACTGTAGATTGGATATAATATGAGGAACAACACAGCAGCAACAGTAGATGGCAGTGATGGAGGCGTTAAGGTTTTTTCAAGTTTTTCTTTTTTAGAATTGGAGGCGTTAAGGTTGAGTGGAGGAAGAATGAGGTAGAAATTTGGGACTTGTAATTTAGGTTTTCTGGAATTTATTGTTTTGTGCGTGATTTTTGTTTAGTCCATATTTACTTTTTTTATTTTGTAGTTGGGGCATGAATTTTATTTATTTATTTATTTTTGTAGGTCAATATCTAAATATTTTAGAGAAGAAGAGCCAAATATATATATATATATATATATATATATATATATATATATATATATTTAAGGGCAAATCTTAATTTTTTGTATACCAATTTTTTTTTTCTTTTAATTTGGGGGCAGGGGGGGGGGGGGGCATGGCCCCCCTCTGCCCTACTGTAGGTCCGTCTCTGCCTCTAACAATTCGACTGCATTAGATGGTCGGATCCTGGACTGGAGATGTGAATTCAAAATTCTTCCCGTAAGAACTATCACAAAACCAAGCCTCTCTAACCACAAGCTCAATTAAGAAAAACTGGGAATGTTATTATATTTTTTTTCTATCTTTAAAATTGAGAAAATAATTTTATTTTTCCATTTAAGGGCTGATATGGCATTTTTAAATATCTATTAAATATTATTTTATTTTTAACGTAAGCATCAAGTGTGCCAACTGTGCAATCCATTAGCTACGTAAACATTTTCATTAGTTAGTTAACGGTAGTGACTAAATCAACTGCCAATTGAAAATAACAAATACCAAATTGACTGTAATTCCAAAATGTAGGGATGAAAATTGTATTTTTGTTTATTTTTATTTTTTAAAACAAAAAGAAGTGACATTTTAGTTTTTTTGCCAAACTATTCCACTTCCTACCCATGAGTTATCATAAAATCCTCATAGACCGATAATGTGGTGAATGGGACTCGAAACCTTTAGATTTATGACACATCTTTTAAGTAAGTCTATTGAATTCACCACTCGGATGTCCACAAATGAACTAAAGTAATAAGACATCTTCTATGTTCACTGCTAATACCATTTTTATTCTAAGCCAATTATAATATAGGATCTCAATAATTATGAAAACAATTATAAAAATGTTAGTTACTGATGAAGCAGAAATCGTCAGTCAAGTAGACTCGTCTAGATGAGTCAGCAACCTCGTTAGCTGTGCCTACAATCGTCCTTAAGGACTTTCCTTAGGTGGTCACCAGTGTGGTGCCTGCTATAGAGTCTTCGATGATAAAGTTAGCGTGTGAAGGCTTTTTCAGAAAATATTAGAGCAATAGCGTATTGGAATATCATAATGTGTACTTTTTTGGTCTTGGGCGGTGCTTATATATGGCTTCATTGCTCCTAGCCATTGTGGCCTTTATTGTGGCTTTAGTGCCTCTTTGTAACGCCTCCAGGCTCAGTGATGTAGGTTTTAATGAGTTTCCAACGGTTTAACAGCTTGTCTTGTAACCGCTCGAGGCATTAAATCCTTCATTGAATGGCTTGTCTTACTTCGTCCATGACGTGGCAGGACGGATGAAGGCGACTTATCATTGTATGGGCAAGAAGGTTTGTTGGTCCCATCACTTACACTTAAAGTCTAGAGACTTGTGCTGTTCTGATAAAAAAATAATAATTAAAAAAAAAACCTAGAAAAAAACTAAAGTCTAGAAAATTTTTAATGAAAAAGAAAAAAACTAACTTTTTATATTTCTTATAAAATTTAAAAATTATTCATTAACAACGTATAAATTTCGTCTATATTTTGAATTATAACATTAAAAGTCATTTTGGAGTCTTCCTGGAGACTTGTCAAAGTCTTTTTCTCAAGTATTATGAATTATCACATTAAAGTCCTTCTCACAATGACTTGTCTACTTGTTTGCTTCTTATGTTTTTTCTTTGTTTCACTTTCTTTTGTGTTGGAGAAGGTATTTTTGGCACAATGACATAATGATTGTAGAACTATAAGTTATGAATGAACTCCACATGGAATTAGCTTAACAAGATTGAAATTGAGACTAACTTGGAAGTTTCCATAGATGTGTTTTGAAGCAAAATTAAAGAGAAAGAAAGGTATATAAATCTATTCAAGTAAGTATAAATGCCTTAGGTATATAAATCTAAACAAGCAAGAATCAATACTTGTGTATGTGTTTGCTTCTTATGCTCTTTCTTTGTTTTACTTTCTTTTTTGTTGGGGAAGGTATTTTTGGCATAGTGGCATAGTGATCCTATATATAGAAGAAGTAATAGATGAACTTCACATAAACTTAGCTCTTAAAAAAATTGAAATTTAGGCTAATTTGGAAGCTTTCCTAGGTGTGTTTTGAAGCCTAAATTGAATTCTTCTTTATGTAAGTATAGATAGTTGCTTTTGCAAATTTGTTTATCTAGATGTGTGTGTGTGTTTTTTTTTTTTTTTTTTTTTTTTAAAAGTATGTTGATTTGCTTGCTTAAAATTTGTCATATAGATGTTAAATGTAGTAAACTTTTAGGCTTATTTAGTTGTTAATTTATACTTGAATTAACAATATATTTTTGTGAGATATATTATTGAATCACAATCTTATTAAATATCTATCATAGGTTTATCATATGCAAAATTTCACAACATTTAGTTGTCAATGCCTTCTACAATTAAATCTAAGTTTTTTTTTTAGTCACAAGAAATGGGAGATCAATTATAGTTGAAACTTTTGTGGAAGCATAATGTCTTTCTTGTTTTTTCTTAGCTTTATTATTATTATTATTATTATTATTATTATTATTATTATTATCATCATCATTTTACATGGAGAGTGGAGACCTTCAAATTATAACTCATTCAGATATTTGAAACGAGGACCCTAATAAATTATAACTCATTTTATAATGTAAATAATAACTTATACATAGTGCCTATCAACTATTCAAATTTTCTTCTATTAACAGCCTTAGTTGAAATTCATAAGCCCACCCACATTCTCAAGCCCAAATTCACCCTACTAATTCTAAACGATGTGTAAACTCAAAATAGAGATGGTGTCCTAGATCCTTCCAAACAAGTCCAAACTCATCAGCATCCAGCTCCCAAACGTCTCCTATCTTTCTTAAAAACCCATAATCCCCACCTCTGATCTCACAAGCTGACATTAAAAATTGGATTGCCCAGCCAGCGAGAGCATTAGCGTCTAAGCTTAGTGGAGAAGTGCCAGATATCTATTTGGTATTGGTCTCTACTCTTTATACAAAACTTTACTAATTGTTCCATGTGACTTGATGATAATTAGTCAGAAAACAAATGCTACCAGCCTTCAATCAAACATCTCATGTGCATCTCTCTCTTTCTCAGTTTCTCAGTTTTTTTTTTGCACTATCATTATTTTCTAACCAAATCTCATGTCCAGACGATGGAGCTTCAACATTGGCAGCATCCATTGGTCTTTAATGAAGATGAGAGAAGTGGACTTTTTTGTTGGGGGTGCAGGGAACCAGTCTTTGGTCCTAGCTATAGTTGTATGGAAAGCGATTGCGATGATTACTATCATCATAAATCATGTGCTGAACTACCCCTTGGGTTGCACCATCCCTCACACCCAAGTCATCCTCTTATTCTCTCCGACATCTATATATACAACGATGAAGAATATGACAGATTTAGCAAATGCGACGTCTGCGGAGAAAAGAGTGCAGAGTACAGTTATAATTGTTACCGTTGCAACTTCAACATTCACATAAGATGTTCTTCTTTATCACTCACCATCCAAACTGAAGTCCATGACCACCAATTGACCCGCAGCATTTGGAAGCTGATGAAGTTCACTTGCGACTTCTGTGGCAAAGAAGGCAATCTGCCCTATTGTTGTGTCCAATGCGATTTCGCTATACATTCACGTTGTGCTGCTTGCCCACGCAGACTGAAAGTTTTTCGTCACAGCCACCCTCTCCACCTCACCCCTTCTCTTGAAGTCCATCAATCCGACTCTCCAATTTGCCTACTCTGTGTTCGAAAAGTGGATACACTCTGCCTTTACTATTGCTCAAGATGCGATTTTGCTGCGCACCTCTTTTGTGCTATGCTCTCCGATAATAGGGAGTACATAAATTTGCAGGAATTTAAAGAGGAGCAGTCCACCGAGTCAAAATCTGAAGATCCAGAGCTCCATCAATCCTTTGACTCAGAAATTTGCGAAGTCATAGAAACTACTGTGGGGGAATACGGAACTGAAATAGCCACAGAAATCAAACACTTCAGTCACGAGCATGATTTGAAGCTTACTGATGAGATTCCGAATAACACAAAATGTAACGGGTGCGTACAATCCATTCTCTCTCCATTTTACAGTTGTACCCCGTGTAGCTTATTTCTTCATAAATCTTGTTCTAAATTACCCAAAATAAAACGACACCCACTTGATTTACACCCTCTCACCCTCAGTTATCAGCAAGCTTCTTTTTTCTGTAATGCCTGTTGCCAGAGGTGCAACGGCTTAAAATACAACTGTAAAAAATGCAAGTATAATTACAATGTTCAATGTATTTTATTATCAAACACCCTCACTCTTGCCTGTCATGAGCATCGTCTTTACCTCTCCATGACAAACTATTTACAAAAGTGTAGTAGTTGTAATTTTGAAAACTATTGTGTATTCCGTTGTTCCACTTGTGAATTTGTTCTAGACTTAATATGTGCTACACTACCCCAATCTACATGGTACAACCAACATGAACATCCCTTCAACCTCCATTATACTCCTGAAGATGACTCTGGTGAATATTACTGTGATATTTGTGAAGAAGAACGAGATCCCAAGCAATGGTTTTACTACTGTGCAGAGTGCAGCTTTCCTGCTCATCGTGACTGTATTCTTGGAAAAAATCCAAATGTCAAGCAACACATATAATGGCCACTAGTTGGGAGGTGCTACACAGTAATTTGACTTTCACCCACACACAATGTACTTTCATTGAAGAAATAAAGACCAATGACAATGTTAAAAGTGATCTATCAATGTGCCTAGTGTAATTTCAACATTCACAATAATTGTTTATAGAAAGACCAATGTTGCTTTAATTTTTATTTGTATATTTTTCATTTGGGTTGAGCATTTAGTTTTTTTATTGCGACTTTGTTACCATTGGATATTACTATTATTATTATTTTTTGCCCATAATGATATTGTTTCCTCTAGTTTCTTGTTGGAATATGAAAGACCGTAGATGCATATTGATAAGAACAGAAAATTCCTGTGACAACCAAGCAGACAACCAAAACGAGACATGTTATTGTCTATGAGTGCTTGAAACATTTTTCAGTGAGTAGTACCAGTGTGATAATTCATTTTGAGATATGTTATATGGTCTAGAATTGTTTGGTTGAAAGTGGGTGGCACATAAAAATAAAGCTTATGAGTTTATGCAGCTCATTCATGACAGTTCTGCTGCTTCTACATTTGAGAGAAAAGAGGAATCACAAGAACAAGTGTTAATGAAAATGGACCAATGCATTGAGTGAACTTCTTAAGGTATGTTTAGAGATTAGATGTGAACATGGTTGGGCTTACTAGTCAGGAATTTTGTGTTTAATTGGTGTAATAAGAACACAAAAAATGTTAACTAAGTTTGGCCTGAAAGAACAAAATATAGAATGGAAATACAGAGGATTTGTTAAATATAGCTAAGGTTTATTCTTTCAAAACTCTTAAGAATTTTCCATTTCTTAGATCCCATAAGTGGATATCAGCTTAAGGACAGGTTTCCATTTGTAATTTACTTGAGATGCTTGATATTTGTAATTATCGTTAGTGGTTGTTGGTATATCTCCTGTGGATATCAGCTTAAGGCAATCTTATTAGATAGAAAGCTTAGCTGTGATGTTGCTTGTAACCTTTGTCTCAGAGAAACTGAAATAATGGATCACCTATTTGTGTTCTACACCTTTTCTAGAGCTATCTAGTTTGGGTCAGATTTATTGATAAAGACAGCAGAGTTTCAGCCTAATTCACTAAAATGGGCACTTTTAAAATGGCTCGTCCAACAGGTTTGACATAGGAACCTTTAAATTTAATTATTCTTCTTTATATATATATATATATATATATATATATATAATTGTTGTGTAATAATCTCTTTTTTCTATTATTTTTTTATTATGATTAACTTTTATATATAGAAAAAAGAGATTATTACAGACAATTTTTTTTTTTTTTTTGATAATCTACACACACACAAATATATATAAATATATATATATATATTACTAATAATAATAAGACTATTTCAGTATTTCGTTTCATTTCCATTAATGAACAACTCAGCTTTAATCTCGGACTAACGGTCGAATCTTCTCTAAGATATTCCTACATCAAACTTTTTTCTTTGATTTTTGAAATTCCTAAGTTTATACTCCTATTTATTTACAAATTTAGCATCTTTGGTTTATTTATATGTTTCACGTTCAACTTTGGTTCTTTGCAGTTCAATTCTCTACAGGTCCACCAAGTTTCTTTCTTTTTCTTATCTTGTGCTTCTTACTGAAGTTTAGGTGAATACCCAGTTGCTTATTTTGGATTCTTAGCTGTTATTCAGCTTCCTTTGCAGTAGAATCAGTAAGTAGAGGTATTTCTTTGGTTTATTTGTAAACTTGTAATGTAAGCCTTCTGTGGGAATTTGATTGGGCTTCTGGTTTTGTTGGGCTCATTTGGTTGATAACATTGGTAGCTATGTGCCAATATTTTGCAATTCATTTCTACTTTTGAACTTTATATTAACTTTTTGAAAGCACGTTTTTTGGAGTTGCAATTTCATTCCTGTTTTGCATTCATTCTGCTCTTGAGGTGCTTTTAAGCTTCATATTATATTGGTTGCTGTATTAAGTTAGTTTAAATTTTGAGAATAAACCATATTGACAGTGTTGCATGTGTTTTATGCATTTTAACTTTTTGAAAGTATGTCTTTGAAGTTGCATTTCACTTTGAAGTATGAACACATATCCTTTTTATTGAACTCAGATCTTGGGTGGGATGAGAGGACTAAATTTCATCTCCTTGGCAATATTTTTGGTTCTTACAACCCTTCAAGAGGTATGGTCACATGGGGATCAGCCTCTGTCAAAAATTGCGATTCATAAGGCAACAGTTGATCTTAATCACGATGCTTATGTTAAAGCTTCTCCTACAGTCCTCGGATTAAAGGTAAGCCTCAAGAGCATTGTGCTTCTTTCATCTCTACGTAATTATTTAGCATATGTATTTTAATCAGGAACTTGTTTGATTGAACTTGATGATCTTCAAGTTTGCAGGCTTTTTAGTTGTATAATATGGCTTTTGAATTTCCTATGTGGATTGGAGTTTGTATTGGGGATCAAACCACTAAAATTGTGCATAACATAGATTTTGTTTTGCGATTAGGAGCAAACTACAGAATGGGTGACATTGGAGTATAGTTCTCCAAAGCCATCAGCTGATGATTGGATAGGAGTATTTTCTCCTGCCAATTTCAAGTGAGTAAATGTCATTGCATTTCTGAACTTTCAGTCTACATTTGGAACCTTGTGAGCTTTTCTTGTTTTTTTGGTGCTTGTAATAAACCTAAATGGCATTGATCTAATTGGAAGCTCTTCCACTTCAACATTTTCAGTTCTTCCACCTGCCCTCAAGAAAAACCTACGGTTCATCCTCCACAACTATGCTCTGCACCTATCAAGGTTCATCCTGCACAGCACAATGACTTTCTGAAATTCTTCTTGCCCAGATTTTCTTTGAATAGAAAAGGAGCTAAAAGAGTGAACTAGATTGTTTTCTTTTGCAGTATCAGTTTGCAAACTACTCCAGTCCTAAGTACAAAGACACTGGTAAAGGATATTTGAAGCTTCAGCTGATTAATCAGAGATCAGATTTCTCATTTGCACTATTTTCTGGTGGTTTATCAAATGTACGCTCACAAATGTCAATGTCTGCATATTACGTGATAACTTATTTGTTTCATATGAAGCAATAGTTCTTATGCAATGAAATATTTCGTTTTCCTGTTTAGTTCTTCAAAAGAAAGAAAGAAAAAAATATTCATCTTTTGATATTTAGAAAGTTTCATATATAAACAATGCTTGTGATAACTGCTTGAAGGATTATAGTATATATACAACAAAGCCTTAATCTCAACTACTTTGGGTTGGCTAACTCAATCCATATATGCTATTCTGAATGTTGACTCCATATTTTCCTTAAAACCTTGGCAGTGATGGCTTCTTGCAAGGCCTCTACCAATGTCCTTTTGGCTCTCCTCTTGTCTTCCTTCATTTTCTTTTTCCATTTTCATGACCTCTCTTTTTTACATTAAAAGCTTTCTTTTTGCTATTTGCATTTCAAACTTGATAGACCTTTTCTGCAATTTGTTTTCTTATGTATTTATTTTCTGTATAATAGCCTAAGCTGGTGGCAGTTTCGAATCAAGTAGCTTTTGCAAATCCAAATGCACCAGTTTACCCACGCTTAGCTCAAGGGAAACAATGGAATGAAGTAAGTCCAATTTTTCTTTTCTTTTAATAATTGAAGCTCATACATGACATAACAAGAGTAGGTCCGCTTATTTTGTGCATAGACTATCAACAAAGCACAAGTATTTATCCTACCTGTTTTGCTTTGTACTGTAAAGCTATTCATTTACCTTGAAGCTTGTGTTCCACTAGTTTTCTAGCACCTTCTACTACTCTCTTTTTTTCCTTGAACTAATAACATGTGATACTTATTCTAATGTTACCTTAGGTTATTGCTTTTACATTAAGAAGCTTACAATTTCAAGGAGATAACATGGTTTTGAATTGATACTCAGATGACTGTGACATGGACAAGTGGATATGGGATCAATGAAGCAGGAGCTTTTGTTGAGTGGGGTCCAAAAGGAGGTGACCAAGTGCGTTCCCCAGCTGGGACACTGACTTTCGATCGTAACAGCATGTGTTAGTGGCGGCGCCACATTTAGGCCAGGGTATTCCCAGGAACACCCTGACCTGGAAAAAAAAAATTATATATAATAATTAAAAAAAAATTTTAATTTGTTTACCCTTGAAAAAAAATTAGGAACCCCTCAACCAAAATTGGGAACACCTTCAAATAAAAATAAAAATAATTATTTGTTCTACTTCCAAGCAAAAAAAAAAAAAAAAAACGCAAAAAAACGCAAAAAAAAATTTGTAAAAGAGCAAGCCTACCAAGAAAAAAAAGTCCAACATCAATCCTAAACAACATATTACAAACCCAATCTAAAGAAAAAAACAAGGTAAAGCAAACCCGGTAGCAAACTCACGGATTCTCAAAAATTTAAAAAAAAAAAAAAACCAAAACTCAATATACGCGATTACAACCTAACCTAAAGAAATCAGAGCAACAGATTCATCAAGTAAAGCAAAACCAGAATAGAGCACATCAACGACAACAACCAACGGACAGCGGCTCCACCTCAAGCAACGCTGCAATAGAGCACATCGGTTATCACATCGTGACTGTCTTCGTCTCAGTTTAAAACATCGAAGAAAAAAAAACAAAAATATATAACGGCAACAAGAAAAACTGAGAAAAGAAAAATAAGAACAACTGAACAAGATGAGAGATTGAGAGAATGCACTAGTATGATGGTGTCTAGCCGTTTGAAACTTAGAAAAGAATATTGACTAGTGTGAGAGACAATTGAAATAAATTGGGTAAGAAGGAGTGGTTCACGTGGGTGGGTTTGGGAAATGGGAAAGTGAATTTCAAGAAAGTTTTATGATTTTAATTACTCAAAATGTTGGCTTTATTTACAAAAATGCCATTAATGATTTTATTATTTTATTTATAAAAATAACATGCAGCTATGCTTACTTTTTCTAAGAGTTGAAAAAAAAAAACTAATATATTGAATTTTTTATTTTATAATGTATATATGAATAATATATATATTTATTTATTTATTTGCGGTAACTGCGAAACGATACACTAAAATAGTCCAATACCAATCCGGTACCAAAATATTTCATTCCAATTAACAAACCGAAACGGTATTAATAACATTGCCTCAAGGTATTTCATCTTTTTCTCTCTTTAGTCTCTTACATATATGGGTTAATGGGTTAATGGGTATGGGTTTCTCTCTTAGACTCTCTGTCTCTCTCTCTCTCTTTATCTGAAGACTAAAAGCAAATGAGAGTCTCTCTCTTTGAGACTTTATCTAATTGCTTAGCTTTACCTTATCACTTTATTAATATTTGCCCCTGTTTTTGACTTTATCCGTTGGTGTTGGTGTTGATGAGATACAATTAATTGTCTTTTAGTGTATTGTGATTTGTGATTGTGAATTTTTTTTATTGACTCTTGTGATTGGGGGCCATGGGGCTTGTCTGTTGAGTTGGGGGAGGGGGGGGGATGGGGACATGGGGCCGGGATGGGATATTTGAATTGGGGAAAGTAAATGCATATGAGGTGTGTGCTAGTGCAACTAATAAACAATAATTTAATTAACCAATAATTAATTGGGGAAAGAAACTAATAAACAATAATTAATAATTTAATTAACTAATACATTATAAAAGACAAACAAATTAAATTATGTTAGGCTAAACAACAATTAATAATTTTATAATTAATGAAACAACAATATAACAAATTATAGTTTATAAAAGACAAACAAATTAATGAAACAACTAAACAACAATAATTAATAATTTTATTAATATTTCAAATGAACTTATAGTTTATTGTTTATTCTTTTACTAGAATTATGGACAAATATTTGATAAGAAACAACGTAGAAGGCAATTGTAAACTTTATGTATTTGTGTGTTTTTTTTATTGTTGTTGTTGTCAAAATAAAAATTTTTCTTTTTATTAGATTGTGTAATTTATGCTTGTTGAGGAACACTCTGAGAAAAATTCCTAGAGTCGCCACTACCAGTCGATAATATTATGATTAACTGTGGCTCCTCCAGCAACGCAACTGCATTAGATGGTGGATTGGTGACGTGAATTCTAAATTCTTCCTTCAAGAACAATCACAAAACCAGGTATCTCTAGCCACAATCTCAGTTAAACAATCCCCCTCTGCTTCCCTTAGTTCCCTACTACCGTATTCCACTGCCCGCTTGTCTTTCTCCCCTTTCACCTACATTTTCCCACTCATTACCAGTCAAAAATCCGTTCGACTATACTTCTACCCAGCTTCTTACGGCAATTTTGATCGCTCTAAAGCCCTCTTCTCTGTCAAAGCTGGACCTTTTACTCTCCTTAACAGCTTTAACGCTTCACTTACGGCAGACGCCGATGGTGATCCTAGTGATACCATATATAAAGAGTTCTGTGTCAACATCAATGAAGATGAGAGGCTGAACATAACCCTCACTCCAAGCGATTCCAATTCATTTGCTTTTATCAACGGAATTGAAATCTTGTCCATGCCTTCTTATCTCTATTATACTCAGTCTGATGATCAATCGTTCCCTTTAATCGGCCAACAGATGTAGTACAGCGTCGGTAACGAAACTGATCTCGAGACGTTATACAGAATAAATGTTGGCGGGCGCTCCATCTCACCCAGTGAAGACACCGAAATGTTCCGGAGCTGGATACCAGACGTGGAGTACTTGATAGATGATAAAACATCTGTTATACCTGTTGACACGACTATTCAACTAAACTTCAACGAAATACCTCCGTACACTGCACCTGAAGATGTCTATCGAATTGCGCGGACTATGGGGAAGGATAGAAATTTGAATACGAGACACAATCTAACATGGGAATTTCCCGTAGATTCTCAGTTTGATTACTTTGTTAGGCTACACTTCTGCGAGTTTCAACCAGAGATTTTGGATCGAGCGTTTCGTATTTTCATAGCAAATCAAACGGCTGAGGAATTAGCCGACGTTATGGCATGGAGTGGTCGAAGAAAAGGTGTTCCGGTATATAAGGATTATGAAGTGTCGATGTTTGGCCTAGGAAGCAAGAAGAAAATGAACCTGACAGGACTGACGAACTCACGTTCCATTAACGAAGTCAACGATACTGACGAACTTCCCTAGACGAGCAAAGACTCCTACATCACTGACGAAGACAAAATCCACCATTCAATGTAGGGCGGTTACAAGGCCAACTGTATGAACCGTTGGAGCTCATTAAGGGCCATTACACAGCACCAAGCGTTACTAAAGGGAGCATTTAGACCCCCATAACTGCTCCAACGGCTAGAAGCCCTAAGAATGTATATAAAGACCACACGTCGCCAAGCAGAAGGTACACATACAGAAAATAGATAGCAATTCTTTTTATCTTGATATACTGCATTTTTGTCCAAAGATATCCATATACTGACTTTGGCATCGGAGGCGCTGTGGCAGGCACCACACCGGTGACCATCTTTGAAGCTGCACTCACGCAGGCTGAAGGGTACTTCCATTTGACTACCTCGACTGACGAACTTACGCTTCATCAAAACCTTTATATCATCCTACAAGCAAGCGGCAATATATCTGTCACTTATTTCGAAGATGCAATCTTGAACGGCATCGAAATCTTCAAAGTAAGCTACCCCTCCAACAATCTTGTCTGACCCGATGACGCCGACCATCTTCCGTCGTCGACCTATGCAACAGTTGTCGCTAGTAGCATCGTATTGTCAGTTCTCGGATTCTTGACTTTTCAACGGGCCAAGAGAGCCAAAGGCTCTTACTTAGCAAAGGGCTACGAGTCAACTACTCTACCATCTAGTTTGTGTCGTTTCTTCTCACTCTTTGAGATTAAAGAAGCTACCAACAATTTTGACAACGTTTTCATTATTGGTACTGGTGGTTTCGGTAACGTGTATAAAGGATACATTAACGGTGGGACCACCCCTGTTGCGATCAAACGGTTAAAGCCTGGTTCTTAACAAGGAGCGCAAGAGTTCAAGACAGAGATCGAGATGTTGTCTCAGCTTCGCCACCTCCATCTTGTTTCTCTAATCGGATTTTGTAAAGATAATAATGAGATGATACTCATGTATGATTATATGGCTCATGGGACCCTCCGTGATCATATCTACAACACCAATAATCCGCTACTTTCTTGGAAGCAACGACTCAAGATCTGTATTGGTGCAGCACATGGGCTAAACTATCTTCATACAGGTGCAACGCACATTGTTATTCATCGTGATATGAAGACCACAAATATCTTATTAGACGAGCAATGGTTGGCCAAGGTGTCTGATTTCGGGTTGTCAAAATTTGGACCCACTATGTCCAAGTCTCATGTCAGCACAGTGGTTAAGGGTACATTCGGATATTTGGACCCTGAATATTATCGATATCAACAACTAAATGTGAAGTCTGATGTATACGCCTTTGGTGTGGTGTTGTGTGAAGTGTTGTGTGGAAAGCCAGCAATCATACGTGCGATTGAGGAGGAGCCAATAAGCCTAGCAGTGTGGGTCCTGCAGTACTATCACAATGGAAAGCTTGATAAAGTTGTTGATCCATTTTTGGAGGGGGAAATTACGCCAAGATGTTTGAAGAAATTTGGTGAGATTGCTGTGAATTGTTTGCTTGACAAAGGAACCAAACGACCATCAATGAATGACGTGGTAGGGGGTCTTGTGTTTGCATTAGAGTTGCAAGAGAGTGAAGAAAATGATGACATGCTTGATGTGGCAGAAACTGACATGAAGGATGATGATGAGCTTCCTCTCTTCCCTACATCCGATATTAATGAAAGTGATGGTAAGATTTTTAATTGCAGTGGAAAACTATCAAGAACAAATAACAACAGTCAAGTAACATTGTAAGCCAAGGAAGTTTTGCTAGTAAGGATTCAGATGGATTGATGTCCTCTAGGGTAGTGTTCTCTGAGACTACGAATCCTAGTGGTCAATAAAAACAAGAACTGGTGATGCCAAAATCGTCAATTGGGTCACTCGTCCAATCCGGAGCATTAGACGATCTTGTAGGACCTGCAAGATAAAAGAGAGATAGATCGAAGAAACCAACGGGTTGTGCCCGATGGGGGAGCCTCCGATGCTTAAGTTAGTATCATCTCATATATTTCGTATATAGATAGTGTTTTGTAGTATTTTGTAGTAGTTTTTTACATACCTTAGAAAATGGACAAATTGTCCCTTTTATAGGTGATTTAGGTAGCTGTTGGACATAAATGAGGGTGATTATTACCCTAATTGTAACATTCTTTGTCTTAATGAGAGAGTTTAAGACATTTGATGGTCATTATTGAATGTGTTGGGCAGTTACTCATCTATCTTTAATGGCCTACTAATGACGCAATGATCATCCATTAAGATGGACAACCTTAATGGTTTTTATGGACTCATCAAGAACAAAAAAAGTTGTTAGATTGCCTACTAGGCCGCTACCCATAGTCAGGCATACCTACTACCCACTTTTGGCGTCCTGGCACAGTTAAATTGCTGAAATCGTTATCGGTAGAGTTTTTGTTTTTTTATTTTTTAAATTTGGGTGTTAAGTATGGTCTAATTTTGGTTATTTTGGTTGGATTGGTTTTAATTAAGGTATTTGGGTTGGATTGGCTTTGATTTAGGTTTTGTGATTAAATTTATTTTGGGTATTTGTCTATGGTGTTTGTAAATGGGATTTGATTTTGGGGAACACTGTTTTTAAAATACAATATGGTGCCATGAGGGAGAGACTAAAGAGAGAGTGTGTGTGTTCTACTCTCTGCAATTCATTACTCTTTTATTCGGTCTTGGCGTAAAAGTGAGGTTTTACGCCATCCAATCATCAGGTGCCACGTCATCCTCTTTACAAATACTAAATACACAACAACACATACAAGAACTACTCAGATAAATCCCCAAATTCAAAAAAAAAAAAAAAAAAAAAAAAAAAAAAAAAACCATTGCCTAATAAATGTCATTCGCCGCTTCTTAGAACCGAACCTCCACGCCTCCGCCGGATCGGTACTGGAACTTGGAAAATACGTCAAATCGATATTGGAACCTCCACGCCTCCGCTGCTTCTTGATGGGTTTGGGTTAGTTTTTTGGATGTGTAGCTAGCTTACCTTCACTCGCCATAGCCATCACAAGACCTCAGCCTAAGTCACCATTGCATCGAGCTCCAGCCCCCCAGTTCACACAGGTGAGGTGCTCTAATCATATTGTAGTCCTTTTGATTTCTACAGTTTACAACTATTGGGTTTTGTTTCAAATGACCCATTTGGCTATTGAATTTGAATGGTAGTTGTGCTTTAAATAGTGGCAATTTAAAGTGAAAATTTCAAATTTAATTCGTTGAGTTCAAAATTTGGGTTTTCGAAATATCATTTTTTGTTATTCAATTACTGGAGATTACTCTTTCTTTGGCAAAATGATAAAAAGAAACTCTAATAATGCCTGTGAGGTGTTTGATGCTGGGTCTCAGTGGGATTCTGCGTATAAGGACTTTCACTATGAGCACACAACCACGCTACTGGTCAATCCCAAAGTATATTAAAAACTTAATTCTCTGCTTACATAGCTTTTACTTTAGAACCTATATGGAACTTTAGGAACCAGGTGGAACACTGATCAACATCCTAACCACCATTAAATCAATTGAAAACAGGGCAGCCGAGTAGACGAATTTACTGGACAAGTCTGGAATTTTGGTAGAAGAAAGGGTAGTGGAAATGGACAAAGCCTACATGTTACAACAATCTGCCTACCTACCTGTGGTAGCTAGAGATGAACAACTTCAAAAACTGCTGCAAAATGAGAACAATCTAGATTTTGTGGTTGAGTTTTGTTGAGGTTCAAAATTTCCCACAATCTAAGGCCCAAAGAAGTAGCATGTTGGGCAAATTTCATGGAAATGAAGTTAGAGAAAATAAGGGGCTGGATTCACGTGATGAAGAAAAGAGGAAAAGAAAGAAGAAAAAGATGGGAGGCCCAAAGGACTGGGATCCAACAATCCATGGAAGAAACAGAATTTAAAATACATAAGGCAAAAGAAAGCCCAACCGGCCAAGATCAACAGACCAAAAGGAGTCCAATAAGAAGAGCTGGGTCGGGATCCCAAAAGTCACCAGAGTCCGGGGATCTCTGGAACGAACAACACAGTATGAGTAAAAATGAAGTAGGATAAAAGACAAAGAGCATGCGGGTCTCATGCGCCCAGGCAGACAGTGAAATCAGAAAAGTACAGAAGCAGAAAATGCATGAACGAAGGAGCTGTGCCCCAAGGTCCCCAGAATGAGAAAAGCATAAAAGAGGTAACTGAAAGGGAGCTTTCAACCCAGCAGTAAAAAGATTCCAACTATTCAAGAAAATGACAAGAATGGAGTGCAACCAAAAGCTGGGAGAGTGAAAGAAAGGACTGAAGATCAGCGGCCTGAGGGGAGCTTGAAACGGAAAATCAGCTTTGGGCTTTCAGCTTGGTCGCACCAAAAGGAAGAAGTTATGAGAAAAAAAGGGAACGATCAGCCCCTGAGCAAACTGACACAGCACAAACTCTGAGGGGCAAAAGGGAGAAATCACTGGTACCCCCGGAACCCTAGAGTTGTACTATAAAAGAAGGAGGAAGTCCTTGCTAACGGGCATTCAGAGATTAAGGGACTCATTGATTTTCATCTAGACACACATCGCCATTTTGAATTTCAAGAAAAGACACAAGAGCCATAAAAGGACTCTATAAAGTTCAAGGAAAACAGAGGAACCGCTCCCGATATCCCCTAGGCAGCCACTATAGCACATACTCGGATTCAAAAAATTCAAACTTTGCAAGTCTTTGAAGCTCGAATAGCTATCAAAGTCTGTAGTTTTTGAACTTAGTTGAACCTTGTATCACGTCTTAATGAGTATTGTAACCATAACTAAAGAAAATTTATAAAATGTCTCTCATTGATTCAAGGATCCCCAACCCCTTTTTCTTTTACCATATTTTATCTGTTGCACATTTCTTTGCTGTTTGAACTGTCATTCAATACGAGTATTTTCGTTTGTTAGTTTATTTGTGTTGTAGGAAGCTTGCTTTGTGCACCACTTAGTTCTTAAACAGCCCGTTAGCTACGGTGAACTAAGCCCAGTCCACCAAGAACAATTATTTGGCCCAGGATCTTTGGGCCACTATGCTGAGAAAAAAAGGCACTCTCACATTTTGGCGACTCCACTGGGGACTGGGTAAAGAAAAGGGAAGAAACAATCCCTTCGCAGAGCATGCCTCCAAGACCAAGGAACAACAAAGGTGCAAATGTGCCACCCGTGGCCTCTGAGCCCATGGGAGAAAATGAAGTGGCCTCTAGACAAAGAGGCGAGGTGCCCCTAACAGAGCACGAGGTCGCATCAGAGCAAAGGGACCCAAGGCAGAAGCCAGACCCTATGACTCGAATGGCTGCAATCCTGAAGGATCTGCAGCAAGAGGTCCGTCTTCTCAAAGAAGGCAAGACGCAAGAAGTCAGGGACAATGCCCCCTTTGTGGTCAACCAAGATAGGACCTAGCCAGAGGGAGGGGCCGCAGTAGGTGGAGGAGCCAACCCCCAGTACCTAACGCTGGCGGATGTCAGTGCCCTTCTGGACCAAGAAAGGGAGAAACTTTCGGGGACCCCTAAGTTATTTTCTCGGGATCCCCCATTCCTACCAGAACTCCTTGGCAAGCCATACCCCAAAGGATATGAACCCCCAAAGTTCCATCCTTTTGATGGAAGAAATGGGAGCGCCGTGGAACACGTGAGTAGGTTTATTCACACCATGGGCCCCTACGCAGGAGACCGGGAGTTGTGTCTAAGAGAGTTTGCTAAATCCTTAGTGGATAGAGCATACACTTGGTACACTACGCTGAGACCAGGATCCATTAAAACCTGGGACGAAATGATGGAAAGATTCTGTGCGAAGTATTACCCTGGAGAGGACAAGGTCACTTTCCAAAGCATTCAGATGGTAAGACAAAGGCCTGGAGAGGATCCCGTCCAGTTCATCAAAAGGTTTGAAGATGTGTCGCTAGATTGTTACGGGGATCATGAAGAAAAAGAACTCGTAGAGACATGCATATTCAACATGCTTTTCGATTGTATACTCAACCTCGAAAATCTATGTATCACACAGTTCGCTGACCTGTTACAGAGAACTAGAAGGACAACACAAACTATGAGGACAAAAAGGATGCCAGCATCCCAAGCCATGACAGCGTCAGTAGGAGAGAAAAGAAAGAGGCCTGATGGAAAAGTGTTCGAGGAACCACCGGTGATCCCATGTACCGCAGAAGAGTTAAACCATGTCCTAGACAAATGGATCGGGGATGGAGTGGTTAGGCCATTCACTGTGTCCAGGCCACCAACAGAGGAAGAAAGGAAAAATCCTTTGTTTTGCAGGATTCATAATTATGTCAAGCATTCCACCAAGGATTACTGGACCCTCCGCAGGCTCTTTCACAAGAAGCTAAGAGAAGGAACCCTGGAACTCACTCAGAAGGAGCCAGATGTACAAAGGAAACCCCTCCCCAACCATAAAGGGAAGGGGGTGGTGGCTGTAGTAATCCATGGGAACCCGACGGAAACAGAAGAGCCAGAAGGATCCTTCCATCCGAGCACATTCAGGACCTTTCAGAAGAATCCCAAGTTCAGATCATTATTCAACTAGCTGGGATTTGGACTAGAAGCAAGAAGGGTGGCCATGGAGTCTCTCATGACTATAGCAGCAGATTCAGGAATGGAATGTTTCACAGCAGAATCACATGCTAGCCGAGCTTTCTTGGAGACAACCAACGCCATAACTTTCACTGATGAGGACATGGAGATTGAGCATCCAGACCACTGTGACCTTTCAGAAGAATCCCAAGTTCAGATCATTATTCAACTAGCTGGGATTTGGACTAGAAGCAAGAAGGGTGGCCATGGAGTCTCTCATGACTATAGCAGCAGATTCAGGAATGGAATGTTTCACAGCAGAATCACATGCTAGCCGAGCTTTCTTGGAGACAACCAACGCCATAACTTTCACTGATGAGGACATGGAGATTGAGCATCCAGACCACTGTAGCCCCCTTTATCTAATGGCCACCATAAATGGTGTCCAAATCAGAAGAGCACTGGTAGACACAGGGGCATCGCTCAATCTCATAGCCCTGAGCACCCTGGAAGCCGTAGGCCTAGCAGGGAGGAGGATCCTGGGGGCTCCCATGGAGATAACTGGATTTGGAGGAATAGCAGAATCGACCGAAGGATATGTACAGGTGGCCCTAAGAGTGGGGCCAATAGTAGCCTTGACCAGATTTCATGTAATCAACTCAGAGGTATCCTACCATGTACTGCTAGAACGGCCATGGCTCCATAAACATCGCCTTATACCATCCACATACCATCAGTGTGTTAAAGGGAGATTGAATGGGAGGCCTGTAAGAATCCCTGCCAACCGTAACCCCTTCAGTCAAAGAGAAGTAAACTTTGTGGAAACAATGCTCTATGATGAGTCAGAACCAGACAATGAGAGTCCCACGCCAGGGATCCCAGGAGCACCTATCCTGGAAGAAGAAGAAAAAGGAGGAGGTACCCACGACTTAAGAGACCTCCTAAAGAGAAAAAGGCAAAAAAGGGAGCCTAGCACCTCAGGATCCCAGGAATGTGTAGTAGTACGGGAACTCGGGGGAAGATTGATTTACCACTTATGAAGGTGCGCGGGGCCTGAGTGCATCGTGCAAGAGGGTCCCGGACCACCAGAATGTATGGTAGCTCAAGAGGAAGTCCCAGAGGAACCAGTTAAAGAAACACAAATCCAACCTGAGGAAGTCCCAAAGGAACCAGGTAAAGAGACACAAATCCAACCTGAGGAAGAATTGGAGGAAATAAACTTGGGGGCTGGGCTGGGATCCCAGAAGCCTGTTTTCATCAGTAGTCAGTTAGAAGTACAAGAAAAAGAGTCGTTGGTGGCCTTGCTCAAAGAATACATGGATGTGTTCGCATGGACCTATGATAAGATGCCCGGTCTAGATCCTGGGTTGGTGGTCCATGCCCTCAACGTGGACTCAGGAGTCAAACCAGTAATCTAACCAGCTAGGGTCTTTCACACTGATGTAGAGGCTCAGATAACCCAAGAGGTCAAGAAGCTGCTAGCAGCTGGTTTCGTCAAGCCCATTCAGCATCCAAAATGGCTTTCCAATATAGTACTAGTGAAGAAAAAGAACGGCCAGATTCATTGCTGCGTGGACTTTCGCAACCTGAACAAGGCATGCCCAAAAGATGAGTTCCCTCTGCCTAATATTGACCTCCTTGTGAATTCAACTGCGGGAAGTTATATGTTTTCATTCATGGATGGGTATAGTGGGTACAACCAGATTCGTATGGCTGCCAAGGATGCCGAGAAGACAGCATTCAGGACCCCAATTGGGAATTTTTATTACACCGTGATGCCTTTTGGCCTTAAAAATGCAGGGACTATGTACCAGCGAACCATGACAGCCATATTCCACGATATGATGCATAAGGAAATGGAAGACAATGTGGATGATATTGTGGTCAAGTCAAAAACTAGGACAAGACACCTCTAGGTACTTGAACAAGTTTTCAAAAGGTGCAGAGAATACAAACTACGCATGAACCCCATGAAATGTGCCTTTGGAGTATCTGCAGGAAAGTTCCTTGGGTTTCTAGTACATCACAGAGGCATAAGTGTAGATCCAGCCAAAGCTGCAGCCATTGCCACAATGAAAAGACCAACAACAGTGAAGGAGCTCAAAAGCTTCCTAGGAAGGGTCTCCTACATTAGGAGATTTGTGCTAGGGCTGACTTCGGTCATAGGTGGCTTATCCAAACTATTAAAGAAAGGAATCGAGTTCACCTGGAGAACGGAGCAACAGGAAGCCTTCCAAAGGATCCAGCAGATTATGAATCATTTACCCACTCTCCAAGCACCAGTACGTGGGCGACCCTTACTGCTGTACTTAGCATCAAATGCCCAAGCAATAGGAGCCCTGCTAGCACAAGAAGATGATGATGGGAATGAGCAGCCTATTTATTATGTAAGCAGGACACTCAAGAATGCCGAGACCAGGTATCCCAGGATAGAGAAAGCCTACCTAGTGGTTATTTACGCATCCCAGAGGCTGAAGAGGTATTTCTCAGCTTACCAGATCCTTTTGGTGACTAAGTCACATCCCATAAAAGCACTCATGCATCAACCCCTCCTGACAGGAAGAATAGTACAGTGGTTGGTCCTGCTCTCTCAATATGACATAGGTCTCAAGACCCCCAAGGTTGTCAAAAGTCAAGCCATAGAAGACCTTCTAGCACAGTTCCCAAGAAATGAAGAAAGATCACTAAGTGAAGAGATCCCAGGCGAGGTAGCAGTTGCAGAAATCCTAGGAAAGAAATGGACGATGAGATTCGATGGGTCAGCCACAACGGCCTCAAATGGGGTGGGAGTTGTACTAAGCTGTGAGGATGGGGACACCATACATTTATCCTTCAAGCTTGGGTTCTCCTATTCTAATAATGTAGCTAAATATGAGGCGTACTTGACCGGGTTAACTATAGCACTCAGTATTGGGGTGAAACTTATGAGGGTACTAGGAGATTCTAATCTTGTAGTTTCCCAGGTAAAGGGTGACTTTGCACTAAGGGAACAAAGTTTAGCAGCCTACAGGACTTGGGCGCAAAGGCTAGAGCAGGAATCCAGACCTTCAGCATAGAGTACATGCAGAGAAGTGAAAACGGGTTTGCTGATGCGCTTGCCACCCTGGGATCCCAAGTGCCATTCGAAGGAAGGGACACGCTGGTCAGAATAGGAAGGAAGGAACATTCTATCTTAAAAATCCTCCAAAGAATATCCCTCGGAGAGTCTAAACAATGGGATTGGAGGAGCGAAGTAAAAGAAAAAATGAAAGAAACAGGATCCGGCGGAAGTGTCAAAGAACTAAGGGACTACGCTCTAATAGAAGGAGAATTGTACAGGAGACTGCCTCGAGGGATCCTATCCAGATGTATCAAGGAGAAGGAAGGGAAACTAAGATTGGAAGAGCTACATACCCAAGTCTGCGGGACCTCAGAAAAGATCAGCTTATATAGAAGAATGCAACGCATGAGATATTACTGGTCTAGTATGAACAAAGAGGCAACAACTATACAGGAAAAATGTCAGGAATGTCAATTCTCGGTGGACAAGGAAGAAAGCTACGTTGTATTTATTACAGAAGATTGGAGGACTCCCTTCATGGAATACATGGCTCAAGGAATCTTACCAACTGACAGGACACTGACCCACCAGCTCAAGAAACTCGCAGTCAAATATTTCTTGCAAAATGGATCCTATTCAAAAGGGGATACAGTGGGGATCCCTTAAGATGCCTAGGGCCAAGGGAAGCCAGGGAAGTAGTCAGGGAAGTCCATTCCGGTGACTGTGGAAGTCACCCAGGAAAAAGAAGGCTTTATAAACAGTTACTACTGTTGGGGTACTATTGGCCAACAATGAAAAGGGACGCCGAGGAACTAGTCAAAACTTGCCACGCCTGCCAAGTTCTTGGAATGCAATCCATATTCACCCAAATATGTTGCAGCATATGACAACACCCTAGCCTTTCCACACTTGGAGGCTTGATCTCATAGGGCCCATAAACCCTCCATCCAATGGCTACATATGGATCTTAGCAGCTACCGAATACTTCACAAAATGGGTAGAGGCCATCCCTTTGAAAAAGGCCACTGGAGCAGCTGTAGCAAACTTCATTCGAGAGCATATCATTACAAGGTTTGGGATCCCCAGGAGGTTGATCAGCGACAACGGAACCCCATTCATAAACAAAGACATGAAGAGGTTGACCGAGGCATATTACATCAAGCATGGAAGATCTACACCATACTACCCACAAGGAAATGGCCAGGCGGAGGCCACTAATATGGTGATATTGAAGATCCTTAAGAAAATGAAGCAAGAGTATTGAGGGAAGTGGAGTGACCACTTAGCAGATGTACTTTGGGCATGCAGGAACTCTTTAAAGACAGCCACAGGATTCTCACCATTATCCTTAGTCTATGGAACAGAAGCTATCAGTCCAGTGGAATTAGTAGTTCCAACACCAAGAGTAGTACTTGAAGAAAGCCAGGAGGACACTGGAGGCACAAACAATGAAAGGAGACTAGCAGACCTTGAAGGGGTAGAGGAAGAAAGAGAACTAGCCAGAAGAAGAAGCCAGAGGTACCAGCAAAAAATGACTAGAGCATATGCACAAGTAGTACGCCCAAGAGCTTTCACTAAAGGGCAGCTAGTACTAAGGGCAGCAGAGCATGTAAGGAGGAACCTACCAGGACCCTCCAAATTTGCCCCAAAATGGGAAGGACCCTACATCATCAGAGAGGCTCATGATAGTGGATATTACTACCTTACAAAGGAAGATGGGACAGTCCTAACAGAGCTCATAAATGGGAAGTAGCTAAAACAGTACTATGCATAAGGGAGGAGAGGTCTCGGTACACCGGGATCCTTTTTGCCAACTCTTCAACCTGCTAAGTTTTTTTTAACATTCTCCTTTTTTATTACGAATTATCGCTTAAGTAATTTTGTTTAAGAACCCATAGTAGAAGGACACTCTGTGATCCTTACTATCTTTAACTTTGCTATGTTCCTTGAAATGATGATTATGTTTTGATTCAATGAAAATCTCTCTTTATTTATTCTCAGCTATTAAATCCTAAAGTATTGCAAAGCCTAAGCATAGGTGGAATTAGGGGAGGAAACCTGGGCAAAAATGTTTGACACATGTCCCAGGACCCACCCCACAATTGGTTTCAAACAGCTAATTTCAAATACATGATATAGGATCCTGGGCAAATGCTCAGATACCTAGCTCAGTACTTGAAAAAAAAAAAAAAAAAGGGGAGACTTGCCAAGCTCATAAACTGGGACAAAAAAAATCACCCAGTGTACCCAGTTCAGTACTTGCGCAACAAAAAAGGGTACCTGGTCTGGAACTCACAGCAAAACTTGTGAGAATCATGGCCCAAGACTCGGTACCAAAGAAAGAAAAAACAAAAAAAAGGGGGGGGGGGGGAGGGAGATCCACATACCCTTAAGAAAGGATTAGAAGCAACCTGAAACACAAATACTAACAATCCAATACTTAGAAGTAGTCTCAAAACATAAGTACAGATCCATGCAAAAAAAAAAAAGCCAGAAACAATGTTCAAACAAAGAAATAGAGACTTATACAACCCTAGATTGTTCATACACATCTAAACCAAAAAAAAAAGGCTAAGAAATAAGGCCAACCAACAAAGAGCCATCTGGGGAAAGAGCAGGGACATCCGAAGAAGTAAAGACCCTCTACCTTTTAATCTTCAAATCTTGCAAAGTCTTGTGAGCATGAGCTAAAGCTTCCTCAGCAGCAGTAATCTCAGCATCAATACTCTTAGAAGCTTGCCTCTGGAACAACGAATGTGCCAATGATCGCAGGTACTCCAGCGAAAAGGACAAGTTGAACTTAGCTTCTAAGAGATCCTGCACCACTCCCCTCCATTCCAAGAGCTTTTCTTTAGATAAAGAGTCTAGCGAAGAATCTCTCAAGGAAAACAACACAGCACACAGCAACTCCATCAGAATGTTCCCAAAAAATAATCCCCCTCTAAAACCAATGGTAAAATCCCCGTAACTCTTGAACAGCCCTTCCAGCAGTGGCAGGCCTTCCACGGGCACAGAAAAGCGCAAAAAGCTGCCATAGAAGGGCCCAAAGTGGTGAAAGTGGCTAGCAGGGAGACTGTTGAACTCCAGAAGATCAAAGCGAGCCAGAAAGGTGGAGAGCCTTGAAGCAGGATCTAAAACAGCAACTCCTGGAGCCTCACCCATTGTTGCATCACCACCTGAAGGGGCTGAGGAGCCTTCAATCCTCTGGGTAGTATAAAGACCAGCAACCTAAGCAGATCCCACACCCCCCTCAGGAATCACAAGTTTAGAACCTCTAGCACCAGTATCGACTCCTGCAAAAAGAGGGGGGGGGGAACAGACTTAGTTTTAAAAGAAAAAAAAAAGAGTAAGTAAAAGATGGCAGAGGGGAAACCAGTATCAGCCTCTTGCTCCTCTGACTTCTTGGAGGACTCTGAGAAAGAACACATGGCAAGTTGAAGAAAAGGTGAGGAAGCCTCAGCGAAATGACTAAAAGAGGGCAAGGATACAGGGGGTTTCGCCATAACGAAAAGACAGGAAAAGGGAAGAAAGAAAGAGAGAAAGCAGTAAGAACGATCAACACCCACCTTCAGAATCCTCCGATTCTAAAGAAGAAGTAGCATCAGAAGCAGATCTCGCAATGGCTTGGCCTGGAAAGAGAAAGAAAGGAAAGAAAGAACTCAAAGAGGGGAGGAAGAAAAAAAAAAGGGGGATGCAAAAGAAATAGAATTAAAGCGCTATTATAAAAGAATAAGGCTCACCTGTTTGCCCGGATGGTGATGCACCTCCCAAAGTCTTTGTACTTAACCCAGTCTGAGGTAACACAGTCTTGATAGGACTGGGAATCTATTCAGATTGAGGACCTTGGGAAGCGGGAAGCTCGAGAGCCTCAGGATCCTGGGTAGCCTGGACATCCTGCATTGGTTGCCCAATCTCCCCAGCTATGCCACCACTGGGAGCCTCCTCTTCTGTACCCTGAGATGCAGCCGCAGCCATCTCCTCTTCAAAGTCTCACCAACCGCGGAGGGAGAAACCTCCACCTAAAAAAAAGGGGGACAACATGAACAACAAAAAGCATAAGCAACAGGGCACCACAGATACACAACACTTGAGAAATGGATAAAAGCAAGCGGCAGAAGGCACAAATGAGGGAAAACCATACCACATCTTCACCAGAGGATTGGCTTCTACCTTTCCTGGGGTCTGACTTACGCTTGGACTGCAGAGAAGACAACCACTCATTAATTCAAAAAAAAACAACAAAACTGTAACCTAAAAGAGAAAAGAAGGAAAGAGGCCTTGCCCTTCTCTCTCTCTCAACAGGGTCTCCAGGTCTTTGTTGTTTACTACGGGTACGTCCAGAGGGTCCCAGAGAACCATGAACTGAAGAACTCACAGGAACCTAGGGAAAAGAAGAGTCTACCTTAGTCTTCACCCGGCCCCTTACGGCCAAAGGTTGCACAACTTCTTTTTCCTCAGCAAGTATCAACTGTTTCTGGGATTTCCCAGTCTTCTTCTTCTTTGTCTTAGGGCCAATGCCCTCTACACTCTCTTCAACTACAGTCTCCTTCAATTTTTCCTGTTTAATTGCTCTCC
Organism: Quercus aquifolioides; assembly: GCA_019022515.1. Lineage (NCBI taxonomy): Eukaryota > Viridiplantae > Streptophyta > Magnoliopsida > Fagales > Fagaceae > Quercus > Quercus aquifolioides. Next base: position 444,833 of record JAFHAW010000290.1, read on the forward strand.
CCTTACTCATGCCAATGGGAGTACTAGCACTTATGGCCTCTACCACACCCTTCTTGATTGGTACCCCAGCAGAAGAACCAACGATAAGATCACATCCTGGCCAGGTTTCTGGAAAATCCTGCACATAAGTCACCCAACCTCTCCTAGAAGCATGCCACTCTACGAAACCTGTTTTACTACTCACAGCAATAGAAACAATACCAGCAGTAGGTAGGGACAAATGCTTGTTGGATGTTGGAACAAAAGAAAAGTTAGGGTTGGGGACTCTCCCAATTATCCCAAAACCAGCATAGTCAACAAAATATTTTTCACTCTCCTCCAGTAATCAGCATAACCACTAGAGGCAAAAACCCCTCTCTGAAAATTGGGCACTACAAACTGAGGACTCCTTCGTGACCAATAGGAGAAAGCCTGGAGTCTCATGAAAGGATCCAAGGAAGGAAGAGATGGTACTATGTCATTAAACACTGGGGGAATATCCTGATCGAAACCAAACTGCCGAAGTACTCGGTGCGCCGAATAATGAGTATACCGGGGACCACTTGAGGAAAGCACAGAAAGCCAGGAAGGACTAATGCAAGCAAGGTAGGCTAAGCTACCCTCATCACCGCGACGCAAATCAAAAGTGTTTCCTGTGGAAGTCAGAAAAGGAGATAACACAGAATCACAAACAAAATCGGGGCCAAACTCCCGGGGAGAACGCCAATGCAAATGACCTGCTTGATCAAAAAGCTCAACCACGTTAGGGGATCCTTGAAACTTATCCTTCACAAACTTTAAATTCCTACATCTTGCTAAAGTGACCGAAGAACGATCCTACATAAATACCTGGAGAATGGCGCAATGAAGAGAAGAAGTGATTACATAACAAGAGTCACCCTCGGCTTCATCTCCATGGAGTTGGTCCAGTTGAGAATAGACATGACCCAAAAACATGGGGGCTAGGGGATATTGAGCACCCTGAGCCAACCTAATCGCCACTGGGAAGAGAGTAGATTTGATCCCATACCCAAGGAATTCGCTGAACAGAAACTTGCTGAGCCAGAATGCGAGGAACCTAGCTCGCCTAACTCTCTTATCTTTCTCGCGTGAGAGATTCATAATCCACCTACCCATTCTGGCCGGTTTCCCACCAGGAGAAGCAGTACGTCCACCAAAATGAGCAAATAACTTTCCTTCCACCTCGAGATCCTCGTCAGTAAGATTGATATCAAAAGGATTTTCATCACCAAGCACCGGAAGGAGGAAATTGTTAACCACATCCTCCAGAGTAACAGTCAATTCACCAACAGAAAAAGAAAAAGTGTGCAGAGTAGGACACCAACGGCGTACCAAATGCCTGAGACCTTTGGCATCTCTAAAACCCTCAAGATTCCTGGAAATCGCCACTGCCTTCAGGATATCAGCGCGCTCCAGACAACCAACAAACTCCTCGTCACAAAGTTCCTTATCCACCTAGATGGGCCAACCCTGGATCTTTCCAGCAACAAAATCAAAAAAGATGGGGACCGCTTCTCGAAGTCCCTGCCTGATCTGGAGATCAAAAATCTCCCTAGGGTCTGGGACTTGAGCAGAACCAATGAAACCCACCTGACCAGAGAACACCCAGGCGTAAGTGGATAGAGGGGCCTCACCATGGGACACCTGAGGGAAGAACAAGCTAGGGGTGTACCAGGGGTCTCGTAAAGGAAAAGCAGGACGCCCAATAACCTCTTGAGACTCATCTTGTGCAGAACTAGAGGAACCTTCACCTTCAAAGGGGCTAGGAGTACGCTCTTTTCTTTTTCGAGAAGAAGAAGAAGCTATTGAGACAATGGGTATCTTGAAAGTAAAGGGGAGTTAAGAAGAAAGCAAGAAGCAACAAGACTGATCAAAAAAAAAAAAAAAAAGAGTTGGGAGTGGAAGATTCAGGGAGATAAAAGGGGTAATGAGAAACGCCTAGGATAAAGACACAAAGAGCAGTTGGAGAAGACAATATGTGGAAAGATGCACCAGTTGCCAGAAATTTAAAGAGGGAAGAGTTATCAGCAGTTATTAATGGGAGTTATGGGAAACGTAAAAGTAGGTAGTGGGAGTTTTTATTTTTCAACTGCCACGTCCCACGAAAAAAAGGAGGAGTTACGAGAGAAAGAAGCGAAAAGGGAGTCAGGATACCAAAGGCAAAAAGGATCAAGATCCCCAAAGAATAATTAGAACAAAAGAATCCTACAGAAACTCAACTACTCACGCATGGGCTGCAAGCAACCCATGAGCTCGGGGGGCTAAATGTTGAGGTTCAAAATTGCCCACAATCTAAGGCCCAAAGAAGTAGCATGTTGGGCCAATTTCATGGAAATGAAGTTAGAGAAAATAAGGGGCTGGATTCACATGATAAAGAAAAGAGGAAAAGAAAGAAGAAAAAGGTGGGAGGCCCAAAGGACTGGGATCCAACAATCCATGGAAGAAACAGAATTTAAAATACATAAGGCAAAAGAAAGGCCCAACTGGCCAGGATCAACAGACCAAAAGGAGTCCAATAAGAAGAGCTGGGTCGGGATCCCAGAAGTCACCAGAGTCCGGGGATCTCTGGAATGAACAACACAGTATGAGTAAAAATGAAGTAGGATAAAAGACAAAGAGCATGCGGGTCTCATGCGCCCAGGCAGACAGTGAAATCAGAAAAGTACAGAAGCAGAAAATGCATGAACGAAGGAGCTGTGCCCCAAGGTCCCCAGAATGAGAAAAGCATAAAAGAGGTAACTGAAAGGGAGCTTTCAACCCAGCAGTAAAAAGATTCCAACTATTCAAGAAAATGACAAGAATGGAGTGCAACCAAAAGCTGGGAGAGTGAAAGAAAGGACTGAAGATCAGCGGCCTGAGGGGAGCTTGAAACGGAAAATCAACTTTGGGCTTTCAACTTGGTCGCACCAAAAGGAAGAAGTTATGAGAAAAAAAGGGAACGACCAGCCCATAAGCAAACTGACACAGCACAAACTCTGAGGGGCAAAAGGGAGAAATCACTGGTACCCCCGGAACCCTAAAGCTGCACTATAAAAGAAGGAGGAAGTCCTTGCTAACGGGCATTCAGAGATTGAGGGACTCATTGATTTTCATCTAGACACACATCGCCATTTTGAATTTCTAGGAAAGACACAAGAGCCATAAAAGGACTCTATAAAGTTCAAGGAAAACAGAGGAACCACTCCCGGTATCCCCTAGGCAACCACTATAGCATGTACTCGGATTCAAAAAATTCAAACTTTGCAAGTCTTTGAAGCTCGAATAGCTATCAAAGTCTGTAGTTTTTGAACTTAGTTGAACCTTGTATCATGTTTTAGTGAGTATTGTAACCATAACTAAAGAAAATTTATAAAATGTCTCTCATTGATTCAAGGATCCCCAACCCTTTTTTCTTTTACCATATTTTATCTGTTGCACATTTCTTTGTTGTTTGAACTGTCATTCAATACGAGTATTTTCGTTTGTTAGTTTATTTGTGTTGTAAGAAGCTTGCTTTGTGCACCACTTAGTTCTTAAACAGCCCGTTAGTTGCGGTGAACTAAGCCCAGTCCACCAAGAACAATTATTTGGCCCAGGATCTTTGGGCCACTGTGCTGAGAAAAAAAGGCACTCTCACAAGTTTCTATTTCCTTTGATAATTTTGAGAAGCTCTCAAACAATATAGCTAGAGCTATGAGTATTTGTTATCTATGTTTTGGAAAAAAAAAGTTTGTTTAATGATTTATTTTTTTTTATGGGTAAAATGAAATACTTCACTAATAAGTAAAATGTTTTGTATATACTCTAACTTGATTTGTCTTTGTGATTTGGTTGAAGTTTGCATACAGAATGCTATGTATATGCTCTAACTTGATTTCAATATTATAAAACTAGGAATTAGACAATGCTTTTTCTTTTATTTGAGAATGGAAATTGATTTGACATAAATAGCTCTAATAATCTGATACAGGACACTTAGCTTTTGACGTAATTATTTGGCTTAGATGGTGAAAGTTAGTTGGATAAGTGGATTTAGATGGATGTGTTTGGCAGATTGTCACTTGAAAATATAATTTATAAAAAATCATAAACCAATTATTCTTTAATTTTATGCAGGCTTTTAGGTTGATTAAATATGCAGTGGAAAAATCTGGTGTGAAGTTCATGAGAGAAATGCAAAGACATTCAATGGCCATTTGCAAACTATTTCTCTATAAGGGACATTTGGATCCTCTGAAAGGGGATGCACTTAATAAGGCTGTGTAGGACACTGCCCATGAAGATGTCTCTTCTATTGTTTTGAGTTTTGTTGTTGCATTTATATTAGCTACCAAATATGTGTTGATTCACTTAAAGATTTTAATTGACTGCTCCTTACTTGGAATGTACAGAAACATGGAAATACTTACTTTGAAGTCAATGACTCAACTAATGTATGCTTCGGGTGAGCTTCAATTGGGTCAATTGGGTTGAGCAGCGGCTATTGCCATCCTAATAGGACCTGATGCTCCTATTACTTTCGAAAGTTGAGTTAGAGGGACTTATATGGCTCATGCCTATGATTTTTACAAGCCAAACCTTGCTAGTGAATATTTGGTAATTCTCTCCCTAATGAAGCTTTTGTTTTAGTTTCAATTGGTGATGTGGAGTCGGTGTCATAGGTCCCAAATTGTTTTGATCAAGATATGGCCAAACCAATAATTTGGCAAGTTTGTTCTGATGTCCATTAGTTAGCCATATAGGTTGATTAAGTGTATTAAGTACTGTATGATCATAAGATCACCATTAATTAACAAGAAATCAAACAAGTAGACAGTAAACCAAAATGACTAATAAGTAAATATGTATTCCAGAAGCAAACACAACTAAAGGTCATGAATTGTCAAAAAATGAAGGTGCCTCATAACCAAAACAATAATATTATGACAAAGTTTAGTTACAAAATTGGTTGTAGTCTTAGGTTATAACCTTATTTAATAAAATAAACATTACTATATATTTTGAAAATCTAACCATTGAATTGCATGTTCTTTACGTTTTTAATACGCATATTAAATTTTGTGTCAATCGAATATTATTTACAATATAATCTGTAAGCTTATATTTTATGCATAATTTTAAACTACAAAAATTTACAATTTAAACAATTTATTGATGACATAGCTATTGATCTTTCATTTTCTAGAAATTTTGCAAGCATGAAGGATATAAAAAGAAGATTTAATTCAATGGTTAATTTGTCAAAATTCACCTCCAATAAATTTTTTTTGAATAAGGTTGTAGTTTTATGCTACAACCAATTTTATAACTAAATTTTGTCCACAATATTATCTACGAAACCTACATATTTTCAAGTTGTTAGAATAATTTATTCCTAAAAAGTTGGTTGTCTTTTAAATATTCTAAGCCAAGAGCTACCAATCACTATAGTGAACTAAGCTTCATAAGATATGGTCCCCATCCGTTGTGCTACCGCTTGTGGTTAATATCAATCACTCCAGTTTCATGTTGCATAGGTTATTGATTTATCAAACTTATATCTTAGATAACCATACACTTTTTAGTAAACTAATAAGTTAGAATCATTGTTTAACATTTTGTACAAGAGATTTTATGAGTTCTTCCAATGGGTACTCACATTGTTTAGCATTGCACTCGTTTTCTCTAAAACAATTTTCTCTAGTAGTGTCTTCATCACCCAATGATCTCAGGTGTGTTTCTATTTTTTGCTACAGCACATTTAGCATTCTTATCATGGAATTCAAAAGACTTCCTAACTGAAATTAAAATTAATATATGGTATAATTAATTCCCATATTAAAAGAAACATACTACAACTATGCAAACTAAAAATGCAAAGTAACCTCATCTGGGGCAACATAGGTGTCACTTCGTTTGGCAAATTTCTGGACATATTTGAGGCCATACATTTTCAATGTCATATTGTCCTTTAGTAGTGTTAATACATCATCATATTGCTTGTCCAAAGCTTAAAGAATTGCCTTCTCAATATCTGCTATAGCCTAATATACAAATTCCAAAACACATATATGTAATCTCAAGTTTAGAGTTCAACAATTAGGGGGAAAAAGTAAACGGATCTCTAGTTCTAAAACTTAAGACCAAGTGATGAAGAACCATATTTGGACATACCTTCTCCAACGGACATTTATATTCTGGCCAACGACAAATGATGACTTCGTAGTCATCCAATGTTTCTGTCAACCGATCATACATAACTTCATCAAAAGGAGTTGTTGAGTGTTGGGTTCTGACACCTAACCTTCTTATCTGGAATCAATTTCTAGTTAATTGTCATGTAAATATCAGAGAATTTCCTTCAAAAATCATGTTTGGTGTCAGTGGCATCTACATGCTCTTCTAACTCGGTCGTGTAGAAAAATATTTTCCATAAATGGTAGTTTTTGAGCAAAATAAAAAGAAAAAGGTTGTACTCAATGCACAAAACTTCCCTTGAATTATGAAAAAAAATAAGGAAACTGTAGTAAACAACAAATATTATTCTACAAAGCTACCAATATAGACAACAGATTCTATGAACTTGAGTTCATCAAGTTACAAGGCTATGCTACATAAAAATTATACCTTTTCTAATTTGCACATCTCAAGAAAAGCAAGACACATGTTTTGAATCTAGCACCGGAACATATCTTTTTCATCAACCCCTTTTTCAGGACTGAACAATAAGATAGTGGTTAGAGATCACAAAGAGAAGCAAACATGGTAGTCAGTATGGAGAAAATATAAGAGAAAATAATTAATTACTTGATGTTCGAGAGAGCAAAATCCCTTTGGAAGTTTGTTGTGGCAATAACAAGTTCTGCAACATGAGCTGAAAGGCTTGGGGAGAGAAAATGCAACAAAGAAGGCACACAATCTGTCGCGGAGATCAACACTATAAATAGGTGAAGAAATACGTGGAAGGTTTATAAAACTGCATAAAATTCAATATGGAATACTAATGAGAAGATTACTAATATATCAATTATGTTAGGTTCTAAATATTTAGTCTTAAATATTTAGGTTCTAAATTTATTGTATGTTGGCAAACTGAGAATAAAAACATGTCTAATATAAGATCTTAGTGTCTTAGAAGTGTTTTAGACATTGCTTAAGATGATATTAGTCAAGATTCAAGAACGTACAAACTACAGAAAAAAGAATTCAGAAACTAAAGAGCTCGACTGATTAAAGAGAAGTCTCGATCGATCAAACTGCGATTTTGCATATTTTTAAATCAAGCCCAACAGCCCGTGAAACATCTAAGGTTTGAGTCCAACACTGCTAAGTATAAAAGGGAAACTCTAATACACGTTTTTCAAGTCTTGAGAGTTACTTCTGTGAGATCTGTGAGATTCTGTAACCTTTAAACTCTACAAGCACCTACTAGAGATCAAATCCATATTGCTAGTACCAGTGGAGTAAAGTTGCTATCAAGCCTTCAACTATCAAGCATACTGAAGATCAAAGCATGAACAGGTGGTTCATGTGAGAACAAGATCTGGATCAAAGAAGTCTGTGGAGTTAGAGCCCAATTTGATATTTGTGTTAGATTTACTACGAATTGATATTTTTGAACTGTAAATCTCAACTTGATATAGTGGATTGTTCTCTTGGGATAGTTTCCCCCCAAATTTTCACTTTGAAACGAATTGTTTCATTAGTTTTTCTGGTCATCACATTTTGTGTTATTTACTTTTTCGCTGTATTTATTTCTTGTGATGATTGTTTAACCTAGATCTGCATAATTGACCTAAGTAACAACTTTACTATTAAATTAGGTTAAACAAACTGTGTTTTCCAGGGGTCTAAACATAAACAAATTACCTATCGAAAATACACTTTAAAGAAATAAGGCCTACATAATACACCATGAAAAGAACAAAATGGAAAATAATGCAACTGCTGAATGAAAATTGCACGCACAGGAAAGGATGTGACCATAATCATTTTTCTTTATCTTCTCCTAAATTTAATAAAGTTTAGATTGGTGAATTCTACATAATACCCATTTTCATTTTACGCACTGTGCATCATATATATCAGATCATGAATATATATTACATAGTATCAAGTAAGTCTCAGTAAAGTTTAAAAAATAGATAAAATGCCTTGATAAAGTTAATATTAATATGACACTATGTACGTACCTTGAACCTTCATTTTCATTTTGCACAATTTTGGAGCAGCAGCTCTCTGAGCTACTAGCTCTGGAGATTGAGACAGTTTTGCAATTCGTCTTTTTTGGGTGGTAATAATATATATCGTAAACTTTATTTGCTGGGCAAAATCAATAGATTAATGAAGAAAGTAAATAAAACCAATTAAAAGTATATTGTTTCTGGAATTCATTGAACGCACCCAAATGAGTCTCGCAATACGCCACATCCTTCATTCAAAAAATACATAGCTTCTTCCTTGATGGAATGGGCCTTATCCTGAAACCATGAGTCAAGGCACAGTCGAACACACGAGTCATAAGATTGCATGTCACAATTTCTTCATTTCCCACTGCAACACAGAAGAAAAGCCAGTGAAAATTAATAATTATTGGACTAATAATCAAATACTATTAACTGCACTCATAACCATTGTACTCAAGACAAGACGGTTAAATATAAAAAATCAAGAGATAATTTTAACTAACCTTTTATGAAATTTGGGATGGTGAGGGCCAGCAGTGCCAATAACTAGAGATGCCGCATTGACCTTAAAATCAGCGGCCGGAGTCCTGTCATGCCTTATAACCACAAATTCAAGGAATACAGTAATGGAAAAATATATTAAATCAGGAATGATACTCCTCTAAAATGTACCGGGGAAAATATTGAGTTATACTAACTTGTACCAGCAATAATGAGAATATTTTGAATGTTTCTAGGTACAATAAAAAATAAAATTTTCAAATTTTCAAAAATTGAAGAAAAAAAAGAGTTTTTTTTTTTTGAAACCGATGCGAATTTTCATTCATTCAGGGACATGGAGTCCAAATACAAAGCTTGCAGTGCTGGAGGAGGTGAATCTTCCACCCAGACCATTTCCTCATCAACCTGACTAGCATAGCGGGCCATACAATGTGCAACAGAGTTGGCGCTCCGCTTAACACACTCCACAGACAAGCTCCTAAAACCTGAAGCTAACATACAAATGTCATCATAAATGTGTCCTAATTTAGACTTGTTAGGACGTGGGGAGACCATGGTTCTCATTACAGTTATATTATCACCTTCAACTACCAAGTCCAGGAATATATTATTTAAGCTAATATATTAAGTTAATTTACTTATGTTAATATTTAGGCTTATAAAATATGTTGATTTTTTTTTTTGAAACCTAAAATATGTTTATTTTAAGTTTTATGTTCATAAACATAAAAATGAACAAATCAATACTTACATATATAAACACAAACATATATATGTGTATAAAAATACATAAATAACAATAATTCTAAAACCCGTATATGAAATTAACTCTAGTCTCTAGATTACCAATAAATTCTAGTAAACTAAAGAGACAAATAAATTAAACAAAATGAATACATATATAGAAACACACACACATACACACATACATATATATATGGTGCTGATGTTCTTGCTAACTATGGAATTTCGTTATCACATAATATTATGTATGTTGTTAACCCACGGCTTGTGGTGGAGGATGGTCTAGCCGTGGACGTGAAGGGCTTTGTTTGTAACAGACTTATTACTCTTTAATCTAAAGCATTATCCACTATTACCAAAAATATATATTTTTCAAGCATTAGCCGTGGAAGGTGGAAATTTGTGCATTTTCAAGCATGACTATTTTACAAGCATATGATGATCATATATTTGGGGAACTGATATTTGAATTTAAGCCAAATCATAGTCTCTTGAAAATTAATTTAGCGAAGAGTCTAGTTAATTTGCTTATCTCAATTGTATCCATATTTTGAATTCCCTTTGCAAGCATTTGCACAGTGTCTAGTTTATAGACCTAGTCTACCACGAAACAAACCCTACAGAATCAGATGAAAGCCTTTCAACACCTGTGCGAAAGGTTTGAACAAGAGTACTTGGATAGTGCACAATTGATAGAAGTAGATTTGTAGATTCTTCCTCCAATTTGATAATATGTGGCATACCACGTCAAGCTTCCTACATGCATGGAAGGTGATAAATTGATAATGTTGACGTTGAGGGTACACTACCTCCTAAGCAAAGCTATCAAGCCCATTTCAATTGAGATACAGCTGATCTAGGGGATAGTTTAGACTATTCAAATCATGTAAACTGTAAGATTTAGAAACTCCTGTTGAATGAGTAACAATGAACATCAATGTTGACACACCTAAAGAAGTTGAGACATCTAACATGAGTGAAGTTAAGTGTGTGTTATCACAACCTAGAGAGGCGGCCAAAGAAACTCAAACCTAATAAGCCTAAAAGAGTTTGAAGAGGCATCAGACAAAGAATACATTCCCCCTGCAATACAGTTTACACCCAACAGTTTTGTCAATGGATCCATAGGCATGTGTCTATCTGAAGATTGCTTACAAATCTATGAAGCCTATAGATCTTATTACAAATTCAACACATGTTAGGCTCGAGTGGTTTACTTTTAGACAGTTCAAAGTGTTAACCATTTTTCTGCAGCACATGGATTACCAAAAAACAAATATCAGTAGCTGGACTCTTAACTTGCTAGAGTACTACCTAAAGCTATACTAGATGAGGTCGAGTCTCTCCCACCTCGAGAAAGTTGGTGCAGACAACATATTGTTACTGATTTGAATTATGGGATTTGAATTTTATTTTGAGGTTTTAAGGGATTTGATTGATTTTTTATGAACACATATGATTGATGAATAAAATTTGTCGTTGGAATTTTCCAATGTCTTGGTGTTGATTCCTAGTTATCTAGGTATTGATTCCTAGCTTTTTGGCTAGGTAGTTATCCCTAGCTAGGTCTATTTTTTCTTTTCTTTTTTAGTTCTGTTTATTTTTCTCAATTATCCTTTCAATCTTCTTGTGCTGCATCAGATCCATACCATTGCTGCAACCTAATAGTTTGAAACAAAGAAACAATCACAGACCAGCAGAGAGTTATGTTGGTCAATCACAAGGTGTAAATAGTATATCTGCTCCTGGGAAGTTTGATGAGAAAAATATGTCTCTGGAACCATTGATGGGAGTGCACAGAACCCAGTAGAATCTGACATAAGTACTGCTACTACCTTTAAACAGATGGATAACCACCCTGTAATCACCAATAAGTCAGTACCTCAACTTCCTCCTAAATTGGCATCTGATGCAGAGAACATTTCATCTCAATCCTCAACCACAGTTATATCGGCTGAGATCATGTCCTACTGATGGCGACACAACCAGTGATAAGCCGAAAGAATAGGACTTGACTGGGGAAGGTGGTACCATTAGCATCTCAAGTGTGTAATTTACATGATTGCTTGGTCTCTTGACTTTTTTTTTTTTAAGGTAAGCCACACGTTCTTAGACAAACTGTGAATTTACAGGATATATAACATTAAACGTACACACTATTGAGACACTTGAACTGCCAGATTAGGCACTTGGGTGATGCAAAAGTTTTGACCTTTCTTGTGGCATGATCTTTAAAGGACCATTACCCTGCTAAGTTTCATCTGGACTCCAATTATTTGAGGTCAAATAATATAGATAACATTTGCACAGGACCATATCCTTCTTAATGATGTCCCTAGGCTCGCTTGCCTTCAGCTGACTCAGCGGTTCTGCCATATTCAGGAAGAAGCAACTCCACACTATTAATGATGATCACCTTGTTCTAAATTTGTATATATATTTTATAGTTGTAATAGTTTTGTTAAGATGATTGGAGATGCTGATTCCCCATTTTGTACAAGCCCTAGTTAGCTTTGACTATTCCTAGGCCACTTAAGCATGATTTTGAACTCATTTCCACATTAAGTCAGAGTTATTGGAATAAATCTTTTAGCATGTATACAATCTAAGAAAATGTTGTACCCGTACATAAGATTCAAACTTTTGTGGGGTCAGTCAAAGGTGGTCAATAGACAATTTTACACTAACTTTTGGAGAGGTTAATTCCCAAATTTGAACTATAACTTGTTGCTTAGGCAAAAAAACTCCATTCGTTGGACTAAGGTCCGACCTCTTGTTGATTGAAAATGTCATTTTTTGAATGACACTTACTCCCCTTTAAAAGAATTGTGGAATTAAAAAGAAAATTTTGCCTAAATTCTGTGATCTACGTGGTAGAAATCGATTTTAGTTCATTCTCCATTAGTCAGTAGAAGGAAATTTTTCCTAGTAGTAATTTGTGAACATCATTTTGAGAGCCCTACTTTGAAACAGTATATTGATTAAAATTTTATAACATGAAGGGATATTTGGTACTGAACAGGCTGTTAAATACTCTAACAGAAGCACGGAAGAGTTCGGGAGTGGATTTGTCACATGCCACTAATCTTAGTACAAATTTAGCTTGGGAAGCAGTCTAACGGTAGAGCGATTAGACCACCATCTGTTGTAAAGGTGTATTAGTATATTAATATATAACACCACAATTGGTACTTGAAGTCTCTTTTCAAGTAAAATTCTTATTAAAGTTTAGTGCAAGTATAAAATATTTCAGTATTTCCAAATATCCAACCTTTAGAGGGTAAAATTTAAATTCTGAAATGTCATGGTATAAAATCTAAACATCTTCAAATTTCAATGGGTAAAATCTAAAATTTGAAAATTTAAGGTGTAAAATTCAAACAGCCCCAAACTTTAAGTTAAGGGTATAATTTTCTCCCTCCGTCCCAAATTATGTCATGTTTGAAAAATCAAACTTTTTAAGGAAATATCATTTATTGTCTTGTCTGCCTTATAAAAATGTATAAGTTTTCAAAACTACTTTAAGTAAATTTATCAACTTTTTTTTAAAAGAGTTATTCTTAATAAGATAACTAAAAATGTGCCCCAATTAGATTGATTTTTTAAAATATTTATTAGTTTTCTCTTCAAATAGTTTTGAAAATATAGTAGGGGTATAATAGGAAACATGACAATATTTTAGAACATTCCAAAATGAAATAGAGGACAAACAAACTGGGACAGAGGGAGTACAATTTACCCTAAAAAATAAACGATGTTTATTCATCACTCTTACTAAAACTACCAGTAGGATAATTACCCTTCACCTCCTCATTATATGAAATGAAAGAAACTTTTCACCACAAACTTACAACTAAGACAATGTTTATAGGTAGTCAAAGTTTTCATAAGTTCACATTAGCATGATTGTTAGAAATCTAAGAATGATCCATATCATGCTGTTGTTCAAGAAGACATACAAATTCATACAAATGATTTGTGAAATCGTCAATTGAACTTCTTGTCAATACGGGTAAACGATGAAAAGGCAACAGCTTCAGTTAATTCCACACAAAAAAAGGGGGGAAACAAGGAATACAATGGTGTGGTGCAAGCCAAAGGGCCTCTAATGATCTAATCAAAAGGAGAAGGTTCAATTGTTCAGAGAATCAATATTGGCTAGTGTAATTTAGTATTTGAGTGTGTGTATCTTTCTTTTCTCCTATTTCCCATTCATAGGTCTTTGCCCTCATTAATGGGAATGAATGCCTCTCTTTATGATTTTGGATCCGTTGACAATTAATGGTAGGACATTATAGATTTCAATGATCTTTTGCTTGTTGGTTTGTTGGTTACGCTTGAGCTTGTCTGGCGTGTTGGCTGTTACTAGACTCATTTAATGTCCATTGTAACCATCTATAGGATGGACGACTACGATTTTTTCTTCCTCTTCACATACCAACAACAACAATATACATATAAAATAACAAGTTTATCCATATAACAAAGTCAATATTTAGAGCCTTTTCTATTTTCATGCTATCCTAAATTACTTCCCTCACAATTTTTTTTTTTTTTTAAATTTAACAGAGAGAACACACCCCGAACAAAAGTTAACCTCCACATTTCAAAATATTTTCACCTTTTTCACTTTTTAACCTTTACTATTTTATTTTATTTTTAACTTTTTTATTCAATGGTTGAGATTAAAAGTTGATTTTTCTCAACTTTCAATTTCAGCCATTAATAAATATTGCATCAGGTGCACCTAATCTCAATCCATAGATTTGATTCTTGTGAATTGATTGGAAGAGTGAAAATGGACAGGAAGATTAATAGTTAGTTTGTACTATGATTTGATAGAGGAACGAAAATTGAAGTTTATAAATGGTTTGAGCACCCACAGTAGATGTGGGATATGTGCCAAATGCTAAATATTTGGCACATATCTCACACCAAACCCAATTTGAGCCCATTTAGCAGATGTGGGATATGGTATTTTTTTTGCAACATTGAACAGTACCGTGGCAAATTTGCCACGGTACGGAATGCATGTGGCAAAATTTTTAATGTGTTGATTGTGTTGATGAGTTGTAATAAATATTATTTTAATGTATAGAATTGAATTATAAAACATCTGATAAATGGGATGTTGTAAAATGATGTGGTAAAATAATAAAGTAGGCCTTTGGTGTGGTAAAATTGCATAATTTTTAAAACATCTGCTACGGATGCTAGGAAGTTTGTGAAATGTGTGACTTTATTATTTTAGTACTTTCTAGAAAAAATAATTATTTTTTTCTTTTTTATTTATTTAGTTATTTATACAATAGGATTTAAGTTTTTTTTAAGTCCGTTTCATGATAATTGTAAGAATTTATTAACATTTTAAAAGTCTTTTGGCCTTGCTGTTTGGGATAAAAACACACATTTATCAGATCAAAATGTGATTTCGGGAATTTGGAAAGAAATATCAAAAAGGTGTTTATTTTTTGGGAATATTTAAATTAGAAAGAACTTTGCAAAAACTCGAGAATGTGTTGTTTTCTCAATATTTACAGCCTTTGTTCTCTCTCTCTCTCTCTCTCTCTCTCTCTCTCTGAGTTGGACTTACAGAATATTTGTTCTCCCCATGTGGGCCAGACAAAATATTTCTTTGGAGACAGAAACCCACTCTCTTTTTTCTTTTTTTTTGGGCCCATATGAACTATATTTCTTTCACAAACATACTTTGGATCCTCTCCCCCTGATTTTCTTTTTTTTTTTGTAGCTAATTTAGAAATTTTAATTACAAGATACCCAGCCTTAACAGGCGGCTGGTTCCCCCTTGATGTTCCTTTTTTGATAGGCCCCTGATGTTCCTTGAGCATCAGAAACGACGAAAAAAAAAATTGCCACATTAGATTTTACTTGATTTTTAGGAGAATAACATATTCTAATTTTAAGATTTCAAAGTTACCCCACATTGCCGATGAACTCTTTTGGTGGTACCCAAACCAATAACCCCATAATATTTAAATCATGAATCACATTGGATCATGTGTTCCATCAAAAAAATGAAATACATTGGATCAAGTGAAAATTTTTGATATCATCTTCAACCATTATTTGCTCAACTACAGTATGTTCCTCATTTGATTAACTTGGGAGTCTCAGACTTGTTACTAAACCCAAGAGGAAAAAAATCTTAATCTTAAAGTAAACTAAGGGCTTAATTTTGACTGTTTTTTGTTGCTAAAATTGATTTTGCTTACTAGTGTCACATCCATTTCTTTCTATATGGTTCTTACCGGCCGTCGAGAACAAAGACTTGTCAAATGGGTTATAATCAAATACTATTTGCTTAGGACTCAAGCATTTATGTCTCTGTTTTGACAATTTTCACCTAATTCTTGTTTAAAGTGGCTTTTTCTTCTTCTTAAATTTTTAAAGTAGCTTTGTTTCTCTTTCTTTAATCTTTGAACGTGGCTAGCAAAAACACCTTTTCTCCGATTGTGATGTAGTGTGAAAGCAAAGTTTGATAATTATTAATCCTATTCTACTACTAAATTTAGTGTTAGTAAGTAGGAAATATTCTGAGTATCACAGTCCTCTTTACTTAATCCTACGTGGTTCTTGGATCATTCAAGATGAACAATCTAACATAATAAACGAGAAAATATCATTTAAAAATAGAAAAAAAAAATATTGGGATCTCCACGAGTTTTTAAAGGGACCGTATGAACTCACCATTTATTTAATGTTTCGCCAACTTTATCGAACCAGGCAACATCTAGAGACTTGTTGCTTTGGATCCTTTCTTGTCCAAATGAAAGCCAAGTAATACTATTCAAAGTGAAAACGGTCCTTCATGTTTTTTCCTGTCATCTATCCATTAATTATACCACCAAAAATTTGGATTATGTCAAAGTATTCTGTCCTTTTTCAATTTTAGTCTCTCGAGTTTAAAAAATCACTTGTTCTTAATATTAAATCAATTTGTCTTGATTCCTAATAAATCATCGATGATGTGTCAATTTTTAGTTTAGTCATGTCATTATTCCATTAGAAATATTTAAAACATATTGACAGAAAGGCCAAAAAAAATTGCTATGAAATTTAAATAAACTTAACAAATTTAAGGATTTAAAATAGTTATATTCCTTCAAGTTTCTTAATATATATATATATATATATATATATATAAACTTTGTTTTGCCTTCAATTGATCCTGTTTATATTTTGAAAAGAAACTTGTTTTGTAACTTCTTTTATATGAGAAAGTGTAGGAACAAAATTTTTGCTAATATTCTAGTGTGATCACCAATAATTAGTAAGTCAATGTAAAAATGATTGTCCATCACTCATAATTGAAGCATATATTTATCTTCTCTTTGTTTATCTTATATCCATATGCCTTTAATATTTTTAGAGTAATTTTCCAAAAAACTTTGGCATTCAACTCTAGTGATTTGACAGAATTAATAGATTGTCATTAACAAAGAAAAGATGGGTAATGCTAAAATTTTATAGTTATCAAAGATGGGTATCCATATGCCTTTACTGCTCTATTAATTATTTGGATAGAGACAAAAGAATTTTTTTTTTTTTTTTTTTTTTTTTTGAGAATGACAAAAGATTAATTATTGATAGCACTAATATGTCTAAATGTTTTTAGGCCTTATCATTTTCTTTTTACGTATAGGAAAAATTTTAATGGTTGTTCAACTTCATTTAAAAAGAAAGGGGGAAAGATAAATATTGCTGCCAGTAGAAGTAGAAGTAAAAAAATAATAATAATAATAAATAAATAAACCAAGATAAAGCTTGTATAACGTAAAAGCAAAAATATAACTAATCCCCAAATAAAAAAGAAAACAAAACTCTCCGAGGGGTTGATAAGTTGATAAGCATGAATGAACAAATGCCGTGAGTACATCAAATTAATATTACAAATCTATTACGGTTAATTAAATTTTTTTTTTTAAATGTACTTCTTCTCTTTTCTTTTCTTTTCTTTTTCGATAGAACCACCACTTTTATTGTTCTTATGTCAAATACCATACTCCTACCTACTTTTCATTACTTTTCACATTTAAAGAAATTTCAATTCTATGACTACACCATAGGTTGTGATGCAAGGAATCTATCAATGCTCCCAATGATAGCCATGGATTGAAGGTACAGATGAAGTTGGCCTCGGAAAAATACTAGCTATTCTGGTTTGTGCAAATTTTTTTATTAATCTTTTCATATACTAAAATAAATCTATACAACAATTGTGTAAAATATATGATGTAGTCTAAAATCAAAGTGGCTTTATTTTTTGAACTATCATTATGGTTCCAACAATTAAAGTGGGTGGAAGTTAAGGGTACAATTCAACATTCAGAAGGAACAAAAATATCTCTTTCAAAATGTTATGAAAAATAGCCGACATGTTTTTTTTAAATGGAATAGCCGGCATGTTTGTTAAGTGATAAAGATTTTAACTAGACATGTCCTTTTATTTTAAATCTACAATGTCAAGTGGTAGTTGGTTTTAATCTCTACATTTTATTTAGTTAGTGGGTAACATGGCAATCTTTAATTAAAACAAAAGGAGATTATAGTTAAAAAAATTACTGAAGGTAAGCCAAACCTATATATATATACACACACACACACACACACATTGATAATTGGAGTGGAAAATTTGAACCTTAGATATTTTCGTTGTCAAGTTGAAATATAAGGCTTTTAGCAACAAAAAAAAAAAAATCTTTTTAAATTATAAATAATTATGAAGTTGATGCATAACTTAAAATAATAGATAGGATAATTCTAAAAGGAAGGCAAAATGTCACATCCCAACACTCTCAATTCACATTATACTATTGACCAATTTATTGTATAAATTTTTTTTTAAAGGGGAAAACTTAGGTATTGACCAATTCACATTATACTTCTATCATGTGGATTTTAGCTCATAAGATGGAAGTGTATTTTTTTAGTTAAGTAGCCACATGACTTAATCTTAAAAGGAACACCTAAGGTATTGTATTTAAATTTTGTTCATTTTAAAATATTTGGTTGAATTTGCAATCATATCAAACTTATTTGCCCTTTCTCTCTCTCTCTTTGAAAACAAAAGAATTGGTCATTTTTCCCTACCTTAAATATCACTGTTACATGTATGTACTTCTCTTCTTTGCTTTTGTTTCTATTTTTTAGTTTTTAGTTGCCTTTTCTTAAAAAAATTGTTTTGTTTAGTAGTCAAAATTGGAATTCTGTATATAGTTGGGATCATATATAATTATTTATTAGCATGGCTTAGAAAAATATATTAGAAAAATTTGTGGCATACAAAGGCGTTTGAAGCGGCTAATTCTTACATTTGAAGATAATTCTGAAATTATACATTCACCTTTCTTCTTCTTCTTCTTCTTCTTTTTTCTTTTATGGAATAATATTTTATTAAGTTATTGTTTCTCAAATAAATTATATATTTTATAAGTTCTTGATAAAAACTGTACAATGCACAGGCATTCAACTAGGATTATTTGTGATCAATCTTCTAGACACAAATGCACTATGATTTTTCGAGATGATATGTTGCAATATTGTTTTTTAAGCCTACTTTGTCAGATTTTCAGAAACTAATTTGTAAATTACTTTAAGAAATGAATACACCCATACTAACTCCACACTCAACGCACTACCAGACAGATTCTAAAGGGTGTTTGACACCCAATATATACTAAATTTTTGGGACAAAAAACTTTTATTAAGGAAACTCCACTGTATTTTCCAATGATTACACGTTATTAGTAAAGCATCAAATGAATCAATTTACTTCATTCATGGCCTCTCTCGGAGGAGAAAGCATTGTCGGTCTTTTTTCCTATCATAATCCTTCATTAAAGCATCTTTATCATCATCATCATCATCAATCACCGTAATAAACTTCAAGTATCTTAGGATAAAAACTTTGCTATCAAATTAACCCAGGGGGGACATTTTCAATAGGTGTTGTCGTTGACACAAATGGAAGATAATGCACATCCCAACACGAACTTACTGTGCCTTGAGCCTTAGGGAAAAACATAGAAAGCAAAGTAGCAAAACCAAATGCCAAAGTTGCCAGCTGAGCTAATCATGTAAAGGACCACACCCAATCATTTCACATCCACAACGAATCTCCTTGTGTATTTCCATTCTATTTTGTCTCTCTTTAAAATATAGAAAATTCTATACTCTCCTTCTCTTTCATTAAACTAGTAATAAAAATCAAACATGGTTGTTTGATTAAATAATTTAGTTCATATGGTCTGCAAACGTGCATAATACAAACAAATATATATATATATATATCCACAAAATTTCCACATTATATATTAGCACTTATAGATAGATTGCTTCTTCCGGTTCAAAAAGGATTACAAACTGTAGCCACCGGATGATTCAATACCTACCATGAATGACAGCAAAGGAATAATTAATAATCCAAAAATTTCTGAGTGGTCCTGATGATCATGTTTGACTGGCTGTTTTGGTTGCCTTGTCATTATCAGACGCAATTTTCATGATGCCTAGCTTCTCTAAAGAGAAAATCACACTTCCTCTACAACCCAACAAAGTTTAATGAAAGTGGATGAATACAACAACCCAACCTATTAAAGCCACTCAAATATAATGATAAGAGCCTATTCATCTATATATATATATATATATATATATTTAACTAGAGGTGTTGAACATTTCCCGAGCATATAAAATTAATGTAACTAGTAAGAAGTACATAAACACCGCAACCTATGATTCCATGGAATAGGACCACCATGCAATAGGATATATATATATATATATATGTGTGTGTGTGTGTATTTAACTAGAGGTGTTGAACATTTCCCGAGCATATAAAATTAATGTAGTAACTTGTAAGAAGTACATAAACACCGCAGCCTATGATTCCATGGAATAGGACCACCATGCAATAGGAGAGTGGCAATAATCTGTGTAAACTGATAAAATTAAAATGTTATATATGCTGAGAGGAAATCAGAAGACCATGGCTGATCCGAACGAAACAAAAAATGCAAAATGGAAGGATAAGGGATTAACCTTCCATGAATCTACATCTTTGCGTAAACCAAATCTATATTTGCATCCCCCCGGTGTACAATGCAGATCAATCTGCTCTCACCCTGTAAATGACAAGGTAGCTTCTATACATGAATTGGATGATTATTGGCATATGTAAAAGACAATATTGTTTCCCCGGCTGCTTCCATAGATCCTCTCAGGCCTTCTTGTAGTTTTACCACTCCCAATAATCTTCACCATCTCCTCTTCAAAACAAAATCCTTCATTATCACTGTACTTCTGTAGAAACCTATCTACAGATCCATGGCTGAAAGGCTAGCACTGTAGGAGAACACTGATGAATGTCACAATCTCCTAACATATAGATCACGTACTACTCAATGACAATGATTCGTCTAATGGCTGCAAACACTCTTGTGGGTTGGCATAAAAATAATCCTCTTCTTTAGGCCTGTCAGGGATCACCAACCTTTTCACTGGGTTTCCCATGCGTTCTGCATGAGAATCCTTCACTGCTGATGAGAACTCATCCCAACTCAGTGATCCACTATTGTACTGGTCTATCAAACTGACCAGCAGTCTTCTATCCAACAGAATCGTCTTCTTGAACCCAAGAAATCTGAAGCATTGAAAAAACAGATGTTTCAGATGAGAGGAAATGTATAGACAACATTAAAACAAATTAGGCCATAGCATACTGACAGTGATATCTCAAAGTATATATCAAAAAGTACAGGCCATGACATAATGACACCACATCAAAAGCATTTTTCTATTGATGTAACAATCATGCAACTAAGTTATCAATCAATTAACAATCAACAACCTCCGATCAAATAAATGAGTGCAAGATTGGAAATCTTTTCACAGTCAAACAAGTATCCTACTTTCCGGGTCATACACAAAATATATAGTCTCTGAGAAAGCAAAAATTGTGATGTCAAAACCAGTGGTGGTTGGAATTCAATATTCAGTGGGGGGTGTAAATAACCCTAAATTGGTTAAGCAATTACAGTATAACATTTCATACAAACAAAAGAGAACTGAATTCTCAGCAGAACAATACCTCCGATGGCCTTCAACAACTTTGGCCATGTTTCCATCATATGTGGGAACAAAAATATCGCTCTCCAGTGACACCAGATAATCTAATGCAGCCATCTGGGATGAGTGATTCTGGAAAAACCTAAGGTCAGATGGTTCCAACAGGGTCTCCTTCCTGACCTGTATTAACAACCCAAGGCTAATTAGTAAAGACAAGAACACAAACAATGACCGAGTACCAAAAATTCCAGGAATCCACCTCAGCTTTCATTGCAACTACTCACCAATTTTGGGTAAGCCTTTGCAAGACTTGCCATTCTCCTTTCCCCACCATATATCTCACCAGCTGCTATATAAATCTGGATACTAGGATCAATGTCCAGCGCCCTCAGTGTAAGAGCAGTTTCCTCAGGTGTCAAAGGGCACAAACCATCTTTCCTTTTCAAGTCAGAATTTATTATTTTTTCTTTCCACCATGGATAAGCATACCTGAAAATGTATGTTAAATATGAGATGGACTGACGATAAAACTTAATTTTCAAGTCAGAATGTGTGACGCCAATAGCTTGTTTTAAGAAATATGAATGGCTCACCTCATTTTAGTCAACTCCTCCACCTCCTCATTGTTGCAACCTTGAGTGCAGCCAGAAAATGCCAACATGTCCATTTCATATCTAAGATGAAGTACTAGGAAAGGGCCATTTTGCCTTAAAAGATTGATAACCCTTCTACCCAACTCCTCTATCTGAGAAGTAAATCTCAGAGCACTAAAATTTACTCTGCAGCGCAGCTTCTGAAGCTCCAAAGGTTGACCATTATTGGCAAGTCGAGCATCAGTTCTATTCAGATGTACAACTTTGTGCTTCCATATCAGAGGAAGAATCTATACAACACATACACAAACAATAACAATTACTTCGCAAATAGGAATCTCAACAAATGAAAACGATCATTACTGGACAAGTATGATAATATAAATTAAAGAATCGTTGCTAAGGATTGGAATAAATTCTAGATTCAAATCATACCAAGCAAAAAAATAATTAGAAAAAAAAAAAAAAGAGGATATCTAGAGCTTCATGAGAAAAAGAAAATCAAGTTAAATGATCAGAAATCCAAGCCTGCCATTGAAGGGGCTTTTTCAAGGATGTGGTGAGTGTTGCAACTTGCAATGTTCTGGTTTTTGTTTTTATTGTTTTCTTGACTAAAAATATAAACTAACCTGATTATGATAGTAAGATATGTCAGACCAACTGATTGGGGGCATGGAATAAACTTTCCCTAGTTCCATTTTCCTCTTGAGCCTAGGAGGCAATTCTTTCAATATTCGAACCTCATCTCTCAAGGACGTAATGAAATGATCCACATCAAATATGTCTTGGAACTCACTGCAAAATTAATCCACAAACATGCACTTGCAATGTAAGAAATAAAATCCAGCTGGAGAAAAGTTATAGATCCTTTTAGAACTTGGAAACATTCATTAGCTTCAGATAATGACAAGAGAGAAAAGTTTACACACCTGGGATCAGCCCAAAAGGAGGCTTTATCCAACTCAGGTACTATAAGTGTGACGTTTAAATATCTTGCAATAGCAACCATGTCACAAATCTGTAAACATAGAAAATATAAGACTGATCACTATATGTACACCTTTCCATTTCACATATTAGGTACTCATATCACCCAAAATAAGGTTATATGCAAATGAAGGTGTGCTTCACTAACAACTCACCGCTGCTCTCATTTGATTGAGTCCTCCGTTGCATGAGACCATCAGATAACCATTGTTCTTATAAACCCCTATATGATAAACAATAAATTTCAGCTCGAATGTTATATTCACCAATTAAAGAAAAAACTATATATCATAAAGAACTAAAGAGGACCTAAGAAAATCGATGTGTGCCAAGGACTGAAATGAACACATATGTAAACACTCCTGTAGTTCCGACAATGTTATTAGCTAACTTAGAAGTCACCCCAATGACACTTACTAGGAACACAACCAGAGATACAACAACAAAAACCTTTAGTCCCAAAATTTTTGGGGTCAATCATGGATCCTCAACAGATTGGTGAGGGTCGGCCACATGCATTCTTTTTCTCCATTCTATTCTAATCGAAGTCATAGTCTCGTTACTTCCTTAACTGAAGTGTCCTTTTTTTTTTAACTCGTGAATTCAATTTTTTCCCAATATTCAAAATACCCAGAAAACGATAGAGACAAAAGCTTTTGAAAACTCCCCATCTCTTTCTCTACCTTAATTTTCGAAAACTTCCAGACAATCCACCATTTTATTACATTAGTCTAATCCAAAAAATTATGACCGCTGATTAAACAAACAAAAGCCATTGTAATCAAACAACCTCCACCAATCATTTTCAATATCGGGAAAAAAAAAAAATCAAACTTAAACCCATATACTAATTCCAAATAAGACTAAGTCTTTTACTTCAATTAATTCAAAATACCCACTAAATTCAATCAAACACAAAAGCAAAGAAAGAACTCACTTTTGGGTGGAAGAACTCGCGGCGGAACAGACGGAACGGTAACGGCGTTGTTAACGGCGGAGGAGGAGGAAGAAGAAGAAGAAGAAGAGTCCTGCAAAAAACAAGAGGGCCAACCCTTCAAAACCCTAGGACCCCACAAATCCCCTAACGCCGTCAACTGAACAATACAAGTCCAGAGCAAAACCGACGTCGTAGCGCGTATCATCCATAGCTTCATTCTCGACCTCGACATCGACACCGACATTGAACTCCTCAGCTTCTCAACCCCTCCCATTGCCTTCAAACCCATCTCTCTCTTATTGTTGTTCTCAAATTCACAGCTTTTCCTCTCTATCCTACACATCTCGCTTCACTTTCCCCCATGCAATCAAAATTCAAACCCTAAATTTTTCACAAAACAAAAATGAATTTTGTATAATATAAATAAAAAATAAAAAAATAAATCTAACTATAAAGCTCACCCAAACTGACCAGAATTATCACCACCACCATTGTTTTATAGATTCTTTTCACCGATTTCTAGAACCCTAAAAAGGAACGCTATAATTCTCCACGTGCATTATACTCACAAGGCTTAGCGATCTTCATCACCGATTTTTTTCCCAATTCGAGAAGAAGAAGAAGCAAATTGAAAAGGAAAAATAATTAGCGAATAAGATCTTCGTATTTATAGGCAGATTTTGGTACCGAAACGGCAATGGGAGATTGTGAATTTGAAGATCTTCGAAGATCCGGTGTATTCGCCGGCGAGATTTTTGGCCCTATTCGCCGGAGCGAGTACACCAGCGCGAGTATAAATATATAGGGGGAGGTTAGAGAGGGAGAGAGAGAGAGATACAGACAGAGAAGGATGAAGCAGTCGATGAATTATAAATTTATATAATTTGTGGGAAATTCAACAACGCGGTGTCAAAGCGTGCACTCACGCGACTCCAACGTAAAGAGAAGGACTTTTTTTCTTTTCTTTTTTTTCTTTATAAGTTTTTTTCTTTTCTTTTTTGGGCTTGAATGCAAAAATAAAAATAACTATATGATTTGGCTGATTCTGAAGGTTGTATATATGACTATGACAGGTAGCTAATCACAGCCTACTATTAAAATAGTTGTGAAAATAGGTATGAGATTCGTTGTGATCTTAAAATAACTCGCAAAAAATATAATTCTATTTGCATTAGTTGTAAGAACACCTGGTTTCAATTCTTCCTTATAACTCGGCGAGGTTTTTATATTTGTCAAATTTTCTACTAAGACTAATAATACCATTACCTTTTCTAGATGAAAAAATTGTTCTCCCAAGTTTTCTTGAAAGACTAATTATACCATTTGCTTTTATAAATAGAAAAATCATGTAATTTTAAGTGGCCACGTTAAGAAGACTTACCAACTAATTCGTGTCACTAATTACATGATAGTCATGTGATTTTGTTTTCCATAAGAGCTAATAAAATTTAATTCCAAAAATTCAATTTGGCCTCGGAGAGTTATAAGTGATAATTGAAACTTTGAAGTGTTTTTGTAATTAACCCAAACTTAGGAGTGTTTTTGCAATTTTGCCTCCCTTCTCTCTCTCTCTCTCTCTCTCTAAAAGTTGTGACCGTACACCGCTGGATCACCTTTGGCTTTGAGGACTAACCGTGGTTAGGTTAAGGAGGTGGTGGGCTTGACTAGGGTTAAGTTAAGAGTTGAGAGAAGACGGGTTGATTTTAATTTCAAGGTGTCTCAGCCAATAAATGCCAGCCAGCTAGGTGGGGGATACGGTGGGTCCCTTGGGAATTTATGTGCCTGTCACGTGTCAACGATCTGGCCGTTTATGTTCGACACGTGGTGGATTAATCTAATGGGTTTTTGGGGGGGGGCTTTGTGCCGCGTAGGCTGGTTTATTTCGGGATTGTTTTTGATACGCCGACAATATTTCGCGATATTTTCCGCTCATTTCGCCGCTTATCAGATAGGTAAATACATACACTCATACAGCACGATCCAATAATCAATTTAGGGATTCTCTACTTAAATATCAAAACAATATCGTGATATTTTGGCTTTAATGCTTCTATTATTATATATTTTATATATTATTATTATTACTATATATTAATCTTAATGTGTATTATTATACATCAATCTGTTTGAATTATCATGAGTAAAAAAAAATAATTTGTATGTATTATCTTGGATGTATGCGAGGATGGATTCATTGGTATGAAATCCCATGATCAATCAAGTATCTAACACAATATTAATCTATATTCAATTTAACACAATATCAGTTCATGACCAAAGGCTGAAACACCATTTCTTCATATATATTTTTAAAAAACAAAAATTGTATTACAAAGTTTTTATACTTACAAATTTTTTTTTTTTCCAAAATAGTATGAATATTTATAGAGAAAGTTATTCTCTGTATATTAATTTAGAGTACGTTTGGTACACTGAATGAAGATTACGACAAGAATTGTAATCTTTATTACTAGTAATAAAGTGTGTTGTAATGTAATAACTAAACATATTCATTAGTTTGGTTGTGAATTATAACATTAGAATGAAACTTAACATTTATTTTAGGAAATATCTTACACATACAATTATATCTTCTTAAAAATTGTTATTTTTAAATTTAAGAGGGATATGTATTATTTTTTAATGATTTTTTATTTTTATAATTGTTAGATGTATATGGAAAGTTTGTTTATTTGGAAATATATTAAGTTTTGAAATTTTGCACCTACTAAGGAATAGCTAATACAACCTTTTAAAGAGGAATAGTTATTCCTCATTTTAAAGAATAGCTATTCATAAGGAATGACTATTCCTTGTAATAAAAACATAACCAAACTAAAGTATAACTAAACCATAGGAATAACTATTATATTACAGTGTTTATTACATTCTACCAAACATGCCCTTATTATTTTCTATAATGGTTAAGTGGTATTGTGTTTAAACACAAGAATTATAATGCACTCTAAAAAGTTAACAATGTTCTCTTATAAATTTAAAGATCAATTTACTTGCATAAAAGGTAACATTTATTTCCCTCTTCCTCTCAACATGCATTTTGATATTGCATTTATTGCAAAAGGTGGTACAACAAGAAGAGCCCATTTTAGTCTTCCTTATAGAGACTAAACTAAATAAAGAGAAAGTAAAGAAAGTTAAAGATCAGTGTAATTTTAAATTCAGCTGGGTGGTCCCTAGTGTGGGGAAGTGTGGGGGTTTAGCTCTTTTTTGGAAGGAAGGTATTACTGTAGAAGTGCTTGCAGCTGATCAATCACACATTCACACTTTGGCTAAGGGTGGAGTTTCAACAGATTGGTGGCACCTCACTGGTTTCTATGAGGCTCCAAAAACATCGAAACGGGATGAGTTGTGTGCATTGCCTAAGGTGATTTGGGACAGGTCTACATTATAATGGTTGGTCATTGGCGACTTTAATGAGATTACAAGGGATTCTGAGAAAGAGGGAGGGAGCTCACGGCCGAGGCGGCAGATGAAAAATTTCACAGACACTTTGAACTGGTGCGGATTACATGACCTGGGTTTTGTCGGACCAAGTTTCACATGGCTCTACCAGAGAGCTAATGGGGGTTAGATCAGAGAGAGGCTTGATGAAGCCTTGGCCTCACTTGCATGGGGGGTACAATTTCAGGAAGCCAAACTCTTTCACCTTACATGCTCGGCATCGAACCACTCTCCACTTTCGCTGTACTTTTTTATGAAACCACATAAACGAATCAGGCGGAAGATTTTTAGATTTGAGTCCATGTGGCTGAAGGGCCCAAAGTGTGAAGAAATAGTAAAGAATGCTTGGGCAGAGGGGAGCATGTCTGATGCTAGTTTCCCGATATCCCGGTGTCTGGAGTTTTGTCAAAAATGGTTGGAAGTCTAGAATAATAGGGAGTTCGGTCATGTTGGTTTGAAGATTATCGAGTTGCAAAGAAGATTGGAGTGGCTAGAGCTTCAATCGGCTTCTCCCACTACCATCAGTGCACTGAGAGAGACATGAGTAGACTTGAATTGCTGGTTGGATAGAGAGGTAGCCATGTGGTACCAGCGGTCCCATTTGAATTGGTTTCAGGCTAGAGATCAAAATACAAGGTTTTTCCATGCTAGAGCATCATCTTGCTACAAGAAGAATATAATTGCAGGCTTGACGGATCCAAATGGTATTTGGCACAAGGAAGAACACAAAATAGAGGAGATTGTGATACGCCACTACAAGGATCTTTTTTGCTCTACTAGACCCTCTGAATTCACTAAGCTTTTAGCAGCCATTCAACCAAAAGTATTCAAACTTGTGAATCAGATGCTGAACAGGACCTTTCAATGCAGTGAAGCGTATTTGGCTCTTAAAGAAATGTACCCGTTGAAGTCGCCAAGCCCGGACGGTATGCCCCCTCTTTTCTTCCAACATTTCTAGCCTTCCATTGGGCATTTGGTCACTAAAACGGTACTAGATTTCTTAAACTTTGGCTATGCTCCTCCCATGTTTAATGATACGCATGTTGTTTTGATTCCAAAAAATAAAGATCCCAAATATATTTTTGATTACCACCCAATTAGATTATGTAATGTGATCTTTAAACTTGCTTCTAAAGTGATTGCTAATAGGCTCAAAAAAGTTCTACCTTCTATCATCAATGATACCTAAAGTGCATTTGTGCATGGTAGGTTGATTACTGATAATATCATTGTGGCTTTCGAGGCTATGCACCATATCAGTCAGAAAAAGGCAGGGAAGAAAGGGGAAATGGCCTTGAAATTAGACATAAGCAAGGTTTATGACCATGCTGAATGGGCTTGCCTTGACAAAGTTATGGAGAAGCTAGGTTTTGATTTGAGATGGAGGAGTTTGATTATGAGATGTGTGACAACGGTCTCTTATTCATTTAGAATTAATGGGAAGATTTGTGGATCCGTTCAACCTTTAGGGGGATTCGCCTAAGGGATCCCTTATCACCTTATTTGTTCCTCATTGTGGCAGAAGGTCTATCTTCTTTGATTAAAAATCAGTGGAGGAGGGAGTATTGGAGGGTATTGCTATTTGCCGTGGGGGGCCAAAACTTTCACACTTGTTCTTTGCTGATGATAGTCTTATCTTTTGCAAAGCTACTATTTGAGATTGTGATTCCTTATTCCAAGTGTATGAGAAGGCATCTGGTCAACAACTTAATCGTGCAAAAACTTCTTTGTTTTTTAGCACTAATACTTCCAGGGAGATTCAAGAGGAAATAAAAGTTAGGTTCAGAGCACAAGTTATTAAACAACATGAAAAGTACGGCTACCTTCACTTGTGGGGAGGAATAAAAAAGCTAGTTTTAGTGACATTAAAGATAAGCTCTCTAAGAAACTAGCTGGTTGGAAAGGAAAACTTCTTTTAAAAGCAGGCAAGGAGGTATTGATAAAAGCGGTGGCCCAAGCCATCCCCACTTATACCATGAGTTGCTTCAAGATCCCGGATTCTTTTTGTGATGATCTTACTAGTTTGATTAGGTAGTTTTGGGGGAATCAACGAGGGGAGGAAAAGAAGATTGCGTGGTTGAGTTGGAAAAAGTTATGTGAACCAAAGGAGGGTGGTGGGATAGGTTTCAGGCAACTAAAATACTTTAATTTGGCCTTGTTAGCCAAACAAGGCTGGTAGCTCCAAACTTGCCATAATTCTCTACTCTACCAGGTCCTCAAGTCCAAATACTTTTCCACTTGTGAATTTCTACACACTGCCCTTGGAAATAACCCCTCATACACTTAGTGAAGCATCTTATCGGCTCAATCCATTGTTAAGCAAGGCGTACAATGGAGGGTTGGAGACAGAATGGACATTTGAATCTGGGGGGATAAATGGCTGCCTCGAGTTTCCAGCTATGAAGTCATTTCCCCTAGACTATTCTTGAACCAAGATACTAGGATGAGTGAGCTCATTCATACCGAGAGGCAGTGTTGAAAAGAAGAAGTCATACGCCAGATTTTCCTACCTATGGATATGGAAGCTACTTTGGGCATTCCGCTAAGCACTAGAATGCCTGGTGATCGTCTCATTCGGGTGGAAACAAACAATGGATGTTTAAATATCTGCTAAGCATTATTATGTGTAATGCATATAACTCACTTGGTTAGTTAGGTTAAGTTATTTTTCATTATCTGCTAAAAAAAAAGTTATTTTTCTATGGGTGGTTGGAGCCAAACTCTGACCAAAATAAAATATTTAAAGGATATATTATAGATACGAACCCATATGAAAAATATTTAAATGATATAATCATTAGGACTACTTCAATGCCAAATTACTCTTTAAAAAAGCAAAAAACAAAATAAGCAAACTTCAATCTTAAGTTTATTAGCCAAAAACCAAGAGCATTGTAACTCAATTTTATCAATTAATGACTATTTTTTTTATTATATAAAAATAGATAACATTAACATGTCGCTTTTACCAGGAAAATTAGGTTTTAAATCACCACCCCCATTTGATATAACAATTTAGTAAAAAAAATTAATTACCAAAAATATTTTCTATGTCAAGATAACTTAGAAAGAGTGCTAAGATTCTTGTAGCTCAACTTAGTGATACCTTCTAGTATTTTCAAATGAGACATTTAGGGTCTTATCAAAAAAACTAACTTAGAAAGTGAGAAAGTATATTAAAACCATTAGTGCTATTAAAATAAAAGTTCTCATGGAAGTTGATGAGATACACCCATCTTTTACCTATAATAATTTTAAAGCATTTAAATAAATCTATAAATGCATGATATACTTGAATCAGTAAAGCAACTTTTATTATATTTATACATTAAATAGTATAACATGAAGAAGTAAATATATAAAAAATTCATATTATTAAAAATAATTGCTAAATTTATAATTTTACTCAATTATCTATCATATAAAAAAAAAATCTTAACTTTGTTAAATGATCTCAATTGCCACGAATGTTTGCAATTATGAATATGCAATTTGATAATTATGCTCTATAAACAAAATGATAATTATGCATGGTAATTATTAATATAAATTTATTATGATTGTATTTATATATAGAACTATATATTTTATCTTTTTTTAAAAAATTATAATATTTTTGTAGGGTTACGATCTGTAGCCCAAATCTTAAGGATGTGGGATATAGGCCCAGTGAGCCCAATACAATAAATTTGTAGAGAGTTGGTGAAAGAGCTAGACTTTTTGAGAATTAGACTACGGCTAGTAAAGATTTAAAAGACGAACAAGCCCGCAAACACACTTAAAACACAATAAAATGATTGTCCGAGGAGATGAATTATGAATCGAAACAATAATTCTGAAAGCTAACACAGCTCTTAGTGCTACAGTAATTCTTTTTCTCTTCCTTCTCCCTCTTTTTTTTGATCCCCCTTTTATGGAAGGTCATTTACATTATATAGTTTCTTTTCAACTATCCAGATCATACACTTGTTAATCATCTAAGCCTTCACTCGAGTACATGTCCCATCAGACATCTTCTTTGGCTCTCTGTGAAATGTGGTAGTTGAGACTGCACTGTTTAGGGGTCTTCTCCACATAAATGCGACCAGAAAAGTTGTTGCAGTGCATTTAATGCGATGGTAACAACTTTTCTTTTAGATATTTTTGCGTTCTTATCACTTTTGTACGTGCGTAAGGTTCATCCTAATAATTAGAACTCCCTGTAAGATCACCTTAATTGCCCAAATGCATGCTTGACCGATATTTATCATATCCGAGAAGGAGATACTCCTTAGACTATATTCTTCCATCCTTTCCTCACGCGATTCTCAACTTTGGGGCCTCTCCTAAACATTTATTCATCCTCGGACATATCTACATCCTCGAATAAGGCCCAAGGCCCAATATACGATCTTGGGCTTTTATCCCCACAATTTTAATGGAAAATTTTTTTTGACGAAATTTTAATAGAAGGTATATAAATATATATATATATAACCCAATTAGCATTAATGGGTTGTCACCATATCATAGTTTTCTTATTATATTATTCCTATTATGGTATATTAAGTCAAGAATTTTCAATTCTCAAAAAAAAAAGTAAAGAATTTTTTTTTAAAGCAATGAATTAGACCATTGTTGGTATGATATCTGTAAGGGTTGAAGAAAAAATTAATATAATCAATAGTTTTCCTTTTCTTTTTTAGTAATTTCACATATTCCACATCTCAAACTACCAAACCGAAGGTAATTGTGTTAGTTAATTTAGTCAATAAAGTCTAATAGTCATACTGAAAATCTAAAAACCCTTGGGACAGTTTAAAAAAAAAAACATATTGTGAGTAGAAATATAAACACTTCTATTTTGTAGACCAGTTTTTGAATAATAAAATTGATCAAAGAGAAAAACGATTTGGTTACTCCAAAGACACACAAAAGTTTTCTTAAAAAAAAAAAAAAAAAACGCAAAGGTCTAATATTAAAATTTGGTTCATTAAACATTTTTTTATACATAACTTAATAGTTCAAAAAAATAGAGAAGGAGAATTTAAACCATAAAAGACCTAATGCTATTGAATTACAAGATTCTTGACATTTAAAATGTTATATTTTAACCCAAAAAACCACATTGTTAATTTGTTATTAAATCAATCCCATCTAAAAAGGAAAA
Organism: Quercus aquifolioides; assembly: GCA_019022515.1. Lineage (NCBI taxonomy): Eukaryota > Viridiplantae > Streptophyta > Magnoliopsida > Fagales > Fagaceae > Quercus > Quercus aquifolioides. Next base: position 477,437 of record JAFHAW010000290.1, read on the forward strand.
TTAAGGGACCTTTTCTTTTTTAATAATACTTCGGATACATCTAATCTTTCAATTTACTAAATTAGTCAATTTTGAATAGTGAAAAAAAGACAGTTCCATACAAAAAGTGGTGGGTAGAAGTATATATCACTAATAGTCGACTATTTTAGTATGTTGTGAAATTGAGTCTGTCAGTATTTTTTTTAGTAAGGAAAGCTAAAGGTCTGATGGTACATAATATGATAATTTTATTTATTTGAATACAAGATAAAACTAACAAACTGTTACTCTTTTGATCCAATAATATTGTCGTGTCCCAATTACTTATTTGGGTGTTTGTCCATTTTAAAAAAAATGTAATGCATTTGTCCTCAATTTTTATTTTGGTTTAAGAAATGCATTTTGTCCTCATTGAATCACTTCTATTTTGTAAACTATTTTATTGGGGTTCGGATTAGGTCTAGTGCTTCCAGTGCACTGGACCAGGTCAGATGGTAACACGTGTCAAAAAATGGACACGTGTCACAATCCTAACAGGTCCAGTGCCACTGGACACTGGACCCAAACCTCCCCCATTTTATTAAACCTACCCCATAAAGCTTCAATATCAAGAATATCATTAATAAAAACTAAGGTTATATATAATCTATGTGTGAATAAATAAATTACACATTTCAAAACTAATTGAATTTTTCAACGATATAATTTTAGTTGGATTGAAGAAGTAAGCTCAACCCACTATGATTATATTTTTTTCACAATAATACACAAACAAGAATATAATAATACTTCAACAATTGCAACATCATAAAACCCAACATTTTAGTAGAGTAGCTTATTATTAACACAGCAAATCAACTCGTCTTCCTCTCCTCTATGAGAAAATCTTTGCGTTTGTTGAGAATTGAGATTCCAAAGGTTTCCGTCAAAAGGGACGGTATTTTGGCGATAACTGCACGGACAACTGGCTCCCTGCTTTTGTACACTAGTTATCGAATATATCGACATCTTTCTTTAGCCGTGCGAGTCTCCGTCACGTTGTCGGTTGCGCCGTTATAACAGAGGCCTCAAACGTTTGTTACTGTCAGAACGGTCAAGTTAAACGAAGATACGATGCTTGAAGGGTTTGTGATGTTTGTGTCGGGCCAGGTGTCAGAATCTCACGCTTTACATCAAAAACATTGGGTCCCACATTAAAAGAGTTTTGGATTTGGGGAATGTACGGTCCGTGAAGGTGAAGGTGTGGATTTTACACGCGCCGACTGGTGATCTTGGAGCCAGAGTCGAGTCCAGTCTCGAGTGGGAAAACCCTGTAGAGGAATATGTGTCCGTATCAGATTGGGACCCACTGGGGAAGTGGCTGGCACGGCATCACCGTCAATCAGTGGTGCGTGTGACGTACTCGCTGAAGATGGATGTGGTGGATCTATGATTGTTGTTGGGACTGTGCGTGTGAGTTTGGGGATGCCCATGATGATGGTGGTATGTAACACCAGATCTAGTTCTTGGAGATTGAAAAATACCTTACTAGTCCGAGGTCACCACCAATGCTTTGGTTGGTCAGTTTCATTGTTTCAACTACGATACTTAGTAAAAAGCTAGTTACACATGGTGTAATTTTGCTTGGAGATAGTTTTATAGAATCCGTAGTTGATAGTAACTCTTTATCATTAAACTAAAACATCAATTGATTTTTGGTGTAAGTGGGGATTAAATCTCAGATCTCTTATTCAACCATAAAAGATTTTACCAGTTGAGCTAACTGGAACTCACACACCTGATGTAACTTTAAGTAATGTTATATCACGTATATTCTCTATACTTGCAAAATTTCAAGGTGATCAAATATTAATAACTATGTCATCAATCAATTGTTTAAATTCAAATTTTTATACTTTAAAAATAATGCATAAAAGATAAGTTTATAGATCGAATGGTAAATAACATCCAATTAATATGAAAATTTGCATTAGTGTTAAAAACATATAAAACATGTAATTTATAGGTGAGATTTTTAAAATATAAATTTTATAACAAGTTATTAGGTGGTGTGACATTACTTAAAATTACTCTAGGTGTAACTTGAATTCAGCCTAAATAAAAGTTTTACCTTTTCTTGAATCCGAGTTCATGCAAAAATTTATGTTTATTTTAGTATAAAAATTTATTTAATCTATTTTACATTATCATTTTAAGTCAAATTATTTATTTTACATTACATTTTATTAAAATATTATTTATTTGTTTAGAGAGATGAGTTAAAGAGAGAAGAGAATGAGGGGAAGATAGAGAAAAATGAGAGGAAAAAAGAATATAATATAAAATACAAATGAACAGTCAACAATGGATATTTACACCATTTAAACTTAACTAATGTAAATAATTTTTTAGTTTAAGCGTGTAAATTTGAATCAATTTTCTATTATATACGCATTGGCGCAAATGCTTAAACAGAATGGTTTATATTCGTTATAAATGAGATGGGTTTTATGTAAATAAATGAATCCACATGAGTCACGAGTCATGAGTCATGAGTCATGAGTCATGACAATACGGCGCTGTAAAGTGTAAACCAAAAGAAGAGAATCTATATGGGGCTAATGTTTACCAAAAAAAAAAGAAAGGTTTCTTCGGCTCTTCCTTATCATTGCCACAAGTAGAGAAAAATGTGATTGTCTGTATGAGTGTGCGAATTCTAGTCCACAAAATTGCGATTTGATGAGTTTTAAAACTTTAAAGGGTAAATTGCAAATAATATCACTAATATTTGGAGGTGTTTGGATTTTATACCCTAAAGTTTTAGAATTTGGATTTTATTCCCTGAAATTTGCGGTGTTTGGATTTTACACCATGATGCTTTAAAATTTGGATTTTACCTTCTAAAAGTTGGAGGTGTTTAGATTTTACACCCCTAAATTTTGAAACTTCAAGGTATAAAATTTAAACACCCCTAAATATTAGAGAGTAAAATCCAAACATCCCTAAATTTATGGGGTAAAATCCAAATTCTAAAATATCAGGGTGTAAAATCCCAGACTTTAGGGAATAAAATTCAAATTCTGGAACTTAGGGTGTAAAATCCAAACATCCTCAAACTTTAAAAGTATAATTTGTAATTTACCGAGCTTTAAAGGTTCAAACTTCCAAAGACTTTACCATTCAGGTTGGTAGAATATATACCATTTGTTTTTAAAACTCTCATGCATGCATCAAATATACACACAAATAGGGGTGGCAAAATTTGACAAGATCCGAACTCGACATGACTAACCCGTTTATAAACAAGTTATGAGTTGAGGTTAAACAGATTCGGGTCATATTCGGGTTAACACGGTTAATCCGTTTAATATACAGGTTGTGTTCGTGTTCAACATGCGAACCCGTCTGACCTGTTTGACACGTTTAGCTTATAAAATTATTAATTATTTTGATATTATTATTTAATTAATGGTTGTTTTTATATGTTTATTATTATATTTATAGTTGTAATTGTATTTTAATTTTAGATATATGGGAATTGATAAAAATTATATAGGTTTGGTATGACTTATTAATCAAATAGGTTATTAAATGGGTCATTTGTATTGACATTTACATGATTTGTTAATTAAACGAGTTAAACGTGTCAGGTCGGGTCGACCTTTTTATAAACAAGTTGTGTTCAGGTTGAGGATTAATCCTGACACGTTTACTAAACAGGTCGGGTTTTGGTCAACTCATATAGCCGAATACTAATGGCTCGACACGACATGAACCCAACCCGCGAATATAAATTGCTACCCCTGCACAAACACACGCACAATCAGTGGCTAAAAGTTCGAATGTTAAATTATTTGTACTAATTAAATTTAAGTAAAACTGATTCCATTGTCGTTATTTGGATCTTCTAAGAGAAAAAGTGTGCTCTTTTGACTGGTTACTCAGTGGAGAGGGTTTAAATCCAACACTTACTCCATTGCCTTTCTCAACACTCTCTCTCTTTCATGATATTTTCCTTGACAGGTTATGATTATTAATGAAAGACTTGGAGTTTCTAATTTGATTCCTAACCCAACAAGCAATAAACAGGTGTTAGCAGTTAGGTATAAGATCATATAATTAAGCAATAGTGTGATTAGTGGTTATGTATCCACTTTTTGTTTACTTTGGTTTGTATAAGTTAGGACTTGTGAGTTAGCAGTATCTACGGGATGAAGTAGGTAAAGCATCAATAATTTGATATGAAACATACCCATTTAATTTAAAATAAGAATAGTAATATAGATATGAAATTTAGAAATTGACGTTGATTGATAGTGAATTCATGTAACTAATATTTAATACGAAATTTTCTTCTAATTTTTTTATTTAAAAAAAGATTAAATTTAATTTCGAGCCATTGGGGAACAATAAGATAGTCTAATTACGTAAGTTCAATATTATATCTATGACATTATTTCTTCTTCTGCTGCTCCTGAATCTATATCATCATTCCTTCTTCACTTTTCATTCTCACTGTGAAACTTAATGATTTCAATATGTTTTTAGTTCCTTACAAAGGACAACGTCTACAAGGAAAGCCTTGTAGCAGAACAATTTATTCATCACATCAGCTTCTTGACCAATATTTTTGGGGCGAATATCTATTTCTATTTCCACCTGCAACATAGGAAGCCTCTTTCTTTTTCTTTTTTTCTAAACAATGATCTGAAACAAAATGCTTTTAAATGGGGTCCATGATGATGATAGTACCGCTACTTTTGATTTGGTTTATTAATCTACTATGATAGTTTCAAATTTTGTTTTAGGAAAAAAAAAAAAAAAAAAAAACCATTGATTTTGGGCTTTTGACAATTGGCGTCCTCGAAAACGACCGATTTAATAAATACTGATTGCATCCTTTACATTTTTTTTTTTAATTTATAGGAAATTAGAATTGTTTGTTTATTCGTTTTTCGTTTTTCGTTTTTTTTACTCACCCACCTGCAACTACAATGCCTTTTAGGATGTATGGGAAATACAGCGTAGAAGATTTTTAACTATTTATAGAAAGTGGGCATAGGGGATTTTGATTTGGAATATAATCCCCATCTTGCGAGGTATTCAAATTTTGGTATTGGAAATTCGTCCCTTTATTACTCTACAGCCCACATAATTGTTTGTGTGTGCTTAGAGGTTTGGCATTTGTGGGTGCGTTATGGTGGGTAGTAGTTAGGGTTGTCCAAGTACCAGCCCAACCTGACTTCCTCATCCCAATTGATTAAACTCGAGTCGACCTGCGATCGATCCAACGCTTGCGGTGATCACCAGCGATTGTCCCCCACCAAACTCAAAACGACTGGTTGAGTGACAAGGCGAGTCTTCCTATCCAAAACTCAATTTGACCGACGTAGGAAGCAAAATCCAATGATATCTACCAGATCAAGCAAGATCTCTGCCAAATTCGATGAAATCTCCACCAAATCTGCCAAGATCTTATTGAATCATCATTGTTTTCTGCCTTTGCGATTTCCTGCCTCTCTGGTGTCGACCGATTCACTCGTCACATGTAGGAGGCCCAATCCGCCACTCCTTTCCAATCGATGGTGGGTTGAGTTTTCCTCCACCCGATCGGATCAGGTCATGTGCGAGTTGAGCACCCAACCTGGATCAACCCATAAATACCCCTAGTAGTGGTGTTCGTGTGGTTGTGTGTTTAGAGATTTTAGGGGAGACTGTACTAGATGAAAAGAAATAAAGTTTGGGCAAAATACAAAAAGAGATAAAATAAATAAAAAGAAGAACAATAAAAAAAAAAATCATTTTCTTCATGTTTGTGACTTTTAATTGTTGAGAAGTCCACAACATTTTCACAACAAATCATAAATGGTAAGTTGTTACTGGTTCTAATTTGAACCCACCCACTAATAACCGCTAATAACAACCTGTCATTTAAGATTTGTTATGAAAATGTTATAGACATAACATTTCTCTTAATTGTCATGTCACTAAAGATGACATTGAAAATAAATATAACGGATCAAAATTAAAAATTTTAAACTTTAAGGATAAAATCAAATCAAAATTACCTTAAACTTAGAAAATATAATTAGCCTTTTTTGCTCTGTTAATGTTAGAAACATGGTCAAAAGGAGACCGAGATTTTTTTTTATGGTAAAAATAAATCTCCCTGTAATAAATATCATCCTTACAAAAAAAAATGGCATTATGTTTCTCAAAAAAAGAAAGAAAAAAGTTGGAGATTCAATTATAAATACCATCCTTCTATAAGGAAAAAATAAATGGCAATACGTGCGCTCAAAATTCCCATCCTCAATAAACTTTCCCCAGAGGGTATTCATTGGGGCCATGACCCTTAGGTTGTAAAATCTGAAAACATGGAATGAACTTATAACTGCTTATTGGAAAATGGGAAATTATTGTGTACTCCCGGAGTATCATAACTGCGTACTCCCTCCTCTCACATGAATGGTAGGTTACACTAATTCAATTCATGGTAGGACCCACTATTCATGTAAGAAAGGGGAGTACGCATTTATGATACTCCGGAAATACCTAATAATTTTCCTTAGAAAAGGGTGCGACAATAAAGAATTAAGCATTAGCATCGAGGTGTAAAACTTTCCAAATGGTTATTTTAGCAACGCACACTCAAATTGAGCTTTACCCGGATGTGTATTGCTAAAACTTTTTAACAATTGTGAACAATAAGTTTGTATTTGTAGCAACTACTGTAAGAAGTTTGTCTGTATTTTTATTCATTTTTATTCTCTCTTCTCTCTTCTTTCTGACTCTCTCATTCACTCTCTCTGCCTTCTCTTTCTCTCTCTCGAAATGAGATGTTGGATGTATTGTTAAATGAGTTAATAAAATAAATAAAATAGCTTTTTAGATACTCTAAAATTATATAAGCCTAGTGAAGTAAATGCGATGCTTGAAGAGTGAGTGAACTCCATCTTCACAGTAAAGGCTCTGGTTTGCTCTAGAAGCCTTGAAACTTTAGAAGAAACACAGGGGCCCGTTTGGTGGACGTGTTGAAAAACTGAAAATTGTTATTTAAAAACATGTGTGGAAATACGTGTGGATGAAAAAATGTGTGAAAAAATGTGTAATGTTATTTAAAAACTGAAAATTGTTTTTTGAAAACACAAACCAAACACCCCCTTAAATCTAGCTGACTTTGCAAGATGGCTTTTGGCAAAATCAGCTCATGCGGCAGCACAAATCAGGTATCAAAGTATCAACCCACGCTAGAGTAGACCATCCCAATTGATCTCGATGTTGTCACCACTTATAATTCAGCTCTAACTTTTATGCTTTTTTTTGTAGAGCACCTCTCTGGATCTTGGGAAAAGAAGTCGGCATGGTATTTGTTGATGCAAGTTCATTAAAACAAAAGAAAAATAATGACATAATTATGTACCAGCTAGGTAGTTGACAAACTGACAAGATGTCACTGTTTCTATGTATATATTTGAAATTGGCTCAAGCTATAAGAATAAAAGTTACTCTTCAGTATAAAGTTATAAACCCTTCTTGGGCTCTTTTCTTTGCTCTTGAGCTCGGGTTTGATCAGGTCATTCTTGAGGGCGACTCTGAAATTGCTATTCGGGCTTTGAACTCTGAGGTCTTTTCGGCTGCTGCTTTTGGGCATATAATTTCTGATGTAAAGTCTCTCTCCTCCCATTTCCGGTCAGTGGTTTGCAAACATACTCGCCGAATGGGAAACAAAGTTGCTCACAGACTTGCTCGGTCTGCTTGTAATTTTTCTTCTTCTTTTTGTACTTGGATAGAGGAGGTTCCTGTATGTTCTTTTGCAGAATACTCTGCTGAAATTATCAATGCCTCGTAATTCCCTTCTCAAAAAAAGTTATAAACCCTTCTTCTTTTTAATTTGTTTTTTGGGTTAAATATCATTCATAAAGTATTTTATGGGTGCCTACGGATCAAGTTAATTTGGATTTGGCATCAACCCATCATTCGACCCAATCCTACGTATAAATGTCTTTTTCAATTTCACATTCAAGTTTGGTCATATTTTAGACTATGACTGCTTGGCAACGACTAGTGGTCGATTTGTGGTGATGGTGGTTGGATTGATTGGCATGGATGCAATGTCTGTATTTTTTACGGATTTGTGTTGCCATAGGTGATGATTGAGTCGTCAAGCTTGGATCGAACAAGAATGGGTGTTGATTGTGTGATTGATTTCTATCAATATGTGAGAGAGAGAGAGGGGGAGAGAGAGAGAGAGAGAGAGAGAGAGAGAGAGGGGACGGGACGGGTTAAGATAGAGACGTGTCAAAAGTTGGGAGTTGAACAGACAATAAATAATGACACAAAATTAATAGTTTTTATAATTAAATTGAAAAATTACATTTTACCCATATGTGATTTAAATGAAATTTAAGATAGAGATGTGTCAACACTTTTCATAAGCAATTAAGAGCCCATGGATAGTAATTAATTATGAACATTGTTGGAAATTTTTACTGAAGATAAAGGAAATTGTGCATATGTAAATGTGTGAACTTGACTCAATATTATTTTTTATTAGACATTACTTGGATTTTTTTTTAATCTTTTAATATTGGAACAAAGACAGAAGGCATACGCATGCTGCATGCAGACATAAACATAAGGTGAAACCCCCACGTACATGTCATAAATAGTCAGAATGACTTGGATGAAATTAATATAGTCAGAAAATTCAATTTCTACCTATAAGTACAGGTCATAAATAAAACTTAAATTATCAACAACAAAAAAAAAAAAAGTCATAAATAGACTCAGTTTGATTTCTTTCTCCCTTCCTACTCTAAAGAAAAATATAAAAGAGAATTACCTTGTTCAGAAATAGGTAGAATTGAAGGTCACTTAGTTTTTTAAACCTTCTATATATCTAACAGAAAATGGCTCCAAAATTTAACAAATTTAGGGTAAGAAGCTTCCCAGAAATGATAAAGTTTAGCTCCAAACCAATTTGTAGAAATTTTCTTCAACTTATTACGCGATGATTTGTGAGACTATCGATGTATATTATTTAAATAAGTCACATGACTCAATTAAAATTAATATAACTAAAAACTACACATAGAGAGTTTCTTCAATCGCCACATAATGGGTTGAAGATGATAATTTCAAACCAGTTTAAACCTAAACTTTTTTCTAATCCAAATCCCCATGTCTCATTGTTATAACTATCGAATTATTAAAAAGAAATATTAATGATATTTCAAGAGCTTTGTGTTTCATTAACACTAGCATGTAATCCATGTAAATGCATGGATGCATTTAAAATTAAACACAAAATATTTAAAATTAAACACAATTTTTATCATAAAAATATAAATAATTAGTCAAATTTTTTTTTTTAAGTAAACATTATTACACATATTAAAATTCTTACCTGAATTTAATACTACTTATGATCTTTTTTTTTTCCCTAATTTTTAATAAGATAGAATGTATGGTGATTTTTGTTGAGTATATGTGATTTTTTTTTTTTTAAATTTTATACTTCATTAATATTAGATTCTTAGTATTTTGCACTCATTAACACACTTGGTACAAAGATTAAAAAACTTAAGTGGACACATGGTACGAAATTAAGTGGATAATTATAGTGTGGTCTCCATATAAATTTAGACACATGGCGCAAAATTGGATTTTAATTTCAAATTTTGATTGAACTTTCTTTGAGTTTTTTATATATATATATACATACACACTAGTCGCAATGCCGCATGATGTGCAGGAATATCTAATTATTTTGTAATGAAATATAATTGTAAGGACCAAATTTGAGTCTCTAGCCCAAAAGATAGATAGACTTGGGCCCAAAAAGCCCAAAACAATGAATTTGTAGAGAGTGGGTCGGAAAACTGGTCTTTAATGAATCAAACAACTACTAAAGTGGATTCAGATGATAAGAGAATAAAGATAGACAAGTTTATGCTGAAGAAAATCATTCTCGGCAAAGTCCGAGAAGATTTGTTCTTATGTATTTCTTTCAGGTTTTATTACAAAGTCAGTTCTTGATGCTACAATATTTTTCTCTTAGTCTCTCTCCTCATTTCCTCATGGGTTTCTTACATTATATATCTCCCTTTGAATGATCTTAGCCATCCACTTGTTGATCATCCGGGCCATTACTTGAGTGCTTGTCTCATCGGACACCTTCTCTGGTCTTTTGTGAGTTCGAGTAGACAAGGCAGCACTGTTCAGGGGTCTTCTCCACATAAATACGGCCAGAAAGTTAGCTGCAGAGCATTCAATGTGATGACAACAGCTTTTTCTTAGATATTTCCTAGCTCCTATTCTTTTAGTAGGTTCATAGTACATGTCTTTATCAATAGAACCTCCTAGTACGTCATCTTAGATGATAGGAGGCACATCTTGATCTTCGTTGCATTTAGCAGAGGGGATACTCCTCCTCGGACAATCTCTCCCAGCCATTACGGTCATAATTTGCTCGTGAAGTTCGAAGTATCACGTCTCTCTTGCCATTGATCTATTCTCGGACCATTGTGCCTTCTCGGATAAGGCCCAAGGCCCAATATATATTTGGGCCTGCATCCCTACAATAATATATAATTTATTTTCTAAAATATTCATAAAATTATATAATTATGACTAATCATCTGTAACAAAGCATTTTTCTCATAAGAGAATTTTATTTTAGATTTATTAACGATTAATTAAGAAACTTTTCTTTATATAACCGTTTATCAAACCAATATAGGGTTTGGTAAACAAAGGGCAAGGATTTTTTAATCTCGAAAATAAACAATGTTATACTAATTTATTAATATTTTTTAAGTAATGACTTTTGTGTTCTCTATAAATAAAAATTTATATATGTTTTTTGCTTTCTTTTAATATTAAAATTTTCATCTATTCATATTAAGAGCCAATTTTCTAGTGATAGAATATAGTGTGGATTAAGTATTTCCAATCATGATAGTTAGAAAAGAATGAGAAAAGTAGTTTTCCCACAGTTCAAAATTTCAACCTGTAGCATTCAATTTTAATGTTATCCTTAATCCCAAATCAGTCTATCTCTCTTGAAGTATACAAACTATGATCATGGTCTCTCTTCTTGAATTCAATGATTATCTCAATACATTCATAAAAATATACTAAATCAAAATATATCCATATGAAGATGCTTTGCAAACAAACAAATTCCATATCAATGGTCGCTTAACAATGATTAATTTGACTAATTAGAAAAACAATTTGTTGTTGATAATCTATAAAGATTATTTTCTCTATAGAAATTGCAAAATTTTCCACCCAAAAAGATTATCAAATAAACAACTATTAGCAAAATATCATAATTAAGTTTCTATATGCATCATTATATAATAATAATAATAATAATAATACAATTACAAAAGCGAAAATATGTTACTCATCCAATTATTTTTGTTTGACTAACCTTTGATATTATCTAAATAAGTGACACTATAGAATACTTCTAATAAAACTATTAAAAGTTGTAGGGACTTAAATTGGATTGGACCCAGAATAGGGATGAGTTTCTAGCCCAACAAGCCCAAACAATAAATTTTTTAGAGAATGGGTGAAAGAACTAGTTCCATTCGGTAGAAAAGGTCATAACCATTGTGCAGCAAAGGACGCTTCGAACTAACCAAATGATAAAAACTCTCCTCGGCTAGGTCTCAGGGGATATCTTTCTGGGTTCTATCGTTTTCTTCTTTTTTTCCAAAAAGTCCTCTCTAATGTCATCCACTTTCAGGTTATATACCACGTTCCTCACCCCATTTTCACCGTACATGTGTAGGTTCTATTTTGGGAACTCCTTTCTATCCCATCCAGCACCTCCCGGAACCTTCGCTCAGCAGCCATAAGGCTGCTTGGTTACTATTCAGGTATCACTTTCACATTAATGCGGCCAGAGAGTTAGCTGAGAAGCATTTAATGTGGAGGTAGCAGCTTTAGAAGATATTTGTCATCTCTCCCAATTCCTCCTTTGTTCTATATTCACTTTCCAGTTCTAATACAACTTTGCGGAGTACCCTAAATATTAAGATAGTTACATCCACCTCGGACCATGATATCCGAGGTGGATCTTATCCTCGGACGCGTTTTGGGCCACTATATATGGCTTCCATCCATTTTTCTTATACTACTCCCACAATATCTTTCTTTAACCATCCTCGGATAAGTGAATGTCCTCGAACTGGGCCGTTGGGCCACAAGCCCATTTCCTACAATTTCTACATCATCTTTTTGGATAACCGGCCCCACAATAGCCCCTCAAGATCTCGCTTTTTGTCACCTTGGAAAAAGGGAGATTTTGATATCTTGCCCTCACCTCTTTCATGAACTTTCCTAACCTTCAGAATGCCTTTCTACCTGCCCAAGGCACGCTCCTGACGTTTCGGCGTCAGGAGCACACCATTATTAAATGATGAAGGCTTCTTTGTCTCCCACGTTCAACGGCAAGATGTAAATCTAACGGTGGAGGACCTTCAGTATTTATGGGCGGGATTTTTCCCGCTTACAATTTCTGCGTCACTATAAAAAGCTTTTCAAATCAACTCTCTTTTCAGTTACAAAAATCACACCATCTTAGCGTGTATTCATTGAACCTGTCTCTCTTTCTCACCTCTCCACGCTCTCACAAATACTGAGAGTCTGTCCGAAGACCTCATTTTTTAAACCTGTAAGCTTCCTTAACCATTCTTAGCCTTCAATCCTTTTTACTAATTTTTCTTCACAACTTTTAGAAAATGAGTAGGTTCAAGAGTCTGGTTGAGTCCGAAGAGGATATAGAGATATTTAGAGCTAAGTATAGGATTTCCCCAACAGTGGGTATGAGATATGCTTCCCCAGAAACGTGGTTAAACAATAGGAAAACAGGGGAAGTGGTCATCCCTATGATCACCTTTATAGAGGGAGGGATGACTATTCCTAGAGGTAATCTCACTAGAAGTTATCTTAGATTCTTTAGGTTATCTCCCACACAATGTGCCTCAAATATGTTCAGGGTGATAGGGAGTATAGAAGCCCTAAATGCGAGGATGAACTTAGGCCTGACCCATCACAATGTGAATTGGGTGTACAATCTCAATCATCTGAAGGGTCAGGGATACTATCTTAAGTCTAGACACCCTGAAATAAGGTTAATCCAATATCTCCCTACATCAAATAAGGGCTTAAAAGATGACTTTCTTATTTTTTCTGGGGAATGGCATGATGGTTTACCTTGTCCGACTAAAGAGGGAAAACTAGGTGGGGTTTTTGGGCTATAAGCCTATATAATTGGGATTGTATTCTTTAGTTCAAGTTATCTTTATTTCTGACAAGGTTTTTCTCATGTTTTAATGACTTTGCAGACAAGCACGCTACCAGACCTCAGTTCAGACTGGTTAACAGGGAGAGTTTAGATAGAATCTTGCGATCTAAGGTGTATGTGAACCCATCTGACGGCCAACTGAGAGCAACACACATAATCCTTAGGTACAAACCTATTTCCAAAGCATTTCAAGCTCCCAAGTGCGTGATAAAGGCCAAAAATCCTCGGCTTCACCGCATCAGTGTAGCTTTTGAAGGATTTCTTGTTCCCGAGGGCATTTCGATTCCTAAAGGTACCCCTTTTACTCAGCCATTATTTGTGGCCACTCTTTCTGTAGGAGTTTCGTCGTCGCACTCCATTCCTCAGGAAGGGAAGGAGGAAGAAGAAAGAGAAGAAGAAGAAGAAGAAGAACAGACTTCAGAGGGAGTTGTAGAGTTGTTGGATTTTGCAGACGAATTTTAAGTATTCAATCAACCCCTATCTCCCGAGGTGATTTCTGACGAAATGGGCATCCAGAAAAAGAGCCAGAGGAGTTTGATGGACGTGATCAAAGGCCAACCTGGAAAAGGGGCGCCGAGGAAGTCAACTCAACTCAATCTCCCCTCTCCTCCTAAATCCCCTCTTCCTCCTCCTCAACCATCCCAACCACATGGGACCAAACTCAATGATCCAAAGAGGAGGAAAGAGCCAAAAGACAAGGAAGTGATGGAGATTGGGAGACCTCGTCCGACTCGTGAAGACGAGGTCCAACGAGCTGCGAAGCAGCAAAAAGTTACCCATGGGCCTCAACGAGTCGTGGAAAGGACAACCACTCAGTCCTCGGAACCCGAGGCTTGGCTCCCTGCACCCATGCTCGGTGGTGAGCCTCTGAGGGAAGATGCATCGATTAGGGACTTCAACGGCGGAATTGGGTGCCACGTCGCCTCGACCTTAGAGGAAACCCTCCTTCTTCCCAAGGATATGGCCGAGCTGAGAAGCATAAAGAGGAACGAGGTCTACCAGAATACTAAAAGATATTTGGGCATGGTATGATACCCTTATTGCTCTTTTTTTATTTATTTATTTATTTATTATAAACGTCGTGCGCACAACTCTATGTATTGCATCTCTAACTCTTTTTCTTCTAGGCCGTTCAAGCCACTTTCAGGCTAGAGGAGATAACTAATTCTTGCTACCAGCAACTAGAATATGAGAGGAAGAAGCGAGCAACAGCTGTGCACACACTCACCATTGCCGAACAAACCAATGTACAGCTGAAGAAAAAGCTAGCCGAGGAGGAACATGCTCGGAAGAGTGCTGACTCCGCTTTGGAGAGCACCCAAAGGCAAGCCGAGGACCAGAGGAAACGTCTGCGCGATGCTAATGACCAGCTAGCTGCTTCCAAGGAATAGATATCAACTCTGCAGAAACAACTGGAGGAAGCTCAGAGGCTCAGGGACCAGGCTGAAAAAGCTAAAGCTGAGGCGGAGAAAGCAAAAGCTGAGGCTGAAAAAGAAAGAGACAGAGCCGAACAGCACGGATACGACGTCGGCAGTACTGAGACGGAGGATAGCTTCCGGGTTGAGGTGCCCGTCGTATGTCGAGCATACTGTGCCCAGACTTGGGAAGAAGCTCTCAATCGAGCTGGGGTTGAGTCTTCATCCGAGTTGAGAAGACCAGAAAACGTTTATTTCCCTTCGGCTATACGAGCCTCTGGCCCTTCTTCTCAACAAAAAGAGGCATCCTCCACAGTTGTTGATTCGGCCAAAGAAGCACAACCTCAGAATCCTCCCCTTCTCAACTAGTAGAAGCAACCTGAAGTGCCTGAAGTTGCAAAAGACATTTCCTCGGACAAAGCAGCAGAGGGGCCTAAAGGTGGAACAGCTTCTCAAAGCTTTGAACAGGCTTTAGCTTCAACCATCCTACCTGCTGGAGAAGTTCCAAAGGAAAAAGAGAAAGATGTTCCTTCTGAGGCAACTGGCAAAGCTCCTCAACCCAAGCTCCAAATAAAATTAAAACCATAGTTAACATAGTTAAATTCCCTTTATTTTTCAATTCATTTTTTTTTTTTTTGAGGATATTTTTAATTGTGATGTATATTTCCCTTTCCAAATTTATATAAAATGTTGTTGCTTTATCTATCACTTGTATAATTTTCTACACGAATATTCTTTGTTTTTACATGATCCCAGGCTATAGAAGAACAAAATCCGATACTATAAGGGAAAACTTGTATGTTAATCAGAAACCAAAGCAGACTATAACAGTGAACTCCACAGCCCTATAAAGGCTTGCTTTTAATTTCATTAAAAAGTATCCACATTTGAGAAAGTATTCTAAATGTTTAACCCAGGGAGGTACTAGGCACCTTAAAATGCTTTAAGTGATGCTCATGGAGTTTGCTTTGATGCACAATTTTAGTTGCACGGTCCTTATTTAAAAAGCATTGATTCCTACTAAGTTTGTTGTCTAAACAATCTGTCATACCTTAGTTTCTGTTTAATACTTCAATGAATGTCAAAGTGTATTAATTTTCACTAAGTTTGTGGTCCAAGGACCTGACATAACTTAGTTTCTGTTTAATACTTCCAAAGATGTCAAAGTGTACTAATTTTCACTAAGTTTGTGGTCCGAGGACCTGACATAACTTAGTTTCTGTTTAATACTTCAAAAGATGTCAAAGTGTACTAATTTTCACTAAGTTTGTGGTCCGAGGACCTGACATAACTTAGTTTCTGCTTAATACTTCAATAGATGTCATAGTGTATTAATTTTCACTAAGTTGTGGTTCGAGGACCTGACATAACTTAGTTTCTATTTAATACTTCAATAGATGTCATAGTTTATTAATTTTCACTAAGTTGTGGTCCGAGAACCTGACATGACTTAGTTTCTGTTTAATACTTTAATAGATGTCATAGTGTATTAATTTTCACTAAGTTTGTGGTCCGAGGACCTGACATGACTTAGTTTCTGTTTAATACTTCAATAGTTGTCACAGTGTATTAATTTTCACTAAGTTTGTGGTCCGAGGGCCTGACATAACTTAGTTTCTGTTTAATACTTCGATAGATGTCATAGTGTATTAATTTTCACTAAGTTGTGGTCCAAGGACCTGACATGACTTAGTTTCTGTTTAATACTTCAATAGATGTCATAGTGTATTAATTTTCACTAAGTTGTGATCCGAGGACCTGACATGACTTAGTTTCTGTTTAATACTTCAATAGATGTCATAGTGTATTAATTTTCACTAAGTTGTGGTCCGAGGGCCTGACATAACTTAGTTTCTGTTTAATAATTTAATAGATTAAGAAACACAAGTTGCAGAATTAGGATAAATTGTAAAAGAAAGTAAAACAAGACTGTTTTTATTAATAATAATACCTCTTTAGGTTGCTTACATTCCAGGGATGGAGTACAGTTTTTTCATCTAAATCCTCTAATTAATAAGCACCTATTCCTACTACAGATGTGACACGATACGGTCTTTCCCAGTTAGGCCCTAACTTTCCCCAGGCTGAATTTTTGGTAGTTCCTAAGACTTTTCTCAATACCAATTCTCCTGGGGCTAACGACCTCAACTTGACATTTGCATTATAACCTCGTTTTAGCTTGTGTTGGTAGTAGGCCAATTGAACCATCGCATTCTCTCATCGTTCGTCTATCAAGTCTAGATTCTTCTTCAACATTTCATCATTTCCATCCGAGATGAAAGTACTAGTCCTTAGTGTGGGAAAGCTCGTTTCAAGAGGAATCACAGCCTCAACCCCATACGTCATTGAAAATGGGGTTTCCCCTGTTGACCATCGGGGCGTTGTTTGATACGTCCAGAGGACATGTGGCAGCTCCTCCACCCATTTTCCCTTTGCATCATCCAACCTTTTTTTAAGCCCACCCACTATGACCTTGTTGACAACCTCGGCCTGCCCATTTCCTTGTGGATAGGCCGGAGTGGAATATCTGTTCTTTATCCCCAAATCAGAACAATACTTTCTAAAAGCCTTGCTATTAAATTGTAGACCATTATTCGAGATGAGAGCTTGAGGAACCCCGAATCGAGTAATGATATTCTTCCAGACAAACCTCTTGACATCCACATCCCTGATATTGGCCAGAGGCTCAGTTTCGACCCACTTCATAAAATAGTCTGTGCCAACTAGCAGATATTTTTTATTTCCTATTGCTTTAGGGAAAGGGCCAACGATGTCTAAGCCCCACTGAGCAAAAGGCCAAGGACTAGAAAGAGGATTAAGAACTCCCCCCGGCTGATGGGTGTTCGGGGCGAATTTTTGACATTGATCACACTTCCTAACATACTCCTGTGCTTCCTTTTGCATGTCTGGCCACCAATACCCTTGAGTAATTGCCTGGTGAGATAAAGATCTTCCTCCAGTGTGACTCCCACAAATCCCTTCATGTAGCTCTTCTAGAAGTGCCTCTGAGGCTTCGGGGTGTACACAAAGCAGATATGGCCCAGAGAAAGAGTGTTTGTATAACTTTTTATCCTCAGACAGCCAAAATCGATGAGCTTTTCTTCGTATCTTTTCAGCTTCCGATCTGTCCTCGAGCAGTATATCCTTCTCGAGGAATAACAGTATAGGATCCATCCAACTACGCGCCGAATTGATTTGATTGACCTGAAACGAGTCCCCCGTTACTGGGGTGGGTGTGTTTAAGTTTTCAACCATTATCACTCGGGGTAAGTTTTGCGCCGAGGAGGTGGCAAGGGTAGCCAAAGAGTCTGCATGGGCATTTCCGCTCCTAGGGACATGGGTTACTTCAAAGAATTCAAAATTTACTTGCATAAGCCTAACCTGGCCCAAGTACTCCTGCATTCTTGTGTCCCGAGCTTCCAACTCCCCTCTAACCTGGCCCACGACCAGTCTCGAATCCGAGAAAATCTCCACTGTTTTTCCACCTAGTTTCTTGACCATCGTCATCCCTATTAATAAAGCTTCATACTTTGCCTCGTTGTTAGTAGCTGAGAATCCCAACCTTAAAGACTTCTCGATAATGACCTTCTCAGGAGATATCAAAACCAGCCCCACTCCTGACCCCCACTAGTTTGCTGCTCCATCCACATACACCTTCCAGGGTGAGGCATGTTGCGCGGAGATAAGGCCAACTGATTTTTCATCTATGCCACGTGGGCTTGCCTCTATTTCTTCAAGGCCTTCAGCGAATTCGGCCACCAGGTCGGCGAGCACCTGACCCTTCACAGAGGTACGAGGCATATACTTAATATCAAAAGCCCCTAAAATTGTGCCCCACTTGGCAATCCTGCCATTGTAGTCTGCACTTCGAAGTACTGTTTTGAGCGGATACTAAGTTAGGACGACCACAGTGTGTGCCTGGAAATAATGGGGAAGTTTCCTTGTAGCGTGCATCACTGCCAAAATGGTCTTTTCCAACGGCAGATAACGTACTTCAGCCTCATGAAGCGACTTGCTCACGTAGTAGACTGGCCGTTGTACGCCATTATCTACTCGTATCATAACAAAACTGATCGCATAAGTGGCTATCGCTAAGTAGGAAAAAAGGATCTCATCCACCTCAGGACTAGACATAATGGGTGGCCGACATAGATACTCTTTAAGCTGCTGAAATGCCAGGGCGCACTCCTCGGTCCATTCGAATCCTTTCCACTTGTGGAGTAAAAGGAAAAAAGGTCTGCACCTATCCGCCAACCTGGATATGAATCTATTTAAAGCAGCGGTCATCCCAGTCAACCTCTGGACTTTCTTGGGATTCCGAGGTGGTTGCAAGCTACTTATGGTTCTAATTTGATCGGGGTTCACTTCAATTCCTCGGTGAGTCACCATGTAGCCCAAAAACTTCCATGAGCTTACCTCGAATGAGCACTTGGATGCGTTCGGTCTCAATTTGTGTTTCCTTAAAATCTCAAAAGTGTTGGTGAGGTCTGTCACATGCTCTGCCACTACCCTGCTCTTCACAACCATATCATCAATATAGACTTCGATGCTCCTGCCCAACTGTGGCTCAAACATCTTCGTCATCATCCGCTGGTAAGTAGACCCCGCATTCTTTAAGCCAAAGGGTATTATCTTGTAGTGATAATTTCCAGTGGGAGTGAGAAAAGCGGTATTTTCTTGATCATCCAATGCCAGTGGGATCTGATGATAGCCCTGAAATCAACACATACGCGCCATTTTCCATTTTTCTTTTTCACCACAACCGTATTAGCCAACCATTGAGGGTAAAACACCTCCTTGATAGCCCCTGCCTGTTTGAGCTTGGTCACCTCGTCTCTGATAGCCTCGGCATATACCCTGGACGGATGCCGAGGTGGCTGTTTCTTTGGAGTAACAGAAGGATTAACATTCAAATAATGACAAATGAAGTCTGGATCCACCTCTGGGGCTTCGTAAGCATTCCATGCAACACATCAATGTTTCTCTTAAGGACCTCAACCAATTGCTCCTTTTCCAACAAAGGCAACTGTGCCCCAACCTGAAAGAACTTATTTGGATCATCCCCAACACTCACCCTCTCCAAATTCTCACACTCCGCTTAATCGACAGATGTGCTGAAAATGGTCGCCGGAGTCTTTGATTGCTATAAGTCATTCTCGACCGTGGCCGAAGTATCTGTCTCTAGTCGATGTTGAATAGCCGTTATCAAGCACTGCCTAGCCATGGCTTGATTTTCCAATATTTCTAACACCTGGCCTCCCGATGGATATTTTACCTTTTGATGAAGAGTAGAAGAAACAGCCCCCAAGGTATGCAGCCAGGGCCTACCCAAAATAGCCGTATACGGAGAAAAAGTATCTACCACAATAAAATCCACCTCCGCCACGTCTGAGCCAGTCTGCACAGGTAATCTAATCATACCCATCGGAATGATCGATCTACCCTCAAAACTCACCAACGGGGAGCTATAGGCTGTCAGATCCTGGGGTCTCAAATTCAGCCCCCTATACAAGTCAGGATACATCACCTCGGCTGCGTTCCCTTCATCAACCATCACCCTTCTCACATCATACCCCCCGATCCTAAGTGTAACCACCAAAGCGTCATCATGTGGTTGTATGGTTCCTCTCTTGTCTTCATCTGAAAAGCCCAACACCAGTGAGGTGCCCAATCTGGCTCTCTTCGGCGTTGAACTGGAGCCCTCATCCGAACAATGAGACACAGACATTACCCTGGAGGGGCAAGACCCGATTCTTCCTGGGGCGGCAAATATAACATTTATCGTGCCTAGGGGGGTCCTGAAGAGGCATCTCCCCGAAATGTCGAACCTACTTGACTTCTTCGGCCACTGGAATGATGCAGAAGTTGGGTCAACTTCCCTTCTCGGACCAGCTGATCCAAATGGTCCCACAAATTTCTGCAATCTTCAATAGTATGTCCATGATCCTGGTGATATTGGCAGTAAAGGTTTTGATTACGTTTCGCTGGATCCCCTGCCATCCTATTGGGCCATTTGAAGAATGACTCGTTTTTTATCTTCTCCAGAACCCATTGTACTGGTTCTCGGAACACGGCATTAACCACCTGGGAATTAGTAGATCCTGATTGCCCCCCAAAGTCTCTCCGAGGTCTGTTGTTATTGTACCGATCCGACCTGAAACCCCCCCTCTCATGAGGGACTACCTTGGACTTTCCTCTACCCTGTATCTGATCCTCCTCTACTCTTCTATACTTGTCAATCCGATCCATAAGCTAACGCACGTTGGTAACAGGTTTACCAGTCAGAGATTTCCTCAAATCATGCTCGGTTGGAAGGCCCTCCTTAAAGGTATTAATGGCCACGTCATCATAGGCTCCATCTATTTCGTTGAACATTTCCCAGTATCTATTAGAATAGGCCTTCAGGGTTTCCCCTCCCGCATAGACATGGACAATAACGATCCCAAAGGCTGAACAACCCTCCTGCAGGTGATAAAGCGGGCACCAAAAGCTTAGGCAAGCTTCTCAAAGGAGTCAATGGTATTCGCTCTTAGACCGTTGAACCATCTCATCACCACTGGACCCAGGCTAGATGGGAAAACTTTGCACATCAAGGCCTCATCCTTAGCATGAACGGCCATTCTTTGACTGAAATGGCTAACGTGTTCCACTGGATCTGTTCGACCATTAAAAATGGTGAACACGGGCTGATGGAACCGCCGAGGAAGATTTGCATCCTCAATGCGTCGTGTGAAGGGCGATTTGGAAACTTGACTCAACGCTTTGTTCAGGGCGTCATTCCCTAAGCCCAAGCGAGGCGGACTCTTATATTTTCGTTCATGGTGGTACTCCTCATCATACGAAAAAGACTCATTGGGTGGAGTTCTTGACCTCTGTCTGTAACTAGTGTCATCTGACTCCTCAGAGGATTGCCTGGAGTTGTGAGCCATACGTCTTCGTCGCTCATGTCGCAATTCCCTTTTCAATTTGTTAATCTCACACTGCATGTCCCTGTCGTTCTTTACGTGGGAAATATGGCTTTTCCCCCGAGAATGACTTCTATCAGTGTGGGTTATTCGCGCACTTCCCTCACGACCCCCTCTTTGTTCAAGGATTACCAACGGATTACCATGCTGAGAGCCCCTGGACTCTGCCTGGTGTGGATTAACATCCACTTGCTGTGGGCCCACCACTGGCTGCTGCAGTGCTCCCCCTTCCATCACAACTGCTGCACTTGTCTTTCCCTAC
This sequence comes from Quercus aquifolioides, assembly GCA_019022515.1. Lineage (NCBI taxonomy): Eukaryota > Viridiplantae > Streptophyta > Magnoliopsida > Fagales > Fagaceae > Quercus > Quercus aquifolioides. The sequence goes on from JAFHAW010000290.1 coordinate 499,364, forward strand.
AAACAGATCAAGCTCTCCCCATAGACGGCGCCAATTGTAAGGACTCAAATTGGATTGGACCCAGAATAGGGATGAGTTTCTAGCCCAACAAGCCCAAACAATAAATTTTTTAGAGAGTGGGTGAAAGAACTAGTTCCGTTCGGTAGAAAAGGTCATAACCATTGTGCAGCAAAGGACGCTTCGAACTAACCAAATGATAAAAACTCTCCTCGGCTAGGTTTCAGGGGATATCTTTCTGGGTTCTATCGTTTTCTTCATTTTTTCCAAAAATTCCTCTCTAATGTCATCCACTTTCAGGTTATATACCACGTTTCTCACCCCATTTTCACCGTACACGTGTAGGTTCTATTTTGGGAACTCCTTTCTATCCCATCCAGTACCTCCCGGAACCTTCGCTCAGCAGCCATAAGACTGCTTGGTTACTGTTCAGGTATCACCTCCACATTAATGCGGCTAGAGAGTTAGCTGGGAAGCATTTAATGTGGAGATAGCAGCTTTAGAAGATATTTGTTATCTCTTCCGATTCCTCCTTTGTTCTATATTCACTTTCCAGTTCTAATACAACTTTGCGGAGTACCCTGAATATTAAGATAGTTACATCCACCTTGAACCATGATATCTGAGGTGAATCTTATCCTCGGACGCGTTTTGGGCCACTATATATGACTTTCATCCCTTTTTCTTATACTACTCCCACAATATCTTTTTTTAACCATCCTCGGATAAGTGAATGTCCTCGGACTGGGCCGTTGGGCCACAAGCCCATTTCCTACGATTTCTACATCATCTTTTTGGATAACCAGCCCCACAAAAGTATTTTCTCAACAAAAACTACAATTTTGCCTACCCAAAAGGATTAAAAAAAAAAAAAACGAAACTTTATAAAGTCTCATAGTTTAACATCTAAATGGATCACAGAAAAAATCAAATTCCAACTTGCAAAACAACTAATTATTAACCTAAATCAATTCAAACCAATAGGATAAAGAAAAAAAAATGTGATCGGGAATTAGAATAACAAAATACCTAAATATGCATATCGATCCAAATTTGCCAAAAAGAGAAACAAATGAGATGTGCCAATTAAATCAACAATAACAAAAATAACCATTAATGGAAAAAAATGTAGTTGAAACAATAAAAAAAAATCACAAATAAGATACAAAGTTGGAGAGAGAGAGAGAGAGAGTATTGACCTTTTTTTCCATGAACAACTTAGAAGGAATATGGGAGAGAGGTGGAAATGAAGTAAAAAGAAATTTATAAGAAAATTAAGATGGAAGAGTTAGGATAAAAGTACATGAAAGGTTGAAAAAAGTAAAACGGTAGAATTTTAAAAGTTATAAAGGAGAAATTTAAAAACATATAAAGGAAATTAAATAAAAAATTTAAGATGATAATGATTGGAGGAGATGAAAAATTGAACTAAAAAGACAATTGTTGAAAAAGATGAAAGGTTGAACAAAGTAAAACTTGCAAAAACTAAAAAAATAAGAAAGGATGCTATTGACGTGGTACAAAGAGAGCTTTGCATATATATATATGTGTGTGTGTGTGTGTGTGTGTGTGTGTGTTGGGTTCAAGTTACACCTGGTGCAACTCTTAGCAACGTTACACTACTCAATATTTTTTAGTTGGATACGAATTTTGACAAATCCATCATTAGATTACATTATCTTTGTATATTCTCCATACTTGCAAAATTTTAAGGTGATTAAAGATTAATAGCTATATCATCAATCAATTGTTTAAATTCAAGTTTTTGTAGTTTAAAATAATGCATAAAAGTTGAGTTTATGGATCAAATGGGAAATAAAATCCAATTGACAATAAAATTGAAATAAATGTTAAGAACATATAGAACATGTAATTCAACGAAGAGATTTTCAAAATATAAATTTTATAACAAGTTATTGAGTGGTGTAACATTACTTAAAATTACACCAGGTGTAACTTGAACCCAACCCATATATATATATATATATATATATAGACTAGTGTGTAGCAGGTACAATTAAAAAAAAATCACAATTATACTTTTTTTTAGAAGAGATTCAAATTATATACAGTATTAGCTTACACTTTTTTTAAACCATACATTTTTAAAATATGTGATGGTTATATATATATATATATATATATATACATATATGGTTTAGAATTTAATTGGATTTAGACATTTTGGTTTTTTACCCAATAATTCACTTGCCACAAAAAAAAGGGATGTGGCGGAAAATTGGACTCCAATTGAAATCCAATTTAGAATCAAATTGTATTTGAACTTTTCAATTTTTACACTCAATAATTCACTTGACACAAAATTAAAAATTAAATAGGACACATGGCGCAAAATTAAAAATCCAATTAAAATATAATTGGATTTTCTCTGCGCTTTACTATTAATATATATGTATATATATATATATATAGATTAGTGTGTAATCCTATGCATATGCATGGATACATTTAAAAACAATCAAAATTATATACACGTGTGTGTGTGTGTGTGTGTGTGTGATTTAGAATCTAATTGAATCTAGACTCTTTGATTTTTGCACTCAATAATTCACTTGCCACAAAAATTAAAAAATTAAATGGGACACATGGCACAAAATTGAACTCCAATTAAATTTCAATTTAGAATCTAATTGAAATCAAACTCTTTGATTTTTGCACCTAATAATTCACATAACACACAAATTTAAAAATTAGATGAGACAAGTGGCGCAAAATTAGACTTCAATTTAGAATTTAATTGAATTTTCTCTCAGTTTTGAATATTACCCGATTCCCCGATTACCCTCATGATTTCCAATTCCCCCACTAACAAACCAAACAAAAAAGGGGAAAAAAATTATACATAACATAGCAACAACTCAATAAGCAATTGTTCCATTCACACCAAATCCATATGCCGTTCTCCTCATGGATTCGAATCCCTCCACTAACAAACAAAAATAAAAATTTATATACGACATAGCAACAAACAAATGCTCCATTGTTTCATGCCAGCTCCATATGCCACATTATATATTGCAAGACAAAAAGCAGAACTAGTGTATCCCATTTCTTTAATAGCATAGTACAAATTATGTAGAGCACTGCCACACAGATGATGAATTTACAGTCTAAAATGATTAAACTAAAATAATTTTTAACCATATAGTAATTGTTTGTGTGTCTAATTTTAACATGAAAAAAAAATACGAAACTATGGATTTCATTATATAATCATTTTCAATTTTACTGCTTATAAATTTTTTTTATGAAAATATAATAAGTTGCTGCACAAAAAAAAAAAAAAAAAAAAAAAAAAAAAAAAACAAACAAACAAACAAACTTAGAACACTTTTCAAAGAACAATACCAAAATGTGTTCTGTGCCTGCTGGATGATTTGGGGTAGCTTGCAATCCGTCAATGAAGTCTGCCTTGTCTTTTGGGCTAGGGTTATTGGTTTGTAATTTTAAGGGAGAAATAATGACTACTTCATGAGAGAGAGATAGAACTCACTTAGGTTTAGTGTTCCTATGCACTCAAGGACGGACCCAGAATTTCAAGCTAGGGGGACCAGAGATAAGAAAAAAATTCAAAAAAATTCAAATACACATTCATATAGTATTAAGAAACTTTCAACCAAGACAAATACACAAAAATCATTATTTCTTAATATATTAAGATGCAATCATCTACTAACAAAAACAAAAAAACACAAAGCACTATTATTTCTTAATACATAGAACGCTATTTTTTTTTTTTAGATTTACATGGGCTGAGTTGATGATTCATGATTTTGGAGGGAGCCTAAGCTACAAAGTAAGGGGGCCCAAGTCTAATTTTTTTTTTTTTTTTTTTACTGAAAATTAAACTACAATTTTTTTTTGGGCCCATGGGGGGCCCGGGCCCCCACGGCCCCCCACCTGGGTCCATCCCTGTATGCACTAGATCTATAGGAATTTATATATGTGTTAATTACTTGTCATGTGTCTACGTCTCAATAGATTCAATACACAATAATACTAGACCTAAATCATACCTATAAGAGACTGTGCAAAGGCAGTGACTCAATGTGGACAACAACTCATACTATGAGAAAGCTATGGTGTTTTATTATTAGGTTAATGATTATTTTCCTATGTTATTATGGAAATTACCTTCATAACGTTGTTGAATTCGGATCAAATTTACATGTTGGCGATTGCTTAGATTTTAGAAGATATTACTTTAATTTTTGAGTTTTAGATATATTTCTTTTGTTTGTGTTCCCTTGGAATGTAATAGAGTCGCTAATGCTAGTGTTAGAAAACAGAATGAGAATGCTATTGTTTGACTTGAAAAGTATCCCATTTCTCTTTTTCATTGTACAAGTTAAAACTAAATAGATAAAGCATGGTATCATATTAAACTAAAGAAGATTGTACAATTTTTTGTTTTTATTTATTTTTTAACAATTTGATAGTTACAACAATAAAAAAGAGGAGATTTAACCTTAAATACATCTTTTGAAAATACCAAAACGTACCACCGCACACTCTTGGTGTGATGGTCACTCCACAAGTATAAGTGTTTGTGGAGTGTGGGGGGTAAGGGCCGGGGTTCAAGTCTCCAGGAGGGAGCTTCACACACATATACACTTAGATTAGGCTAGAGTAGAATTCTATCTTGTATCAAAAGAAAATACCAAAACGTAACTGTTAATCTGCAAGGCTCTTAAGTTTTTATTTTTATTTTTTAATATTAAAGTTAGTGAGGTAACATGCACAAATCATGAGGAAGACTAATAGATAAATTTGAGGATGTGATATACGACTTAAAAATAGAAAGTACGTGCATACTAAGTTATAATATATGAACAAATGAAGACATGCATGCACAATCAATTCCCACAAGGATTACGATTTACGATACGATTTCCACTAAAATGAAATAAAATTAATTAGGCCAAAAAGAATTATACACAACCTGAAGGTAGGCCAGCTCAGCTGTGAAATGAAAATTTTATAAAAAACCCAACCATATAATATCAAATCAAACAAGTCCACAATATATAATCATTAATAATCAAAAAACACTAAGTCAATAGGAATGCGGTCCGACATGGGAGTGTTCGTCAATCGGCAACAGAGGTGGTGTAGAAAGCTCAAACTTTGCTTGTTGAATTTCAGGGAGCAAATCATGTTATTGCTTCACCGAGGATGGAGATGAATGATTCGAGGACATTACCAACGGCCCCAAATTACAAGGTAAATGTGGATGGCGCGGTTTTTAGTCATATTCGGGGGTCTGGGGTCGGGGTTGTGATCCGTGATCATGGAGGAAGGGTTGTAGCAGCAATGAGCAAGAACCTTCTTCAACCTTTGGGTCCGTTGGAGGTTGAGGCGAAAGCTATGAAAATTGGAGTGTCATTTGCGTGGGATACTGGTATAAGGGATGGTAGTTGAAAGTGATTCCAAGATTGTAGCTGACACTCTACTGGGATTATGTACTCCTCCTATGGTTGTCTTAAATGTTTTGATTGGTATTGCATACAAACTTCAGGATTTTAGATCAATTCAAGTGTCTCATGTGAAGCGTCAAGGCAATAAACCTGCACATCTTCCGGCAAAGTTTGCCAAAGAAATAGATAACATTGATAATTATGTAACATGGATAGAAGAAAATTCATTGTTGATTGAGTCAGATATTGCTCGTGATATACTGGATATATCTTCTTCTTAATAAAGTTACAAGTTTCTCATTTAAAAAAAAAAAAAAAAAAAACACTAAGTCAAAAAAACAATTATATCCAAAATGTGTTATACCTGATAATCATACATCACACATTACCCACTTCCTCCATCTAAATTATAATTATTAGGAAGAGCCAACCCAACGAAATCATATAATAATTCAATAATCTCTATAAAAAAATTTAATTAATTCATTCAATAATCATTTAAAATTTCTACAGCTGGGTAAATAAAAGTATAAATTACACAGGTTTGAAATGTAACCAACCAATTCATTTAGATTTAGAATATGTCGTAGCTGAGACACATTTCAAAAGAACGTGCTTAGCATAAGGAAAAAGAAATCGGTATAAACTATATAAATTATTAAAGAAACATTCGCATATCTCAGATTCACAATCAATCAGATTTACAAAAAAAAAAAAAAAAAAAATATTTTTTCAGATTTTCTTATTACTAATTAAGGATATAATGACCAACTCAACGATAATCACTCATTCACTTACGTTATATTTTATTTTTATTACTCAGTCGTAATAAAAATAGACAGCAAGGAATAGAAGTGGTAGTAGTTTGAGATCGGCATTTGCGGATTCAGTCATAGCATTATAGCTACCAACAAAGTCAAATCTCATCAACCAAAATTTCATTCCATCAAATTAAAACACCCTTTGATCAATTACATAACACAACATTGGTCTATAAGTACAACATAGGTCATGATGTTTTTTTCTGACAATAATAAAAGTTACATCATCATGGATCTCATATTTTGGCCTAATTGATTAATTGCTTTGTGGAACGCTAAAAAAAAGGTTAAATTACTGACATGATTATGACCCTCTATTTATCAGGTGAAGTTTAAATTTGCTCCTTCAAATATTAATCATGTCAACTTTGTTCATAAACTTCTAAAATTCAATCTCTCTATAAAAAGTAATTAGTAAATACACTCCACCCTTTTGAGGTTTTGAAAAATGTCACTCTCTAATTTAAGAAATGTTGCACCATCTAATAATTTTTTATAGACAAAATTTAGCACAGTTTTTAGGTACCGTTCCTTAATTTCTTTTCTTAAAATTCAGTCATGTGACTTTTTTCTCATGAGATGAAAGTGTATTTTTAATTAAGTATAGTTACATAGTTAAATTTTAAGAGGGGAACTTAAAAAAACAACACATAAATAATGTACCTAAGTTTTATCCATTTTTTATTGGATAAATAATTTTAAAATTCAACCGTTGGATTATATATTTTCTATATTATTAACAAGCATGCTAAATTTCATGTTAATCGGACATTATATACTAGTTGATCCATAAACTCATCTTTCATGCATAATTTTAAACTAAAAAAAAAAAACTTGCATTTTAAATACTTGATCGATAAACTAGTTATTAATCTTTGATTATTTTGAATTTTGCAAGCAATACAAAAATAATATAATCTAATGGTAGATTTGTCAAAATTCACATATAACAAGTTAAAGTTATACACATGTGTAACTTTATATATAAACTTTGAAAGTCCAGTCTCGTCTCCTATAAAATTCTTAACTTAATTATTTGAATTGACAAATAGAGCATACGTACTATGTAGACTTTATAGCCACTTTCAACAAAATATTTGAGAGATGAGATTGAATAAATTTTGAAAGTTGAGGGACAAATTGAACGGTGGTTAATAGTTGAAACTTGAAAGATCAAATTTGTATTGAAATTAAAAGAAAAATACGAAGGTAAAAGCATATAATGTACGCTTTAAAGGTAATAGCTAGCTTAAACTGCAAGATATTGAAGCAGCAAGTTTGAGAGAAAATGGATCTAGTCTTCTTGTTGGAAACAAAAGAACTTGATGAACAAGCAAAATTAAAAGTCTAGCCAACCCCAATTTCCAAGAATAGTAAAAAACGTTCCTTATAATCTGTGAAGCATTGTTATTCATGACACCCCTAGTGAGTTTTTAAATGGATGCAAAACAGTTAAATCTCATACCTGAGAGGCCAAAAATGGTGGCTGAAAAAAATTTCATGTGGGCTGATGGTCATCAGGCCTTTAAAATTTTAAACTACCTGTTCTTTTTAGCTCCAAAAGTTTTAAAATCGCCCGATGTATGAAGAAATTGGCGCACACACAAATCACAATACGTTTGGATTGAGATATATTGTCCCCGAAAGATACAAATTTCCAATAAAACTAAAACTACTGAATATTTTTTTAGGGTTTTGGCTCCTTTGCATTACTTAAAATAGTAAGTGTCCTAGGCTATTCTATTTATACCAATATGGTAGAGGGTGTACTCAATCCTTCTTTATCCATTAGTACCTAGTAACTCTCCTCGTCGTGGGGTAGAGCAGCTTCAAGAATGATATAGCTCACAAGATTCATAACCTTGAGGTTACAGGTTCAACTCTTGTTTCTGCAACCTTCTTTTTATTTTATTTTATTTTTTTAGTTTTTGACAAAAGAGTTAGGTTCGATTTTGGTAACTAGCAATTAATAGCCGTTTTCTTTTTCTTTGGATCGGTAGGAGGAAAAGAAGGGATTATGATAGAAGTGAAGAGGATAGAACCACTATACTATGATACTATTGCGGTCAACCATACCTAATTCTTTATCCAATTAAAAACATTAACCCATTACCCAGGGCAGAGAGCGGGAATTGAACCTTTCTATTAAATTTTGTTGCTATCATCTCCAAGCAAAAGCAGAAACAGGACCAACCAAATTGTAGGTTGTATTTATGATAAGAGCTATACTAAGAATTGACCATTAAATATCTACATTCATTATTTATTTATTAAAAATATTCTGAATTATGTATGTAGATCAAATAGGACCAAGTGGCAAAATTAAGATGAGCTTTTGTAAATAGGATTTAAGTGGCAGAACAAGATTAGTTTTGGTCTAGCGTTAATCAAATATACAGTATATTTTAAAACACTAGTCAAGTTATATTAGAGTTTTTTTTTTTTTGGTAGTTATTTATATAGCTTAATTAGTTTGAACTAATACACTTTTGCGCAAGCCATACTCTTATACAATCCAAGCAATGTAGAGTATCACATATAGATTTTTAAAAGTTCTTTATTAAAAAAAAAAAAACCTATTTTTCCCTTTTCCAAACAAACTCGAGAATTTCGTTACATTTGGGTTGCGTTTGGTATTGGCGGAAAAAATTAGTTTTTTTTTTATTATTTAGCTTATTTTTTCTACTATTCATGAGTTATATTGTACTTTTTGGTACTATTTATGGATCACACTGTACTATTTTAGCTAACTTTTAGTTTTATTTACAGTATTTTCAGCAAAAACTTTTCAGTTTCAGTTAAATAAACTGTTCCCAAATAGACACTTAGGGTCCGTTTGGATACAGTTGAAAACTGAAAATTGAATAATACTATAGCAAAATAATTTTTAAATGTGTGAATAGTAAAGTGAAACTCATTTTTAATAAAAAAGTAGTTAAAAAAGTGAATTTGTGGGTTCATGAATAGTACACAATAGGCACTATTCATGGGAAAAGTCAAACTTTTCGACTGAGAAAAAAAAAAAAACGCAAACGTGCATCTGGGAAGCGCAAAACACGCTTCCCAAACGCACACTTAGAATTATTTTTTTTGAGAGTGCATTGCTTTTAGAATTGAGAATCTACAGTATTTCCAGAAAAAACTTTTCAATTTCAGTTAAATAAACTGTTTCCAAATAGGCACTTAGATTTTTTTTTTTTTTGAGAATGCATTGCTTTTAGAATTGAGAAGCAATTCTTTATATATTGAATAAATAGTAAATACTATTGTGTACAGAAAAAGCTTATATATAAAGAGAGGCTAAAGACACAACTATATTAGTACAATTGTAGTAGCATGGACCCAAGGATGGGCTTGGGCCTAATGTGGTAATACTAACATGGTTCTATTGATGTGTCACCGATGATGTAGCCTCAGGGTTGATGTAGTAGCTTCTGATTGGGACTTGTGTCTGTTTGCATGTGGAAGAGATGTTTAAAGCATACGGTGGCGCGTGAGAGATCTTATCAACTTGATTTTTTGGCGGGGAGAAGATTGATCAAAGAGCTATTAATTGTGTGGTCAATGCATGAGTTAATCAAAGGCTCGACAACTATCGTTCTAAGAAAGGCAATGTTCTTGTGATGATGAGAGGCTACCAATGACAGCAGGTAACACCATAAACTATTAACAACAGAGAATGAACCCAATGGTGTCACTAATAGAACAATATAATACAACTATATACTATGGGCCCAAGGATGGACTTGCCTCATGTGAACTAACAATTGCATTGATGAAGAAGCTGCAATTTTGTTTATTAATTTGAGGACGACATAGCGGTATCAAACTTGCCTGTTAGAAGCAAGCCTAGTCCATAATTAACGTCATAGCAATCATGATTTCCAAGTTCCAACCATCATTTCTACTAATGAATTCCTGGGTATAAAAGTGTGAGTGGAAGTTCTAAACTTCTAATGGAAGAAAAAGTAAAAAAGTTGAAAAATTATATAAAATATTAAAAATTGTGCCCAAATTTATGGGCTTAAACTCTAAGGCTAAGTAGTGTCCCTATTTGTTATATTAACTTCTCAATTAGAGTCTCCCTAAAATGTTTTATCTTTTCAATAAATAGTATCAGAACCAAAGATGGTGACAAGATTATTAATCTCTGATTCATAGTTGAAGTAAGGACTTAATCATGGCTTAAAAAGAAAAAAGTCTCAAAAGAGTCTAACAAATATAAATTAGATAATAGAACATACAAGGGGTAGGTTAGAGAGGGAGAGGGTCGTGGTTTTTAATTAATGGTGCAGTCAACCAGAGTGCAATTGTTATCTACCCTCTTTGGCCAAGTATGCATTGAGGTTTTGCTGATGAATAGTTGAAGAGGACCACTTGTGCTATTTCTAGAAGGTTTGTCTTTTTCTCTCTTTGGCAATGGGACTGAATTGTGTTCATGCCTTCATGGGCTAGTTCCATTCCTGGGTAAAAATAAGAGAAGTTGGTGGTGGGTTGGTTCTGGTTCTTGCTGATTGTAGAAAGCAGGCCTTTTCTTTTGTTGCTGGGTAGGTGACGTGTGGTCGATTTGGCCACTTTATCCACTCTATTGCTTTGATGACAGAGGGGTGGTTGGGTTGGGCATTTCTTACTGTGATTGATTACCTCCTGCTGAGATGAGATCAGAGCACAATTGTTGACCCAATACATGCACGCTTAATTGAGTGGTTTTTACTTTTCATCACTTAAACACGTTCCAAGCTAACATAAAAGAGGACAAAGTGACACACCAACCCCAAACAAATCCCCTTTCTTCCTCCGTAACAATTTCACAACAAATCTTAGGTACCGAACTATTATTGATAAGTAAAAATGATGTTAATAGTGAGTTCAAATTAGAATTAATAATAACTTACTTTTTAGGTACCGAACTGTTATTGATAAGTAAAAAAGTGATGTTAATAATGAGTTCAGATTAGAACTAATAATAACTTACTTCTTAGGTACCAAATTATTATTGATAAATAAAAAAAATTATGTTAATAATAAATTCAGATTAGAACCAATAATAACTTACTACTTAGAATTTGTTGTGAAATTGTTGTGTACGTATCATTACTCAAATCATATAATCCTTTCATGCCTTTGTTTGAGTTTTATGGGCTTGGGCCATTTGTTTGAGCTATATATCTCTTGTTGAATTGGCTTTTTAACAAGCTCATTAGTTTTTTTTACAAATTGCCTTTTAAATAAAGCCTTTTGACTTCTTTGGGTTCGATTTGGCTTTGTGGGCCAGTCACACATCCGTTTTGTGCCTAATGGCTTTGTCCAGTCCGTCACAACCCTGAAGGCCGAATAAGGCAGCTACAACAACAAATAAGGAGAGATTTAGGTTGATAAGTTGGGTTTGGAGGCCCATTGTAGATTGACCAAAAAATGTTCATCAGAGCCACATTTGTAAATGTGTAAAATGTACTCACATTATCATAACTGGTCCATAGTAAAGTACCATTCTAGGACACGGAAGATACGATCATAGATTTTTTTTATTTTTTATTTATATATATATATATATTTAATCAACGAAGATAAGATCATAGATTGCTTTGCAGTTTGGTATCTAATTTATGAAATGAGAAAGGGGCAGGACAGGGCTCAATCATGGGTGTCCCGTCCTCAACCCACAAGGACATTCAAGACAAAGCCATGTGTAGGCTAAGGAGTGGCCCCCCCCAAAATTTTTTTTTGAACAAAAATAAAAGGTTTATATATATATAATTTTTGAGGAAAAAAAAAAATTGGCCTCGAATTGAATAGTCTCACAAATTCAAAAAAATAAAATGATCATCTAGCCCATTCCTTTCGCTAATGATCCATCCCAAAAAAAAAAAAAAACCATTTTACATAACAAAATCTTAAGTATTACTTGTTAAAAAAAAAAAAAAACTTATTTGACATTTTTAGTATTCATGTTCTGGCCCCCAAGGCCCAAACCTGAAATCCTAATCCCGTCCTTGGGGCATTACCCAACCCTAGCCCCAAACTCGAGCCCGCCATGGCCCCATCCCTTCTCCACCCAATTAAAAATATTCAAAATTTTATTATTTAAAACACAAACAAAATCTTTACCAAGCAATAATACTCAATAATAAAACAAATTTAAATTTCACACCAAATTATTTAACAAGACTATAGTACAAAGTCTCAACGTGCCAACATAATAATAAAAACCAAACTTTTACCAAGAAATACCACTCTATAATAAAAACCAAATATTTAACACCAATTCAAACTCAAATTTCACACTAAAACGGTTTAATAAAACAATAATGTCCTTCATTCCATTACAATAAATAAAATATACAAAATTTCTAATGGTTATAGTGGTAATTTTGTAATTATAGAAAAAATAATAAAATTTTAGTAAATATATTCAAGATAGGGTGAAGCTTTATCCATATAGGGTTTGGCTTAAATCCAATGTTCCAATGCGCATAACATGATCGAATTGGCCACGTGTTTGTCTTGTTCAATACTCAGAGCATTGGATAGAAGTTTCACCCATATAAAATTTGGTTTGGGTCTAGTGCTCTAGTGCATTGGATCAGATACGGACATATGTCCAAAATTAGCCATGTATCTACATCGTGTCTTGTTCAATGCACTAGAGTATTGGACGGAAGATTTGTCGTTCCAAATATTACGAGAATGATAGAACCTTCGGTTGCAAGTTAGTGGATGTGATACAAGATGAAAGAAGAAAGCACAATGGAAGTCCTGGAAAGAAACTTGCCAAGGTAGCTGCCTTCCCCCACAAAGGACGATCAACATCATTATGCATTTATGCTCTAACCAACCATATGGCTCAAAAAATTGGTAGTAATGTGGTCTGCAATATCCTCCTTTTTCACCAGGATTGTAATGCAATTGAGGTTTCCTATACTCCAAAAGGAAAAGCCCGTAATCTTTTATAATCCATTTCAAAAGCAAAAGGCCGCTCATATAGAAGAATCATATTTCAAATTTCCCAATATTTGAATGTCAGAAAGAATGAGATGCTAATAATGATGGCTTCACTAAGCATTTTGACAATCGTCATTTTCCTCTCTTCGTTCAATAAAAAGGGTATGCTTATAAATCTACATGCACCAGAAGCAAAATTTCCAAATTTTTTGCGTATGGTTTGTTATGAGTTAACTTGGGCAAGCCTCAACGGCATGTAATGCGAGAGATCCACCTTTGACATCTAGTGGAAACCAACCCAACATAAAAGACAATGGAGTAATGGTAAAGCTGTTATACCCTGTCAAGAAACACAACATTCATTTCTATGATCGTACGTACTCATAGGCGGAGCTAAGGGGGGTGCCAAGGGGGGCCAAGGCCCCCTTAGCTTTTGAATTTTTCCATTAATTTTCTTTTACATTTGGTAATAAATTTAAAAATTACACAAAATTGTATTCACTACCCCCCTCTGAGAAAATTTCTTGGCTCCGCCACTTTCATACTGTGCTTGTGATTCTGCAGACATTGAAACAAAGCCTAAAAATTTAAGAGCATTGGTTATGCATTTCTAAAAATGTACATAAAATATGTCTTTTCTAAAAATGCATTTTTCTTGCACCAAAAAAAAAAAGATTTTTTTTCTTAATATATACAAAAGAAGAGTTGTACCACCATCGGTATGTTTGGTAGAGAGGATTTAGTGAGGATAGGAAAAAAAATGAGAGAAAATGAGGAGGGAAAACTTTTTAGAGGATGTTTGGTTGGAAGGAGGAGAGGGGAAAAAATGGAGGGACTCGAGTATTTTCTCCTTGAACCCACCAAAAAGTTTTCTCTCCAAAATGGAGAGAAAACTGGGTAGGGGGAAATTTGAGGGGTAAATGACGAAATTGCCCATGTGCAGTGCACATGGGTTTTGTCCAATTGCCCCCCCCCCCCCCTATTTTTTTGGTTTTTAAGCTTTTGCTTTTTACTGGGCGTTTGCCTCTTCTTTTCTTTTCTTTTATTATTATTATTATTATTATTATTATTTCTTCCTAGGAAGCTGCCTCTTTTTTTTTCCCCCTTTTTTCTTTTGATTTTCTAGGGCCGTGCCGTGGTGTTTTGTTTTGTTTTTCGTTCCTTTTTTTTTTTTTTTTTTTTAACTAGACAAGATTTATTTTTCTGGACATGATTTTTATTTTTTTAATAAATTTGGGTGATTACATTTTTTTTCTTCTTCTTTCTTTTTTGTTTTAATTGGCCATCATTTTTTAACAAGAGTATATAAGTAAATTTATACAAACTTACTTTTTCCATCATTTTACCTTTCCACTCCCAACCAAACAAAAATGAAGGAAATTAAAATCATTTCTATCTTCCTACTTTTTCACCCTCCAACCAAATGGACCTTAAGTAGCATTCCATGGATAAAATACCTAGGGCATGTTTGGTAAACTGTAATAGGTGCTGCAATGTAATAGTTATTCCTATGATTTGGTTATTCTTTAGTTTGGTTATGTTTTAATTACAAGGAATAATCATTCCTTATGAATAGCTATTCTTCAAAATGAGGAATAACTATTCCTTTTTAAAAAGTTGTATTAGTTATTCCTTAGTAAGTGCAATAATTTCAAAACTTAATATATTTCCAAATAAACAAACTTTCCATATACATCTAACAATCATAAAAATAAAAAAATCATAAAAAAATAACACATATCTCTCTTAAATTTAAAAATAACAATTTTTAAGGAGATATAATTATATGAGTAATATATTTCCTAAAATAAATGTTAAGTTTCATTCTAAGATTATAACTCACAACCAAACTAATGAATAGGTTTAGTTATTACATTACAACACACTTTGTTACTAGTAATAAATATTACAATTCCTGTCGTAATCTCCATTCAGTGTACCAAACGTACCCCTATTGTATAAATATTATTTACAAAAAGAACAAACCCCCCCCCCCCCCCCCCCCCCCAAAAACCAAAAACCAGGAAAATAGAAACAAAGCCATGGAAGAAGGGAGATTGAGGAGGGAGAGAGGAGAAACCTTGCCATTGTTTACACCTTATCAGTTGATTGTTCCATCAATCCAACATTTCCTCTAAAACCAAAGTAGCAGTGATCCACAGTGTACAACCATTTCAGTGATCTTTTATAATTTTTCCTTCTCGTCATGCTGTCGGTTCAAGCAACTTTCAGTCAATAATAGCACCAAGGGTAGCCAAAATGATATCAAATATAAGATAATTACATCAATTTTAAATGTTAAACAATGTGCTTTGAAACTTGAATGGGTTTTGAAGAACTTGTTGATGCTCAAATCTCAATTTATGTAAACTCACATGTAGTTAGGTTGGAAGAAACCTTAGATATCTAAAATATTACATACCCTAGATATCTAACATATTACATATATTTAGACCATACGACTAATTTAAACAAAGTCTCAAACATGTAATCAATCAATATATATATATATATATATATATAAAAGCAGAAATCTCATGTTAGTATAAAGTTGTATCATGTAGCGCATTTCTTGACATTCTCTTTATTTAGGCTTCTACTTCAACAATGTTTTCATTTATATCAAAGTCATAGTTCATTGAATTAGTCAATAGAGTAAATGTATATGCTAATTACCTATAGTTGTGCTTTATTATTTATAGTAAATGAATTTATATGATTATTTTTATAAACTTTATATAAGAAATAATTTTTAGTTGGAATAATAATAATAAATTTAGAATATGACATTCTTTCTTTGACAACAATTGACACAAAAGCCAATAAAATTAGATGTTTTTAAATTCACTAAAATTAATCTTAACCTTTTAAATTTCCTAACCCCTTTTAGTGATATGTAATATATGTGTGTGTGTGGAACTAATATGTAATCAGAAAGATTACTAATAGAACAAATATATTTATTTTGTTATATTAATTATTTTAAGCATACTGAAATTTTAATATTATTTTTCTAAGATTTATATGAGAAAGAGTTCATTTTTTATGTGAGAAATAATTTATTTGAAATATGGTATTCTTACTCAAATTTAGTTGTTTTTACAACAATTGAAACAATGTCCAACAAAAAGGAAAAATAAAAATAAATTTAGTAACACACAATCAAGAATGTTAAAAAAAAAAAAAATTAAAAGATATTTGCATTTTTTTAGTAGGCATGAAATATGCCTATCAATATTAGCCACTATATCATGCAATTTTTAATTTGTAAATACATATGTAGTATGATCAAATTACTACACTACTCTTAGTGGTTTTATATTTTGTCTATAAAATAACCAAATATTGCAATTTTTTACAATATTTGGTTATACATCAATAGTTGGGGGCGAGGATTTAAACCTTAGATGTCTCTGTTAGAAAAATTATGAGGTGACAACCAATTAAACAACAAAATATTTGGCAAAAATTATTAAAATATTAGAGAAACTAATAATTAATTGGCCTGCACATTGTGCGGGATCTCAGAATTGTACTGGATATTATTTGTATTCAGCTCCTATTGCAATCATCAGTGCCATAGCAGAAGCATAAGAGTTTAGAAACAAGTTATGCTTACCGAACTATCCACCATTTTGTCAAAATCATCATCAAATCCCCCATCAACATCATCTATAAAAGATAGTAAGATGTTCAGTACACCGAATTAAAGAACAGATGTAACAGATACCATTGAATAAAAGACCAGAAATGATATTAGGGCCAAAATTCAATTTTTGCCAAGTCGTCATCAACAAACCCACAAAATCATCACATGGCTTCGAGGATGCCCAAGTTGTCCCATACCACTGCCATAGTCCATATTTGCTCTGCAAACAACGACGCCACCATCCTCACCTCCATCAAGTTATCATCCCTTCACGTCCTCATCAGATATAACTTCAACAAGCAACCTAGAACTACCGTAACTCTTAATCCTCTCGCGCCAACCAAGCCCAGCAAAGAACTCACCGTAAGTTCACAATCACACCTATTTGAAAGGAGACATCTGCGATGGACAAGAAGTGTTGCGCCATAGGTTTTCTTTAAGATCCATAAGTACCACCACTATCTTTCTCTAGCCACAAATTTGCTTCTCAACCAGTTCATCCATGGTGTGTCTCTCTGGCAAGGTACCCATGTAATTACCACAATGGAGTCATGAACCCATCACACAAGTTCAATAAACACATAAGTTGGGCTACCTGTGTACAAAATAAGCAAAACCCACTTCACCAAAAGTACTGGGCTTTGCTTAACAAAGTATCTCTTCATCAAGATGTAAGGATGACAAATAAGTGGGTCATCATCTATGTTTTGATTTGGTTTTATTTATTTTAAAAAAAAAAAAAAAACAACAAAAACCAAAAACAAAAAAAAAACAAAAAACAAAAATAAAAATGTGTTACAAGTGTCACATATAGCACATATAGCTTGTCTTGTCAAGTCGTGTAATTCTATGCAAGATATTGACACAAGATCCTATCTGCCTTAGCAGTTCTGCCATTCCAACCAGACATTCATCTAGTCATTAATTAGTGTCATGTTAGTGGCACAAGATCTTGCCATGTCAATTGAGTAGTATAGGTGCTAAACCAAGCTATACATTCAAGACCTTCCAAACTCAAGCTTCACCTTTAGTTTGAGGGAGGGTGTTAGATACTTAGATATATTATGGCCTAAGTGGCCAAAACCAATTATAGGCCTATGTACTTGTAAAACAAGTATATTAACTTTAGATTAGTCTATGATTAGCCTAGGCTTAGTCATATATTATCTAGTATATAAACTATACATTGGGTTCATTGTAACACAAGTGCTTAATATAATATATAGTTGTCAAAGGCTTTCTCATTGTGTGTGCTCTCTCTTTCATACTTTTGCTCATCATTCAATCATCACACACAACCACACAATAACTTCCACAATTGTTTTAGTTAACTCATCACTCATCACTCATCACCCTATCACTCATTTCTCATAACTTAGAAATTCCAAAAACACTCCCACTTTGTTTGGCAACTAAACCCACTCCTATTTTTTTACCTAAAAACCCACAAAAACTCACCTTTTTTGGGACCCACGGGCTGACCACTGTGCAGTACACACAGAACGGTTACCCGCAGATTGAACCCAAATTTATTTTCTTTGCACTTTCCTCCCTCAAGTCTTAACCACATTTCCCTTTCACACTTCTGCTCTCAACACCCAAACCCACCAACCACCGTTGACCTCAACTCCTCCATCCTCGCTTAACTGCACCGCCACCATAGGACCCACGTCCGTCAGCTTCCCCCTTCATCATCCCTAGCAGAGCATTTTTCATGGTTGTTCAAACCTTAATTTTTGCATTTCATTGATTGTTGCTTTCCTCTTAAATTAAGTATTCTTGGTTCATTATGTTATTTGATGAGGGGGGAAGGATCTTCGGTACCTGTGAAACTGAAAAGGATTGGTCTTGAGAGATACCCAGTCGGAGAATGGGAGCGACGGAGTTGATATAGCGGACTGGCGCAACAGAGTTGATGGAGCGGCGAAGCTTCTGACATGTTAAGGGCCAGCACTAGAGCTTCAAGGGCCGGGAAGAGATTGTGGTGTGTTTGAGATTGTTCAAAGTTGAGAGGTGTTGTGGGTTTGGGAGAGGAGAAGAGATTGTTCTGTTTTGTGAGGTGAGCTGTGTTGTTTAGGGCGCTGATGAGAGAGTGAAAAGGGTAGGTTGAGTTAAAGGCATGTGACCGTTGGTTCAAGCGTGCGAACTGAGCAGGTGATGGGACAAGACACTGCCGTGGGGCCCACACGGGTTCAGCTATTTACAAGTTTGCCATGTAAACTCAGTTTTGGTGTTTTGAAAACAAGCTTTGGGAGTTTCCAAATTTGTTAACTCATAATCCAAAAAACTCAGTTTTGTTAACCGAGTTAACATTCTGAAAATCAACCAAACAAACATTATACATGTGGGGCCCACGTTTTTTGGGTTATGAGTTAACAAAACTCAATTTTGTTAACTGAGTTTGGCAAAATCCAAACAACACCTAAGCGTTCCTCAAGAGCTTTTTTTTTTTTTTTTTTTTTTTTTGAGGTGTGGGAAATAGTCAGTCTTTGTAAATTTTCTCTATGGATTCTCTTACAAAATCCTGGAGTAACCCGTCTCTTTCTGATAGAGAAAGCTCCATCTTTACTTTACCAAAAACTCTTCGTTCTTGTGAGTCTATAATAAAAATCAAATATTTAACACCAATTCAAACACAAATTTCACACTAAAACTGTTTAATAAAACAATAATATAAATTTCCAATATCTCCTTCATTCCTTTACAATAAATTAAAGGACAAAGTTTAGTTACAAAACTGGTTATAGCCTAAGGCTACAACATTACTCAATAAAATAAACACTACTGCATATTTTGAAAATCTAACCGTTGAATTGCATATTT
Organism: Quercus aquifolioides; assembly: GCA_019022515.1. NCBI lineage: Eukaryota > Viridiplantae > Streptophyta > Magnoliopsida > Fagales > Fagaceae > Quercus > Quercus aquifolioides. Next base: position 519,034 of record JAFHAW010000290.1, read on the forward strand.
TTTACGCTCTTAAGATACATGTCAAATTTTGTGTCAATCGGATATTATTTACTATATGATCTATAAGCCTATATATTATACATAATTTTAAACTACAAAAATTTGCAATTTAAACAATTTATTGATAACATAGATATTGATCTTTAATTTTTTAGAAATTTTGCAAGCATGAAGGATATAAGAAGAAGATGTAATCCAATAGTAAATTTGTCAAAATGCACCTCAAATAAAAAGATATTGAGTAAGGTTGTAGCCTTAGGCTACAACCAGTTTTATAGCTAAACTTTGTCCTAAATTAAATATACAAAATTGCTAATGGTCAAAATGGAGATTTTGTAATTATAGAAAATATAATAAAATTTTACTAAATTTATTTAAGATAGGGTGAAGTTTTGTCGATATAGGTTTTGACTTAGATTCAATGTTCCAATGCACTTAACACGATCAAATTGGTCACTCGTTCATATCGTGTCTCGTTCAATATTTAGAGCATTGGATAGAAGATTTGCCCATATAGGATTTGGCTTGAGTCTAGTGCTCTAGTGCATTAGATCAGACACAGACACGTGCCCAAAATTAGCCACGTATTTGCATCGTGACCTGTTCAATGCACTAGAGTATTGGATGAAAGCTTTACTCTTCAAAATATTACAAGAATGATAGAACCTTTGGTTGCAAGTTAGTGGATGTGATACAAGACAAAGAAGAAAGCTCAATGGGAGTCTTGAAAAGAAACCTACCAAGGCAGCTGCCTTCCCCTACGAAGGACAAGCGACATCATTATGCATTTATGCTCTAACCAACCATGTGGCTCAAAGAACTAGTAGTAATGTGGTCTGCAATATCCTTGTTTTCAACAAAATTGTGTACAATTGAGGTATCCTATACTCCAAAAGGAGAAGACTGTAATCATTTATCACCCATTTCAAAAGGAAAAGGCCGTTCATATAGAAGAATCATATTTCAAATTTTCCATATTTGAATGTCGGAAAGAATGATTTGCTAAAAGCATTCACATCAAGTTGTGTATAATAGAAAAATGTATAGAATTTACATAGTTTTGCTTTAAAAAATGACCCACATCAATTCGTATATAGTTGTGTAAATTTACAAGCTTATTACAATAACCATGTATATTTAGATTGAAACTATTCATTTTGTATTTAGTTGTTTATTCTTTCTTTACGTATCTCGAGAATAAAGAAAGTGGATAGTGGTTGTTGTGTGTGAAGAAAGATAAACAATTTTAAAAATTAAGAAAAATTAATATTTTAATAATATGTACTATAAAATAGATAATCTGATGTAAGGTGTTTTGAAAAGTGGGTGTAAAATAGGGGAAAAAAAAGGTTTTTATGCTAAAATAAATATAAATATTTGCATGAGTTGATGCGAATACTCTAATAATGATGACTTCGCTAGCATTTTGAAAATCTTTATTTTCCTCTCCCTGTTCAATAAAAAGGGTATGCTTACAGATCTAGCTGTACCAGAAGCAAAACTTCCACATTTTTTACGTATGATTTGTTAGAGTTAAATCGAGCAAGCCTCAATGGCATGTAACACGAGAGATGCATCTTTGAGATCCAGTGGAAATCAATCCAACATAAAAGACAATGTAGACTATGGAGTAATGGTAAAACTATCATACCCTATTAAGAAACACAACTTTCATTTCAGAGATTGTATTTCACTTATGATTCAGCAGGCATTGAAACTGTAAGTTTTGTGATTCGTACCCCCTTTAGATGACATATCGGCATGTTGATTCCTTCTAGCAAAGGCGGGGTGTGTAGTACTTAATCTCCCTAGAAGTGATTTTATGCTCAAACTGGTGTGAGCCTAGGAGTATGCGGTGACTCTTAAAAAGAGGCAAATGAGTCGCCATCTGGTTATAGGTCGATGAAGAAAAAAATGACTCCATGAAGGTCTTTCTACCAAACAAAGTCTGGAGTTGGGATACAAGATGGGAAAAGGTTAGGCACCCTAAGCCTACCTAGCCTTACCTGGTTTTCATATATTGTTGCTTGATTTGGACACAAGGTAGATTTATCCTAGAGGTTCAAAAGTGTGCGTTTGCATCTAGACATAGGTGTAGTCTACAGGTCATGTGAGACAATTATGGAAAGCAATGTAGACATGTGAGCAAGGGGGCAAAGAGATAAGCAATAGAAGACAACATGTTAGTATGGTAGAGATAAAGGCATGTGAACACTCAAGCATACAAACATGTAAGTGCAAGGACACAAAACAATAACATCCAAGTATGTGCATGTGTATACCCAATCATACATGTGCGCGGGCACATGCATGTGGGTACCAAACAAGGTTGTAAGTCTTACTCCAAAGGGTGTTTAAGTTTTATGAGGAAGGATTATTAATTGAAGTGAAAGCTTCATTAATTGATGAGTGCTTTCCCTTTATTAGACTTGAATTGTCTTGATTTGACATTAAGAACTTTATGACTTTTAAGGCTTAAAAAAGATTTGATGAATTAGGGTTTGATTGACTTGACTTCTAACGTTACCAATTAGATTCAAATCAATTACCTTAATTAAAATATTCTTTGAAACACTTTCGTTATGTTTGAATAGCTAATTAGACTCAAATGGATTGAATGCTAAATAACTATTGACTTTAAGCTTAGAAAGTATTTAAATCTTTTATATTTGAAATGTTTGCCTTATTTATCTCTAAGACTTTTAGTTGCCTTATTAAGTTTGAATCAGAATTAAAGATTGGATGAGAGAGAAGAGACAGAACGACTTAGGGTTTGGAGATAGAAAAGGAAAGAAAAAGAAGTAGTTTTGGTGTTTTTGCAATTAATATTAAACAAAAAAGGAAGCAAAGACAATAAGATTTCCTTAGAAAATGCAAGAAATTTGGTTGAGCCCAAATTGGCGTAAGCACTTGGGGCTTGATTCAAATTTCTAGAAAAGCAACCAAAACAAGAATCCTAGCTGCGTGAAAAGTGCATACGCTAGGATATGGGCACCTACGCAACTTATCCTATGCATACTCATCTCGAGGCATATTAGGGTTCTTGCATGTTCTTGACACAAACTGTAGAAATTAAAAAAAATTAAAGACACAGTATGAAACATATACATGTAAAACAACCTATTAAAGCTTAAAAAAAATAATAATAGAAACAAGAATCAAGGAGGAGAATGTGGGTCGTGGAAAAGATCCACATCTCCTCCTCATAGCACTTACAATAATGTAATTTAACTGAAACCTCGGCTGAAATCGACTACCGCAACTGTGTGTGTGATAGGATAAGTCATATGACTTGATTAAGGTCAAATGGGATGCCCTAAATGATTGTATTTGCAAGCTTGAACCAAGCTAGAATTCGAACGTGGATGAGGAAAAGACTATCTTTAAGCCAACAAGGATCTGAAGATCAATCTAATGCTTATCCCTTTTGCCCTTCTAGCCTTAAAACTCTAAGTTTAGCTATTCTCTGGGAATTTTGGCAAAGTTTTTTTTTTTTTCTTGACTCTTTTGGATATTGAAAATGGGGGTATTTATAGGGGAAATTGGTAGCTAAGGTTTAATGACACATTTGGACAACCAGTTGATCAGACTGGCTGCCCTAGAATCTCATCAAAATGGAAATGGAGTAATTTTAGGCTTTCCGTTGAGAGAGTGTGAACACAACTACACATTATATACCTGGTGTAGGCACTCTTTATAAGCCTAGGCCAAAATTGTCTTTTGGACTTTGAGCTTTCTATCTATTTTCATAGTCGGGCTTTGAACTTGGGCTGTGTTGGGTCATGATTAAGCTTGTCATCCTCATTGGGTTTAACACACGATACTAATTATTTTGGTAATAATTTGATTTCTCATCATTAGAATTGGGGGGCTTGGATATAAGTCAGAACGAAATGGGATGTCTACAGAAACAGAGCCTAAAAATTTAAGAGCGTCATGCACATCAAACTAAAGCTTGTGATCAAGCTTAAGCAATTCATCAAATGTACATAAAACATGTCATTTCTAAAAATGCATTTCTCTTCCTACCAAAAAAAAAATCTTAATATATACAATAGAAGAGTTGTACCACCATCTTTAAGTAACATCCCACGGATTGAATACCTATTGTATAAATATTCTTTACAGAAAGAACAACACCACCCCCCCAACCAAAAAGCAGAAAAATAGAAACAAAGCCATGGAAGGGAGATAGAGGAGGGGTATAGGGGGAGAAGGGGAACCCCACCACTTTTACACCTTTATCGGTTGATTGTTCCATCAATCCAACATTTCCTCTGAAACCAAAGTAGTAGTGATCCAACGTGTTCAACCATTTCAGTGATCTTTTATGACTTTTCCTTCTCATCATCCTGTCGGTTCAAGCAACTTTCAGTCAATAATAGCACTAAAGGCAGTCAAAATGACATCAAATATAAGATAATTACATCAACTTAAATGATAAACACTGCTTTGAAACTTGAATGGGTTTTTAAGAACTTTTTTATGCTCAAATCTCAATTTATGTAAACTCATATATATATATATATATACACACACACACACACACACAAATTCTTGAGCATAGAATTCATTAAATTGAATTGGATAATATTTGCATTTAGCTCCTATTGCAATCATCAGTGCCACAGTAGAAGTATAAGAATTTAGAAACACGTTGTGCTTACTGAACTATCCACCATTTTGTCAAAATCATCATCAAATCCCCCATCAGCATCATCTATAAAAGACAGCGAGATGATCAGTACACAGAATTTCACAGAATATAGAAGTTCAACAAAACAGAAGTGGCTTCCATGCCCCCACATAGCCATACAAAAAACTCTGTGGCATATCACATCTACAGATGATGCACATCAACTATCACTGCATATAGTAAAAAATGACTTCAAGTTGTAAACAATAACCCGTGCCAACATATTTTTCTAGCTGGTGTCTAAGCTCTTTGAGCACCCAACTTATCCCCATGCGCATGCAGTCATGCCATTCCACAAGCCCTTGGTAATTATGGAATAATTCCTTGGGGGTGACCATAGGGGTAGTATTTGAACTTGGGTGATGATTCCTAAGGTGCTAGTTATCAAGGAAAAATAAATAAATAAATAAAACTTCCCACTCCAACAAGCAATATAGCTTTAAAGTTTGTTACAAAACTCACAAACTAAAAATAAAAGCATAAAGGATGGATGATTTTATCATCCATATCCATTGTTCTTTTGAAGAAAGAAGGCTATTTTCGAAATCTTTCTAGTGTTTTACAACGAAGAATAACTAATTGGTGGGGATACTTGTATGTTTACTGCATGGCCCAAACAACCCACTCTCTCTCCAGAATTAGGCTGTTCATTTAGACTAATTTTTTAGGAACTTGAACAGTGTCATCCTCATATGCCAAATCTGCTCACAATTTGAAAATAGAAAATAGATGCATTTCAAGGGAAAAAGGTAGGAAGTAAAGATGCATAAATTGTTTTGCTGAACAACCAACACATTAACAGGTGAATAATACATTGCAATCTACCTGGGCCATCATCAATGTCTCCAGGATCTCCCAAGAGAAATTCATCCAAATCTTGCTCTGTAAATGAGCTTGAAGTTTTAATTTTCTGGTTTACTTCCTTCTCCTCTGGTTTAGAAGTTATTTCAAGTTTTTGGGATTCCTCTGCTCCATCATCTTTCACTTGTTCTGTTGATTTTAACTTAGGATCCTCCACGTATCGCTTTTCATAGCTAAAGATATCATAAGAGAGGACTGTTTACAATACATCACAAAACAGTAGGAAACTACAACCCAAGTAAAAAAAATGCAATAGATTGAGAGAAATTCTAGAAATACCTTAGAGTCAAAAGAACTATGTATATAACATTTATATGTCTAGAGTAAATGCTTATATGTATCTAATTACACATATGCATGCATGTCTTATACATTAGTCTATCCAAGGAGGAAAAAACCATATGATTTGGGACAAAATCAGACACATAATAATAAGGTAAATAATTGCATTTTGACAGCTACTGGTGTAAGCTGTCTCATAGTGATTTAAATTCAGTTCCCAACAAAGTATGTACAAGTACAAACCACTTTTAGATTAAGTTCCATACAAAAATATAAACTTCTAATATGTTTTTCTTTCTAGAAAAACGTATAAGTTTTGAAAACCCATGCTTACAGTCAATCAATTCTTAATCATATAAGTTTTGACAATAACAAGCAGATGGTAGATAGTAGCTTGTCATGGCAGATATAATTTTTGGTAGTGATCATAACAAGTTGGAAGGTGTTAAAAGAAAATAGCTAGACCAATCAACTGATCTTCCACAGAGTTAGAAAAGAGAGAGAGAAATTAAACGAGGAAGGAAAATTGAAAAAGCAATTCAAAATTTTGAATGCAAAAACTGAAAAAAGCATAAAATATTTTACATTATCTAAGCACCAATCTACCCAAAGAGAGTCTGATAAATATCTGGCAACAATAAAGATGTCACAAAAGGGGGCTAGATAAACACTATGACTATCTAAATGCTTTTAAGAACATTTGAAGCAATATTAGTATATCAGTCATAAATGGAAAGGGAATAAAAAGTGAGAATGAAGGCTCTAACCCAATAGACAAAGTTACTTACGGTGCCACATGACTATTCACTAGTATAAAATATATTCTCCAGAACTTCCTTTCTTTCATGACACGTGGGCATAGCTCATATCTCAACTTTGAAATTTCCTGCAAAAAAGAAAAAGGGAAAAAAAAAAAAAAACAGTTATAAAGCATAAATTTACAAGTAAAAAAGTATAATAAACCTAAAAGCCCAGGAAGATGTTTATGTATGTATGCACATGTGAATGGCAGAATGGGTAAGCCCAGATGCTTTTTGATAGGTAGATAGTGAGGGAGGGGGAGGCTAGGTTCGAGCCAAAAACACAGGGCACCACAGTTTTTAATGAGTGGAAGATCATGCAGAATGCCTAACATAACAAGAAAGATATCATTCTCAGGCTCATTTCAGTATCGACTATCAAGTCATATTAAGTTTAACTGGGTTTGGTTCACGAGTAAGCTTGTTTGTAGATAGGTGAGGCTTGGCAAGGTTCAGCAAGAGGAAGTACAAAGAAGTGTATTTCTTTATTATTTAAACTCAGAAATGCATAACGTACTTGCTCCCCAATCACTGTATTCAGATTCTTTATCAGAGCCAAAGTTGACTTTTGTAGGTTCCTAAATATGCTTTTTTTGGTCATCCAGTAAAATACGGTCTTACTATTATTTTGTGGAAGTGTAGCAGTTGTATATATATGGGGATGCCACATGTGAAGTGACAATCTCTTTTGTATATTATATACATTATAAATTATGAAGGAACCGTGACAATCCAATCACAATTAGAAATGTCAAATGATACACATAGTAATTTATGGGGCTAGGCATTAGGAATGAGAATTCAAGCAGCCAAATAACAAGGACATTATTAACATCAATGGAACTAGTTGACAAATAAAATATCTCAAATGAGTAAAGATGATGTAGAATATTTATTCTCTAGCATCTCTACACCAAATTTAATGGAAACAAACAAAGAGCATGTTTCAAATCTTTGCAATATTTGCTCTGTATGCAATCAATCAGTATCCACTACTCAGTATTCAACATTTTTTTTAAAAAAAGCAGTGGCTTCTCTTTAGATGACAATAGCACCAAATCTATGAAAAATGATGTCAATTGAAAGGTACCAGATCTACTCGGGCCTTAAACCTGTCCAATCTTTCTTTCTAAGTAATTCAATTGTTAGTTTGTTACAACAAGTCATAAAAGATACCAAAAAAATGCAACTGAGTGACAAGGCTCTAGGCTTTGACAATCTAATTATTTTCACTTGTATAGCATTTCAGCTTCCAGCTATTAATTGATTACCTAAGATCAAGCAGTTACTACAAGGTCAAATCCAAATTATTAGTTTTTATTTAGAACCTCCTGTAACTTTCATTTCTTTCAGTTCTAGGTTCTAACAAGGGGGGCTACCTTGACAGTCGAAAGAACAAGATTGGCGTGTTTTTCTTGCCACTCTGTAAGATCCTGCCTAACATTTGAGACAGTAGGTATATCGGACATTTGTGTATCATCTGCACAATCGAAAAAACACCATTCTAGTAAACTCTGAACGATATATGATAGAATGCAAGACAAAAAAACAATAACAATACACAAAAACAAAACAAAAGTATCCACAAAACACCATTCTAACAACAAATAACAAACCAACACGCATTTGTTAAGAGTCTCACCACCGCATTCGAATACCATAAGAACTAAATAGTAAACAACAACAACAACAACAATCTCAAACAAAACTTTAGATTGGTTTAGTTGTGTTAACCTTGTAAGGGAAAATCCTTAAACGTGGTGATGTTGATTTCCTTGACGAAGTCTCTCAACTCTTCGGTTATGCCGAACTTCTCCAAAGCCAAGGGAGTGTGAGGGGAAGAAGGTGAAGGTGAAGGAGAGACTGTGATTCCCTCGGCCAAGACCTTAATCTGGTCAGCTCGCTTCACGGCTTCGGATTTGATCAGCTCGGCTCGCTTCGAGGCCTCGGCGGCGAGCTCCTTGGACCGCTTGGTAGTCTCGGAGACCAGGTCGGAGAGTTCCTGGGGTTCGCTTCGCTGCTTCCTCAGCTAGGCTTCGGGCTCTGTTCCACAAGTCCATGCCTTAAGGCTCAAAGCTCTTTCTCTCTCTCTCTCTGGTTCTGTCTGTTTTATTTCAATGTTTTCTTTGTTCTTCGTCTTGAGGAAAGGTGCATATTGGGCTTCCACGTGGCGTGGTTGACCATTTTGATGATATATCTTATTTTACACGGTTTTTTTTTTTTTTAATATAAAGAAATTTTAGTTAGTACAGTGCTGGGGAGGATTTTACTATTGCATGCATTAGTAAACTATTTTAAAAAATTATTTTTATGAGAAAGTGAGGAAGTAATTAACTCTTTTAATATTTTTTTAATTCTTATAAACAATTTTTTAAATAGATAATTAATGTATACCTAAGGCATATATTAACTAAACCCAAAAAAACTCTTTCAATATCATATGATTTTTTTTTTCTTTTTTGGAAAAACAATATTATTTGACAATTGGGTATGAATTTTAAAGTTTGAGCAAGTCTAATTATGTAAAGTCAACAAACCTTCTCACACCAAAGTTTTAAACTTTAAATCCCCTCTTCCACGTTACCATTTAAAAAAGAAAATTGGTGTAAATAGTTTTGTGGGGGGAGAAAGCCCAACCCAACGTATTGGGCCCAATGCCCTATATGAGGAATACTGTTCGTCCGAGGAGACCAAGACACTCAGTCAGAGGCCCATGTGAAAGGAGAATGTCTAGAGATAAGTACGTGCACTATCCGAGGAGATGTTCATATATCCGAGAAGACCGATACCCTCGGATCCGACGAGGTTTTTGCCCGACACGTGTATGGGAGGTTCAAGTGATCTGTTTGACAAGTGTTAAGGGAGAAAGGGGGCCTCGGGCACACAAGAAGGTAACAGGAACAGAGAAATATCAAGGAGACAGACTTCAACCACCGCATTTAATGCACTGCACCTACCCTCCTGGCCGCATTTATGTGGAGGAGACCCCTGAACAGTGCATCCTCAGCTACCGCCACTCAGACAGGGCTAAAGGGGGAGTGTGATGGGACATGCACTCAAGTGGGCACCTAGATGATGAACAAGTGGACGGTGAAGATGTAGAAGGCAGTACTATATAAGAGAGAGAGGTCTCTGATAGAAGGGGATCGAAGAAGAAGAGAGAGAAAGAGTGTATTACTTTAATATAGCTCCAACAATTGTAACCGAAGTTCATCAATAAAAATCACCTCTTCGGACGAGACATTTACACCCGTCCGAGCACATATTAATTCAAATCTTCCTGTCAACATTGCCGTTTAATACTGTTATTTTCATTATTAGCCTAGCTCTTTCACCCACTCTCTACAAATTTATTGTTTTGGGTTCAGTGGGCTCCAAATCCACACCTTCTTGGGCTTGGGCTGCAGAATCTGACCCTACAATTGGCGCCGTCTGTGGGGAGAGCTTGTGCAAGAGTGAAAACAACAGTTGATAATGGCAGGACAAGGTGAACAACAAGCAGAATCCAGGGCATCCCAACACGTGGACCATTTTGTCAACTTAGAGAGGAGACAAAATCGTGAAGGCAGTGTACACACTGTGCGCCTTAGCCAGAGCCAATCACAGAGCGGAAGTCACATGTCCCATGCAGAGAAGAACCGTGACTTACAACTGGAAGTGGAAAAACTAAAGAGGGAGTTGCGACACGCAAAGAGGAAGCGGGCTTCCTCGTACTCTGAAGATGATCTTGATGACGAGCAGGACGTCTCTTATCACGCAAGTCTAAGACACAGCTAGCGAGTCCTACACCTATGTAGAGGAGTCCCTCGTAAAGGGAGCGTAGGAGCCCATCACGCGAGGACGTGGAGAACGATGCCATGAACAGGGCTCTAAATCAGATATCTAGATCACCCTTCACGCGCAGGATAGAGGAGGCCAGACTCCCTCGGCGCTTTAACCAGCCAACGTTCACCGTCTACAATGGTAAAACTGACCCCGTGGAGCATGTGAGTCATTTTAACCAGAGGATGGCTGTCTACTCCAGAGATGAAGCTCTGATGTGCAAGGTTTTCCCTTCTAGTCTTGGGCCCGTTGCTATGAGGTGGTTTGATGGTTTGAAGGCAGACTCCATCAACTCCTTCAAAGAGCTCACTCAGGCATTCGGCTCCCGTTTTGTTACGTGCCGAAGAGTGGCCAGGCCTCTCTCTTCACTGCTATCCTTGTCCATGCAGGAAGGCGAGTCCTTGAAGGCATATTCAGACAGATACTGGGAGATGTTCAATGAGGTGGAGGGCAACAACGATGCAATGGCCCTCAGCACGTTCAAGCTCGGCCTTCCTACTGACCACGGTTTGAGGGCATCCCTATCTGGCAAACCAGTCACAAACGTGCGTCAACTAATGGACCACATAGAGAAGTATAAGAGGGTTGAAGAAGATCAGAAGCAGGGCAAGGGAAAGGATAAGATTATCCCTCAGGAGAGGAGAGATTCGCGGTCGGACCGGTACAATTACAATAAACCGCGGAGGGATTTTGCCGGACAATTAGGATCGATGAATCCTCAATCGGTCAACACCGTGTTCAAAGAGCCAGTACACCAAGTCCTGGAAAAGATCAGGAACGAATCATTCTTCAGGTGGCCGAACAAGATGATAGGAAACCCCGAGAAACGCAACCGTAATCTCTACTGCCAGTACCATCAAGACCACGGGCATAACACGGAGGATTGTAGGAGCCTGTGGGATCACCTGGACCAGTTGGTTCGCGATGGTAAACTGAAACACCTTCTGCACCCCTCCAGCGGCCGAGGGCAGACAGGCTCGGGGCCACGCAGGGACGACCCCTCAAAGCCGCCGCTTGGGACTATAAACGTCGTCATCGCTGCGCTGGGGAGAACAGGGTCCTGGCCCTTGAAAGTTATGTCGGTAGGTCGACCATCCGCAGGGGAGTCGAGCCGAGGACCGAAGAGAGCTAGGTCTGGTGCCCCGCTGGTTATGGGATTCTCGGACGAAGACATGATCGGCCCATCCAACCCCATGATGATGCACTAGTCATCACCCTCAGAATAGGAGGGTACGATGTAAAGAGGGTGATGGTGGACCAGGGCAGTGCCGTGGAGATAATGTACCCGGACCTCTACAAGGGGCTAGGCCTAAAACCCCAGGACCTGACGCCGTACG